>CM032632.1:10820582-11137698 GCA_019097785.1 Fraxinus excelsior
CTGGAAGAAATATATTCTTATTTATATACTATCCACTCACTGAGTTGAAATCTCACATATTTTGTTAACTCTTTTCTTATCAGATAGTAGCTGAGTTGAGCAGCATCAGAGCCTAGCGATCCACCGTGTAGAGCCACATTTTGTCTATTTACGTATGACTCATTTTGTCAAGTTTACTTAGTACATACGTCTTTTGAGGGTACATGCATTTGTTGTCAGAAAGTTAAAGTTGTAATTCATGTATCCATGTCATGGGCTCATTTCATATTGAGTATTTTGAGTACATTTGGGACGTATTTTGTAAAGTATTTGTAAATGACGATCTTCAAGTATTGTATTGTAAATAGTTTGAGATGTGAAGGGCTGGCGTGCCCTATTTTGCATTGTGTGTATGGAATTGAGTACATTGATTGTGGTTTCAGGTGGTTTAGTCCATATTACAAGGGAAACTCTGTCAAGATTTTTATAAAAATGGGTTACAGTTAGAATAGGTCATAGTTGCCTTGGTGGTGGGTCCGGCATTTAGCTGGTATCTACCATCGGCGCACGACACGTTTCAGGTCCATTAGGGTGACTCGGAACGGGTCGTGTCAGTTGGTATCAGAGAATGGTCATTGTGTCAGTTGCATTGCATTTATTCTGATTTCTTTCCAACATATCCTTCACATTTTGTAGTTGGAGTTCATGGCTCGCGGTGGTAGGACTCGTAGGCTCCCAAATATGCCGCCTCAACCACTAGCTGCTTCTGACAGAGAAGATGTTGGAGAAGGTAATAGGGGTGAGGAATCTGTTGATCAGTCTCGTGAGCAGCCTCGACAGGATGATATAGCTCAGGCTGATATTATAGCTGACAGGATTGCCACAGCCGTTGCTTCTGCTCTACGCAGTTCAGATAGAGATCATAGTATTGAGCGGGCAACTAAATTAGGAGCTAAGGTGTTTACTGGCACATCTGACCCAGCAGAAGCCGAATCTTGGCTTGTAAAGATTGAGAGGATATTTGATGTTATGTGTTGCCCAGGTGATCGAAAAGTAAGTCTTGCTACTTTTCTGTTAGAGGGATGTGCTTATGACTGGTGGAAATCGGTACAGAGTAAGTATGTTGATCCTTTTGTGATCAGTTGGGGTAATTTTAGAGATGAATTTAATGAGTATTATTGCCCTCGTCCCTACAAAGATGATAAGCAGAATGAATTTTTGACGTTAGTGCAAACTTCGTCAGTGGCTGAGTATCAGAAAAAGTTTACAGAATTGTCAAAGTATGCTGCAGCCCTTGTAGCTAATGAATCTGATAAGTGCAGAAGGTTTGAGTATGGGTTGAGAGAAGAACTTAGATCAGTGGTAACAGCGTCGGGGTATGAAAATTTTGGGAAGCTAGTGGAAGCAGCACTAAGAGTTGAGAAAAGTATAGCAGAACGTCACAGCGGTCCACCAGGGAGGCATGGAGTTGGTAGTAGTCATGAGACAGGGGCAGGAGTCTTTGTGCATAGACCAGCGATGAGGGATCGCAGAAGAAGTGGATTAGGTGTTTCTACATCTGGCAGTTTTAAGTCTAAATCTAGTGGGAGTCAGGGATCTAGATTTAGCCAGAGATCAGTGCAGCAGCCGGGGAGTAGGCATACCTATACTCAGGGGTCGATCCAGAGATCATTTACTCCAGGACAGAGTGATAGCTCTAGTGTTGCTAGATTTCCCCAGTGCCAGTCATGTGGGAAATTTCATTCTGGTGAGTGCCTTAAGGGCGTTGGTATGTGTTATCACTGTGGTCAGACTGGGCATATGAGGAGAGACTGTCTAGTTCGTTTTCAGCAGAGTGGTACATCACAGGGATCACAGCCTGTTGTTGGTAGTTCCAGACAGAATCAGAATCAGGACAGGTTGACAGGTAAGGTAGGTACTACTAGTGCTATCCGGTCTGATGTTGCGGGCAGCAGTGGTAACAGACAGAAAAGTCAGTCAGGACGTCCCAGGACTCAGGGAAGAGTTTTTGCTGTGACTCAGCATGAGGCCGATGAGTCGCCAGATGTTGTCATGGGTACGTTATTTATTTTTGGTAGAAAGGCTCGTTCTCTTATTGATTCTGGTGCTACGCATTCATTCATATCATGTGCATTTACTACTTATGCGGACCATATGCCAGTACTGTTAGATGCTGATTTGGTGGTATCGACTCCGATAGGAGATTCCCTTTTAGCTGATAGTGTGTACAGGGATTGTGGGATTAAAGTGAATGATCAGGAATTGAAAGCTAATTTGATTCCACTTGATATTCATGACTTTGATGTGATACTGGGCATGGATTTCTTAGCTGCAAATCATGCTTCAGTTGATTGTTTCCGTAAGGAAGTGGTGTTCAGAAGGCCGGGAGAGCCTGAAATTGTTCTTAGGGGTGAACGGAAAATATTACCTTCATGTATCATATCTGCACTTGATGCTGGAAGGTTACTTAGAAAAGGGTGCCAAGCTTATTTGGCCCATGTGATTGACACCCACATTTCTAAGTTGATACTTGATGATATACCGGTGGTAAGAGATTTTCCTGATGTTTTTCCTGAAGATCTTCCAGGACTACCTCCAAACAGGGAAATTGAGTTCACCATTGATTTAGTCCCAGGGACTAACCCTATTTCACAAACTCCATACCGAATGGCCCCAGTTGAGCTAAGGGAATTGAAAGTTCAGTTACAAGATTTGGTTGATAAGGGTTTCATTAGACCCAGTACATCTCCTTGGGGAGCGCCAGTGTTGTTTGTGAAAAAGAAGGATGGCACAATGAGATTGTGTATTGATTACAGGCAGTTAAATAAAGTGACTATTCGCAACAAGTACCCTTTGCCTCGTATAGATGATTTGTTTGACCAACTTCGAGGTGCTACAGTATTTTCTAAGATTGATCTGCGTTCAGGGTACCATCAACTCAGAATTGGGGATGTTGATATTCAGAAAACTGCGTTTAGGTCGCGGTATGGCCATTATGAGTTTTTGGTGATGCCATTTGGGTTGACTAATGCCCCAGCAGCATTTATGGATCTGATGAATAGGGTGCTTCACCCATATTTAGATAAATTTGTGATTGTTTTTATTGATGACATATTGGTTTATTCTCGCAGCCATGATGAGCATGTCGAGCACTTGAGAGTCATTTTACAGATTTTGCGAGATAAGCAGTTGTATGCTAAGTTTAGCAAATGTGAATTTTGGCTAGATAAAGTGATGTTTCTGGGTCATGTTATCTCAGCAGAAGGCATATTTGTAGATCCTGTGAAAATTGAGGCTGTGACGAAATGGGGACGACCTACTAATGTTACAGAAGTGCGGAGTTTTCTTGGGCTAGCAGGGTATTATCGTCGGTTTGTAGAGGATTTCTCTAAAATTGCTCTTCCCTTGACTAGTCTGACTCGTAAGAACTCTAAATTTGTGTGGACTGAAGATTGTGAAAAGAGCTTTCAGGAGTTGAAGAAGAGATTGGTTTCTGCTCCTATACTTACTATTCCATCTCCTGGTGAAGAGTTTGTGATTTATAGTGATGCTTCACGGCAATGACTGGGTTGTGTCTTGATGCAGAATGGAAAGGTTGTAGCTTATGCTTCAAGACAATTGAAGAAGCATGAGTTAAACTATCCAACACATGATTTGGAGTTAGCTGCAGTAGTCCTAGCACTAAAGATTTGGAGACACTATCTTTATGGTGAGAAATGTCAAATATTTACTGATCATAAAAGTTTGAAGTATATCTTTGATCAGAAGGAATTGAATTTGAGGCAGAGAAGATGGTTAGAGTTGATAAAGGATTATGATTGCAAGATTGACTACCATCCAGGGAAAGCTAATGTAGTTGCAGATGCCCTCAGTAGAAAGACTAGTTCATCCTCTTCATCCAGTGCGTATGTGCTTCGTTGATTTGTGAGTTCAAAAAGTTGAATGCTCAATTGTCAGCTAGTACTTCAGGGGCCGTACTAGCTCATTTTCAGGTAAGGCCTACCTTGATTGATAAGGTTATAAAAGCTCAATCTCAAGATTTGACATTAAGAATGTTGAAAGCAGAAGTGAGTGCGGGGTTAAGAACAGACTATGTGATCAGAGATGATGGTGCATTAGCTATGGGTAATAGATTGTGCGTTCCAGATATACCAGAATTGAAGAAGGAGATTCTAGATGAGGCACACAGTTCTGCTTATGCCATGCATCCAGGTGGTATTAAAATGTATCGCACTTTGAAAGATCATTATTGGTGGTTGGGTATGAAAAAAGAGATAGCCGAGTTTGTATCCAAATGTCTTATTTGTCAGCAAGTAAAGCCAGTTCGTCAAAAGTCAGCAGGACTTTTACAGCCATTGCCTATTCCAGAATGGAAGTGGGAGCACATTACTATGGATTTTTTATTTGGTCTTCCTCGTACTCAGAATGGTCATGACGGTGTTTGGGTTATTGTGGATCGTTTGACCAAGACTGCTAGGTTTTTACCGATCAAGACTACTTATTCTTTAAATAAGTTGGCCAAGTTATATGTAGATGAGATAGTGAGCTTATATGGTACTCCATTATCTATTGTGTCAGATAGGGATCCTCGATTTACATCTAAATTTTGGCCTAGTTTGCAGGAAGCCTTGGGTACTAAATTACATTTTAGTACAGCTTTTCATCCTCAGACAGATGGCCAGTCAGAGAGGACTATACAGACTCTGGAGGATATGTTAAGAGCTTGTGTTTTGGAGTTCAAAGGTAGCTGGGATACTCATTTGTCTTTGATGGAGTTTGCTTACAATAATAGTTACCACTCCAGTATAGAAATGGCTCCTTTTGAGGCTTTGTATGGTAGGAAGTGTAGAACGCCAGTGTGTTGGGATGAAGCTGGTGAAAGGAAGTTGGTAGGCCCTGAATTGGTGCAAATGTCTTCAGAAAAGGTGAAATTGATTAGAGACAATTTGAGGATAGCGCAGGATAGACAGAAAAGTTATGCAGATTGGCGCAGGAAAGATCTTGAATTTGAAGTTGGAGATAAAGTATTTTTGAAATTGTCACCTTGGAAAGGGGTATTTAGATTCGGCAGGCGAGGGAAGTTGAGTCCACGATATATTGGACCATATCAGATTACTGAGCGGATTGGACCAGTTGCATATCGATTGGATTTGCCTGATGAATTATCCAGGATCCATGATGTTTTTCATGTCTCTATGCTTCGCAAGTATATTGCCGATGCTTCTCATGTGCTAGAGTCTCAGCCAATTCAGTTGAAGGAGAATTTGACCTATATAGAAGAGCCAGTGAGAATTCTTGATAGAAAGGTGCAGATTCAGCGGAACCAGACAATTTCACTTGTTAAGGTTCTTTGGAGGAATCAGACAGTAGAAGAGGCTACATGGGAAAATGAGGACCAGATGCGTGAGCAGCATCCTCACCTATTCACTGATTAGCCAGATGTCCATCGAATTTCGAGGACGAAATTCTTTTAAGGAGGTAAGATTGTAATAACCCATTTCTTTTAAATCAAAGTCAAGGGTTGAATTGTCTAAGTCAAAGTCAAATATGGAGTTAAATGAGAATAAGTTGATTGTTTGGGACTTATTTTTAAAGTAGGAAAAGAAAAGGTTTTTAAATGGATTGTTTTGGAAGTTGTGAACTTACTTATTTGACATTAGAGAGTTGAAGGACTTCCCTTGCAATTGACCCTTTTATCTAGACGTTTCCAAGCCTTGTCTCACTTTTCACACACACACACACCAAGCACGCAGAGAGAAGAGAGAAACCGAGACAGAGAGAGAGAAACCGGAAATAGAGAAGAAAAAAGAAAAAAAAAAGGAAGAAAAAGAGGAGGAAGGAGAAGAAGGTAAAGTGGGTATTTTGGAACTCGATTTTTTTTCTTGTTTTCTCATTATATTTTTTTGGAATGGAGGTATATTATGTTAAAGTTCTAAGGTTTAATTTGTGGTAAAATTTTCAGATTTATGAGAAATGGAGACTATTGGAGCTTGAGATTTTTGGGTTTTTTAGTCTACATTGGTATTAAGGTAAGAAATATAATTTTTGGGCAAACCCTAGATTTTTAGTTGATGTTTGTATAAGTTTTGTTAGTGGGAAGTATTGTATTGATGAAATGCTTGCTAGAAAACATGAGATTATGGAATTATATGCATGTTAAATTGATTGTGGTGTTGGTTACTAGTTTCACTAGATTGTAGTGAAATATTGTCGTTATTCTTAGATTGGAGGTGATGTTGGTGTAGTGGTTATTGGTAAATGGATTAGAAAGAGTAATTGGTCCCACTTGATTAAAGGAATAATTTGAGACATTTATTCAAGTATCGAGAAATTTAGTTGTAGCACTATAGCATGTCTTATTAGAGGTTTCTTGACTTGATCTTGATTGTATTAGTTATCTTGTATGATATTTCAGGTGGTGACGAAGAAATTGGGAAAGCCTACCGACCTTCTTAGACGGTAGCTTGTTTTGTGTGAGTGGAAGTTTATTTTCCAGAAATAAATATTTATTGAATTTATATCATATTAGAAAATTAATTATTCGATATATTTGATTTGACAACGTGACTTTCAGAATTAAATGAATTTTATAATCAGTTCTTTTAAAGTTAAATTCAGTTCAGTGATATCAATTCTCTAGCATATTTTATTCATATTACATATTTTAGTATATGTTAAAGTTATTTTAAAACCACCAGAAAGTACCCAGGTGATTTTACCCCAGTCTGCACTGATGTGAATGTGTTTCCACAGTGTATGACATCATATGGTTAGTTTACCCAATCTGCACTGGTGTGAATGTGTTTCCACAGTGTATGATCAGTTATGGTGATTTTACCCGCTCTGCACTATTGTGAATGTGTTTCCATAGTGTATGACCAGAATTTCAGAATTTAAAGAATTTCAGAATAGAATGGCTTTGCCATGTATATCGGTGTTCATCGATACATGAGTAAAGATATTCGGGGTACCTTTTTGGTGCGATAGTTCAATATTTCTACAGTTTATTGGATTGATGATTATGGAATCTAGAATATTCAGTTTTCTGTATAACGTTTTCAGCTTATAGCATTGGACAACAAAAATGTTTTAGATATTTTGGTATATATGAAATTAACTTTATTCATTATGTTTACAGTTATTTATTTGGAAGTAAGAATGAAAGATTGTATGATGCTATCCTGTTTCAGTTTTTAAGATTTTTATCATATTTTCGACTTTCTCAAGATTTCAAAAGAGTAGTAATTCTCAAGAAGTGTGTAACTGGAAGAAATATATTCTTATTTATATACTATCCACTCACTGAGTTGAAATCTCACATATTTTGTTAACTCTTTTCTTATCAGATAGTAGCTGAGTTGAGCAGCATCAGAGCCTAGCGATCCACCGTGTAGAGCCACATTTTGTCTATTTACGTATGACTCATTTTGTCAAGTTTACTTAGTACATACGTCTTTTGAGGGTACATGCATTTGTTGTCAGAAAGTTAAAGTTGTAATTCATGTATCCATGTCATGGGCTCATTTCATATTGAGTATTTTGAGTACATTTGGGACGTATTTTGTAAAGTATTTGTAAATGACGATCTTCAAGTATTGTATTGTAAATAGTTTGAGATGTGAAGGGCTGGCGTGCCCTATTTTGCATTGTGTGTATGGAATTGAGTACATTGATTGTGGTTTCAGGTGGTTTAGTCCATATTACAAGGGAAACTCTGTCAAGATTTTTATAAAAATGGGTTACAGTTAGAATAGGTCATAGTTGCCTTGGTGGTGGGTCCGGCATTTAGCTGGTATCTACCATCGGCGCACGACACGTTTCAGGTCCATTAGGGTGACTCGGAACGGGTCGTGTCAGATATAATCTTTATTGACTATTATTGGAGTCTGTTAGGTTTCGATGTCATCTCACTGCCTGAATCATCCGTATTATCGTCATTTTCAATCTTCTCAAAACCAATAAGAAACGACAGAGTAGCCATCATGATTCTTAAAATTCAAATATATATACATCTTTTCAAGGGTGAGCTTGCAAGTTGCAATGTTAAATGACAAAGTGCAAGATCAAAAAACTTGCAATCTTTAGGGCTCACCTTGGTGACACGTGATGCATATGGCATTTACTGTCTTGTAATCGAACCAGACCCTTCATCCAATGAAAGTCACAGAGCGTAATAAGAGCTCTCTTTGCTACTACCTCATCTTCTTGCTACCATTAACAAAAATACATTTATCCATTAAATTTATATACCTGGAGCATGCCCAATAAAATATTTTGAAGTGCTTTATTCTTGGGAACATTCTTATGCTTCTGATTAATCTGCCCAATACGATAAAAGACATGCGAGAATGCTAGCTTTCTCAACACCCTATTCCCCAAAAAGCTTCAAGAACAATTCAAGTGTCTCCGCAATATGAACTACCTAAAAGAGAAGGAAGTAAAAATAGTAATTTATCGTTACCCGCACGCACATGCAATACGAACATTCTTGAGTCATGGTTTTGGTGTCATTTCACTAATTTTTTTTTAACTATGCAGCTCTTAGGGTGTGTTTAATTGATTTTATTTTTCATGAAAAATATCTATTTCACCCAAATTCCTACTTTTAGGTGTTTGATTGACATTTTTTCCGTGAAAAGTATTTTCAAAAAATTGGTCACGTGATCATGTTTTTGTCAAAAACAAGAAAACTATTTTCTTAGATTTTTATTTTTTAGGCAATTAAAACTTCATAAGAACTCATTTTATGAAAAAAGTACAACATTTTTCGGTCTGAAAATTATGTCAATCAAACACATTTAATTGATTATTTCCATTCAAATAAGTTCTAGGTATTTCAATTGTTATAACCTAATTGGGCAAGCTCTTTTGGTCATCGAACTAAGGGATAATTGCAACAAAAGTCCCAAACCTTTGAAACATTAATAGACTTTTCCCAAACCTTTGATTTATTGTAGCCGTCATCCTTAACCTTTCCAAATGTTGCTGGTGAATCCTTTTTGGACAATTTCCATCCATAATTCTATTAGTTGACCAAAAATTTAACTTTGACCACATTTTTAATATTTTAAAAAGAGACAAAAGAGTAATTTTCTATTTATCATATTAAATAATTAAATAAAAAAACACATACACACCGGTGTCTTTTTCCTCTACCTCCGACCTTCGACCACCGCCACCTCCATCGTTAACTCAAACCCATAATTCATGCGTTATCGTCTGTAGTCGTAATTGTTGTCGCTGCTATTTTTGTTGAAAACCTTCCGGCTTCTCTAACCCAATTCCAATTCCATTCCTCCATTCGACTTCAGTCCTGCCTCTTCATCCGGAACTCCATCATTCAGCACCGCTGCTGCTTCACCCTCCTTTGGTGGTTCCTCTCTGTTTGGATCCTCTTCGAATTCCACACCCACTACTAACCCATTAGTGTCCTTAGCACCCGGTTCCGGGCGCGTATCCTCATCCTTCAGTGCGGCTGCTATTTCAAACACTTTTAGATCATCTTCTTCAAGTTTGGGCTCAGATCTAAATTTATTTGGATCTTCTTCTAGTGAGACTTCTACTATGCCTAGTCCGTTCGAAACATTCTCTAGTGGTTCTGGTCCAACCTCTTACTTCAGGCCTTTTTGGGTTAAGTTCTTTAGATGGGATGTCAGCTCTTGCTACTTCTTCATCCCAGTTTAGCACATTCACGCAATTGGGATCTCTTGCTTCGGTTTGGCACATATTGTCATCTTATTGAATTGCATTGAAATATATTAATAAGGGGATTCGAGGTCTTAGTAATTATCCAATCTAAATTTGCAAAACCTTCCTAATTTGCTCACAATCATTATTAGTTAAATTTGATTAATTCGAATAGAGTTACAATTGATTGATACTAGATTAAGTATAAAGTTTTCGTGGGAACGACATCCTACTCGTCACTTTACTACTTATTCGCGATATCGTACACTTGTAGGAAATCAAATTATCAAGTGTTTGGCATCGTTATTGGGGCTATAATACTTAATTATTTTAGTTAGTTTTAGCTTTAATTTGAATTTTTACAACTTTATTAGTTTTAGTTTTATATTGGAAAAATATTGCAATGCTCTATCTTCTTATTTTCAAAATTTCGAATACAAAGTTTTTGGCACATTGATCTTTCTCAATTTGATTCGAAATTGAACGAACATTCAGGTCAAGGAAAAAAGAATAGATAGAAGCACACCAAAAATAGCAAGAATAATCAATGGCGAAAGATATACAAAATCCATTGGTCATTGGAAAATGAGATGCAGCAAATCCAATTGTAGTTGCATGTCATGAGAACAAGAGACTGATAAAGAAATACATGATTCTACCAATTGTAGAAAGCAGATCCAGTATAGCTTATCCAACATTTGGGCAAGCTAATTTTCACTTGAGGATGGATGATATAAACATGTTCTAGCATGCATTGCAATTCTTCTATAAACCATGTTAAGAAAGCCATAACATGGTTTACAGAAATCGTTCCAAGTCCAAAACTTTAACATTCGGTTAAATTCAACAAGTAGGGCTAATGTTGACTCTGCCTTTAATGTTCAAATACAAAAAGGACAGCGGATCAAGTCTATCAAGGCATATAGGATCTAACATACACTAGCGCATTGTGGCCAATAGAAAGATCAGTTGGAAAGAAAATTACTCGGATACATAAACTTGACACACTAACAACAATCTCGGCACATTTAGTAGCACTAGCTCAAAAGGTAGATGAAAGAACTAGTAAACATTCAATGAATGCAATTCAAACAGTTGGGCCAAGATTGTAATCATTGCAGGGAAATCATGAAAGTGTGGATTGTATGTGGGAAGTCCTTTTGCTCAACAGTTGAGGATGTTAATTGCATGCAAAATTTCCAAAGGTAGCAAAATAATTCATATTCCAATATATACACCACATCAAAATGCAACACTAAGTTTTCAACAGGCATAAAAGAAATCTTCATTGGAAGCAGTCATTACCAAATTGGCTTAAATGTTATGTTAATACATGCAAATGACTGACAAGACTTTGGAAATTCAAGGGGCTGCTATAAAATTTTTGGAGAATCAGATGGGACAAATAGCTAAGGCACTTTCAAAAAGACAGCCCGGGACCCTACCATGTGACACTGAGAAAAATGTCAAAGAGCGGGTAATGGGAATAAATATTGTAGAATATGAAGTCGACATCCACCAATCATATTTTCTCTAGTTACACGAGAGTATGTGTCACCTATCCAATTCTTCAAGGGATTTGAAAATAGTAGAAAGGAAAATTGACTAGGCATTTACTACGCGCAACGAGATGTAACTCCTAGAAACTGCAACTGAGAGACAGGTGGTATTGAATGAAAATGTACCTTCCACAGATGAGGAGTAAGTTGATAACTTTTAATAGTCAGCAGCAATAGTTCAAGATTACAAGTCAGACAATTCACATGTTAAGGCAACTGTTCTTATTAAGACATATGTACCTTTATCCCTTTTTCTTAAAGACTACAAAAGGAAGAGATTAAAGAACATTTTGCAAAGTTCTTGGACATATTCAAAAAGCTACACGTCGACATCCCATTATTTGAAACTAAAAACACTAAGTTCGACCCAAACTACGCCTAGAGGAGGGTGAATAGGTGATTATGCGGGATTAAAATTACTTAACAATTAAATAGTAACAAGTCACTATCAGTTATTTTCTAAATGGTTAATCATGCAATTCAATTATTTCTATGTTGAAATACCATAGTTATGTAAACAATAAATTAACACAAGATTTGATCACTGAGAAATCCGACTGGGTAAAAACTCCTGGCACTTTACCAGTCAGCAATCTACTATAAACGATTTATAACTTACAATCTACTAGACTAGATGATGACACGTACTATATGACCTCATGACTGTAATTCCAATAGCTTTCATGGATTATGTGCTTTTGCACCAACTCCCAACTGCAATTTCCAAAGTTATCCTGGATTGCGCTCTCTTGCAGCAATTCCAACTTTGTGAAATCTCCTATGTCTTGTGGATGCATGAAGAACACTACGTTCTTCAACGACTGAAACTCCAGTCACCTTTCCTTGATCTTCAAAAACTCTGACAGATATGAAGGAAGTAGCAATTTGGTATTTAGATTATGAATTTGATATTTTTCTCATTGCATCAAGTGTTCTAACCGTCCCATCAAACTCTTTATTCTAACCCGACCAATACCAACTATCTGAAAATGTATATTATTATCTGCCATCACAACATTTTTCAAAATTTTGTTATATGTTGAAAACAAATCTTAATTGGGAGACCTATGAAAAGTGCAATACGTATCAAGAATTCAAGCCTCGTCGAGTTTGAGGTTGTAGTCAGACACATAAGTAAAAGCTCTCCATCACTGTTAGAATTTTCTACAATACTTGCTTCCCCTAAAGTTTCTAATTGTTGATTTGCAGTCAAGTGCCCCTTTATTGTGTAACTTATAATAATCGACTCTCATGTACCCTTTTTTCTAGTCATATTTACAAAATTTGAAGTTAATCTTGACTTTCCCCTTGCATGACCACCATCAATAATGAGGTGATCTCCATGAACCTCAGATATAACAAGTACTTCATATTGTCCTTTGAATACAGAGGATCATACACTTCTTCGATGGTGGGAGTATCACGACTATATAAAATTGTGTCTATGAAAAAATGTATGAAGCATGCAATAAACACAATAAAATCAATCCCAATTTTTTTCATCATATTTGACCTCCAAGGTCTCCAAATCAAAGATGACTTCCTTAAAAGTAGTTAAATGATCCTCAAGAAATGTACATTCTATCATATGAAGAGAATACAGACGTTACTTCAGATGCAATTTTCTAGTAAGACTCTTCGTCATGCATAATTGCTTCCATTTTAACCATAATGCAGCGGATGACTTCTCTTTCAAAACATCCTGAAGAATATTATTTGAAAAATGAATATGTATTTGAAATAGGGCCTTTCGATCCCTCCGTTGTTTCTAAAATGAAGATGATATCGAATTAATCCAGTACAAATTTGTTGGAGAAAATAAGAGATTAGAGCCACAATATGAAGTAATTGATCACAAGAACACAAGAACAATTTACTCCATGATTAACTTGAGTCAAATGTGTGGGATGATTTATTGTTTATTGCTTATACTTGTGCTTACTAACACCTGCATTGTTGGGTTCTTGTATGTTATTTCTTATCCCTTGTCATTTTGTGACAAAAAAATGGAGAGTAGATTATTTTTAACATGATATATAACATTTTTGACTCAAAAGGCATTAAATGATAAAATCTTAGTATTGCTATATTAAGTCTTGATGTTTTGTAGTATCAATGTTTATTTTTGGAATGTTGAGTTGCATTGATATTATGTTTTAATTTAGCTTATGATATGAAAATGAAAAGATGCATTATGAGTTATTAATTGCTTAATTCACTTTTACACTGTGAACTGTTTGAACTGCTTTTACACTTAATATTGTTTCACATACATTTACACTGGGTATTTGAGCTGTCTATATCAGGAAACATGTTTTGATAAATGAAAAGCAAAATTCAATCAAGATAGTTATTGGTTTTGTCAGTCTTTGAGTCTGTAATTTTATTTTACTACTGCCTTGACTTTAAATTGTAGTTTTGTCACAGAATGTCAAAGGGGGAGCTTGTTATGTATTTAATGTAATTGGCAAATTTATGAACAAAAAGGACTCAAATTGATATGTTGTAAAAGTTGAGTAATGTGTGATTATATGAAATTAAGGTATTTTAGGTCTAGGGTTCGAGAATGGGAAAGAAAAAAAAACGGCGTGGAATTTCGCTACACTGTCGCCAAGGTTTGGCTCGAGTGTCAGAAACAAAAACTTTATCGCTCGACGTCACCTCTCCTTTGCCCAAGCAATATCATGTCGCTCAACTTTCGCTCATCCCTCGCTCAAGCGATAGTGTCATTTGGGAATTTCTTAATTCATTTTAAGGCTTTTTTGTCCGGCCCATTCAATTCCTTAAGCTAACCAATAAATATCAAACGCCACAAAACAATTTTTCAAAGGTTGATCATTGAGTAAACACATTCTTTTCATTTTTAAAGCTTTCAACCTTCATTATTCATAATGATTTGTTCTTGACAATGAGAAAACATCATATTCTAAATCCAAATACCAAATGTTGCTTCCTTAATATTTGTTAGAGTTTCTAAAGATCAAGGGAATGTGACTAGAGTTCCAATCATTGAAGAACGAAGTGTTCTTCGTGAATCCACAAGAGATGGATGATTTTACAAAGCTGAGAGTTGCTCCAAGAGAGCTTTAGAAACTGCAGTTGGGAGTTGGTGCAGGAACACAAAATCCAGGAGAATTGTTGGAATTGCAGTCAGGAGGTCACATAATATGTGTCATCGTCTAGATTGGTAGACCGTAAGTTATAAATCGTTTATAGTGGATTATTAACTGGCAAAGTGTTCGGAGTTTGTACCCAGTTGGGGTTTCTCTGTGATCAATTATGTGTTATTTATTACTTTCATAATTGCGGTGATTCAAAATAGAAAAATCTGAATTGCATGATTAACCATTTAGAAAATAATTAATAGTGATTTGTTGCTATTTAATTGTTAAGTAATTTTAATTCCTCATAATGTTACTAGTACGTCCGATCACATTTGTCCCTGGTACTGACCAACTTAAACATGTGCCTAACCCTGAACCTAAGAATAAGGGATATGTAGGACAAAGACCGACTAGGCAATGTAGAACCCGCCAACCTAGGAATAGACGCCAATGATCACATACATTTGGTCCTAGGTTTATCTCTACATGTTTTCATTGCGGTGAGTTAGGATACATAAGGCCTAAGCATCATCATTTCCTGAACAGAATTAGTAATTGGAGCTCAAATAGAAAGACGAATCAAGTGTTGGTCAGATTAACTTTCTTACTAATCAGGTGAGGCAATTGACGAAGTTAATGATACATAGGATCGGAAATATTCTCGTCACTAGGCAAGTTTGGTTGAAGAAAAGTGATCTGAGAATTTTTGAAATAAATCACGGTGCTCTTAAAGATAAGAGTATTTGCATACCTAACTGATTAGATATTTTTGGTGCATGCTCGTGTTGTATCATTGTGTGACATTGATTTATGTATGTATCATATTTGTTTGTTTGTTTTCTATGAGAACACTCATGCATATTTTTTTATATTTATTATTTACTTCTATTTTTATTTTATGTGTTGACATTTTTTTGTGTGTTAGTGCATTCATGCTTTAAATTAAAAACGATAAAAAATGGACTTGTTTTTTAAATTAAAAACAATAAAAATAAAAATGTAGGACATTGTTTTTACAACATAATATACAATGTACTTGATTTTGTTGGTTGTGATCAAGTATGTGTTTAATCGATGAGTTGTAACATAGTTTCCATTGCTGGCTTATGTTATTTATGGAGTATTTAGTATAGGTATTTTTATATACCATCTGCACTGTATACACGAAGACATTGCTAGTGGGACTCTACCGTATGTGTGAGATTTGGGGTGATAGTCACATGTTAGAGGGGTGACTTTGAACGTGAATTGACCTTATTTATTAGACCTGATATCACGTTTATCTTCGAAAAATAGGGCTCAATATTTTATGCTCCTCTTCGAAGCCTATTTGACTTGAGCAATTAAGTCTTTGGAGTTTCTCATAACGTAGTGCCTAAGGTCAACTGACTTGGGTTAACCGATCTAAATCTCGTTACATGGTTCATTTTAGTCGATTAATGGAGAAGAGCCTGCACTTAAGATTTGAAAAATTATTATCAGCTTAACATATTTAAAGTTGTGAAAAACAAAATATATGCTAAAAGTCATGAGGAGAAAATAAATTGTTTATACAAGTGAGCTTTAATGTATAGGTTCTAATGTGTTTTACTTGGTTTGACTTTCATAAGTAAATGAATATCCTTAATAACAGTGATGTTTCGTAAGTCCTTTCCCACAAAAGTATGGTTTGGAGTCCTACTATTAGAGGATTAATGCACTTTACACATATGGGTCACTTACATAATTTACTCCATGATTAACTTGAGTCAAATTGTGGGAAGGGTTATTGTTCATTGCTTATACTTATGCCTGCTAACACCTGCACTGTTGGGTTCTTGTCCTTTGTCATTTTGTGACAAAAATGGGAAGTAGATTGTTTTTTAACATGATATATAACATTTTTTACTCAAAAGGCATTAAATGATAAAATTTCAGTATTGCTAGATTAAGTTTTGATGTTTTGTAGTATCAATGTTTCATTTTGGTATGTTGGGTTGCATGGATATAATGTCTTAATTTAACTTATGATATGAAACTGAAAAGATACATTATTAGTTATTAACCGCTTAATTCACTTTTACACCGTTAACTGCTTTCACACTTAATACTGTTTCAGATACATTTTATACTTGGTATTTAAGTTGTCTATTTCACGAAACAAGTTTTGATAAATGAAAAGCAAAATTCGATCAAGACATTTATTGGTTGTGTCAGTCTTTGAGTCTGTAATTTTATTTTACTACTGCCTTGACTTTAGATTGTAATTTTGTCACAGAATGTCAAAGGGGGAGATTCTTATGTATTTAATGTAATTGGCAAATCTAGGGCTGGACGTGAGGCGGTTCGGTTCCGAAAAGAACCGAACCGACCCAAAATTTTCGGATATTTAATAAATGGAATCGTCGGGTCCAAAAATAAATATGGAACCGTTCGGGTTCAGGTTCCGTTCCGTTCCATTCCGTTCGGTTCCATATCATAATTAATTTTTTAAACATTGACAGCTACACTACATAAGTACAACTAATGATATGTTCATTCGCAACTTTTACAAATTAACTTAGCCCAATTTTTAATGTTTATACTGCACTCAGAGATCTAATTAGTAGCTACCGCCGCCGGTGAAATGAAGGAACATCAAAATCGATTTGGGAATGGGGATGTAGGTTTTAAAATTATCAAATGATTTAGGTTTATACGGGAGTGGACGTGTTGCTTACCAAAAGAAATTGAAATGAAAAGGGGGCCCAAATATTGGGCTAACAAAAAATTAAGTTGGTTGGACTTGGCGTTGGCTGGTTTGTTTAATTAATTTGCTAATTTGTTTAGAAAAAATAAAATAATTTAATTAATTCAATATAAAAATTTAAAAACTTATTTAGATTCGGTTCTTATTTGGATCTTCGGTTCTTGTGCTAGAACCGAGAACCGATCCAAACCCACAAGTTCTCGATTCAGATACACATTTGGGTATTTAAATTATAAAAAACCGCTCAATTCGGTTTCAGTTAGGTTCGGTTCGATAGTTTTGTCCAGCCCTAGGCAAATCTGTGAACAAAAAGGACTAAAACTGATATGTTGTAAAAGTCAAGGAGTAATGTGTGATTAGATGAAATTAAGGTATTTAAGTCAAGGCTTCGAGAATGGAAAAGAAGGAAAAACGAGAATTTCTTGCAAGACTGTCGCCAAGGTTTGACTCAAGTATCATAAACAGAAACTTTATCATCTGACTGTAGGCCCTCCTTCGCTCGACTGTCACTCATCCCTCGCTCGAGCGATAATGTCATTCATGAATTTCATTTTATAAGGATGTTTGTCCAGCCCATTCAATTCCTTAACCTAACCTATAAATACCAAATGCCACAAAACGATTTTTCTAAGGTTGATCATTGAGCAAACACATTGTTTTCACATTTTCTTCATCTTTTAAAGCTTTCAACCTTCATTATTTATAGAGATTTGTTCTTGGCGGTGAGAAAATTATCATTTCCTAAATCCAAATACCAAATTTTTGCTTCCTTAATATCTGTTAGAGTTTTTGAAGATCAAGGAAAGGAGATTAGAGTTCTAGTCATTGAAGAACGCAATGTTTTTCGTGAATCCACAAGAGATATACGATTCACAAAGCTGTGGGTTACTGTAGGAGAGCGCAATCCAGGAGAGCTTTGGAAATTACGGTTGGGAGTTGGCGCAGGAGCACAAAATCTAAGAGAGCTGTTGGAATTATAGTCAGGAAATTATATAGTACGTGTCATCGTCTAGTCTAGTAGATTATAAGTTATAAATCGTTTATAGTAGATTGTTGACTGACAAAGTACTCAAAGTTTTTACCCAATTGAGGTTTCTCCGTGATCAAGTGTGTTATTTATTGCTTTCATAATTACGAAAATTCAACATAGGAAAATTTGAATTGCATGATTAATCATCTAGAAAATAATTAATAGTGACTTGTTGCTATTTAATTGTTAAGTAATTTCAATTCCGCATAATCACCTATTCACCCCATCTAGGTGTAGTTTGGGTCAAACTTATTTTCAATAGGAATATATAGATGATAGTTGTGGAGAGAGAAACGCAGCTATTAGGTACAAATAATAATACGATATACCATCTAGTTACCTTTCAGACAACAATTGAACGACCAAAACCATATCTGGAATTGATTGGAATACAGACTTAGAAAGGTTAAGGGATCCAAATGTGGTTTTTGTTGAGGAGGAGGAGGAAGAGGGAGAGGGAAAGGGAGAGGGGGAGGGGTGGGATGGAGTGGAGTGGGGGTGGTGTGCATATATATATATTTTTTTTCTTTCTTTTCTTTTTGGTTTTTTATTTAATTATTTTAAATTTTTATTTGACAAAAATATAAAAGTTACAATTTTACCCTTCATTTAACTAGTCAAATTAAATTATTTCTTAATTTTTTGGGATTCATCCACCAAGTGCAATCAAAATAAAAGGTTTGAAATTTGAGTTGCAAAAGTTTGCAATGCTTAGAAAAGTTTGGAACCCTAACTACAATTCTCCCAAGAAACAACTAGGGATGACAAAAAAAATTCTACAAACTCGATACCCGTGGGGCCTCGCCCTGAACGAGGCGTGGATAACCCGCTTAATTGCTTATTTGGGGTAGGGACGGGTGGAGAATTTTGCCCCGGAGCGTGGACAGGTAACGGGTGCCCCGCCCCGCCCCGTTTAATTTTTTTTTTTTTTTTTTTTTTTTAGAATTCAATACTTTAAATGAAAATTTTCATGAAATTTCATTAGTTCTAATAGAACATGACAACTAAAATTATTTGTCTAAATATAATGAATTGGAGCAATAAAAATAAATTATCAAAAACTTAAAAAAAAAAAAAAAACAAAATAAACGGGGTAGTAAATGGGGCAAAGGCCTCGCCCCGCCTTAAACGAGTAACGGATATTGACATATGGTTGACGTCTCGTTTTGATTATTACAAACAAATCATATTTATTATTAACAAATTAATTTTGAGCAGTCATAGTGATTATTGGACAAGAACTTATTTGATGGCACAAGTTCGAGATCAAGAAAATCAAGACACAAGTCGATGAACAAATCAAGAAATGCACATCAAGCTACTTAATCTTAGCACTTAAACGTTTTTACGATTTTATGTAAAGGTAACACATTCTTATACTTGGCAATGCAACGTGATATGTTCAAAGTCGTAAAATTACAAAAACTCTCGATACAAATGTCTTTACAAAAATAAAAACAAAAATATATATGTTTTTCAAAAGCAAAATCGAAACACACTTTTAAAATATGCTAACACCTTGAAAAACATTTTTTAACGTCTCTCCAAATTCCTACATTGATACAAAATTAAAACGAGGACGTTTCGGGCCAAACTGGTTGTACCGGACGTCCGGTAAAGCCAATTTTTTGCCAACGGTCATTTTTCCAACGTTCCATTTTTCTGACAAAATTTAACGGATATATGACCTTCCGGTATTTATCGGACATCTTCTAAAGTGCATCCGGTAAAACAGAATTTTTTGACCGTTTAAAGGCAATAAATACCTCATTATTCCTTTACTTGAAAAACAACTTTTGAGCATTAAAGTGAGACATTTATTGATCTTATCTACATTATTCTTCATCATTTTAGAAGATCAATAACATCAAAATTCTTGCGAAACTTTTGAGTAATTAAACTTGTGAAAATCCTTTGTTCAATCAAAAAGTTTTTCATACCAACATTTTGAGCTAAACTCATTGTCATCTATAGAAGTACTTGCATCTTCTCTTCTTGTTATCAATTTTGATTCTATAGAACTCAATTTTGTTATATTTATGGAAGTACCTCGATCATCTTTGTCCATTTTGATCGATGAGCTCATATGAGTGTTTATTTCTTGGATCTTCCTTATTTTGGTATTTGAATAGTCATTTGTTCGAAATGAGTTCTCGATCCTACATCATTAGTGAAACATTTCTCACAATCAAGAAGGTTAGTTTGATCAAAAGTGTCATGAATGGATTTTTCAACGACTAGAGTTCTTTTGTTAAATACTCTATAAGCTTTAGTCTATGAAAAATCTAGAAAGATATTTCAGTATCGGATTTTAAATAAAGTTTTCCCAAATTTTCTTTTGTCCTTAAAATAAAGCATTCACAACAAAAAACTTTAAAATACACGATATTTAGAATTCTATTTTTCCAAAACTCATAGGGGATTTTAGCATACTTTCGACTAACTAAAAACTATATTTACAATATAGCAAGCGGTGTTAACGGTTTCGACCCAAAAATATTTTGTCATGCTATTTTCATTTAGCATGATTCTAATCATTTCTTGGAATGTGTAATTCTTCATTTCTACTACATCATTTCATTGAGAAGTTCTAGTAGCGGAAAAATTATGATCATAGCCATAAATTTTTGAAAAAAATCATTAAATGCAATATTTTCAAGTTCTCCACCATGATCACTCCTAATGGTTATGTCACTTTTTATTTTGGACATTTTTACAAAAATGTTCAAATGCATTCAAAACTCTATCTTCTAGGTTAAAATATGGGACTTAAGTAAATCTGCAAAATGCATCAATAATGACGAAAGTATAATGTTTACCATTTAAGCTTGTAATTCTAGATGGTTCAAAAATCATGTGGAGAAGTAAAAAAAAAAAAATATTGTAGTTGAAGAATGTTGCTTTAATTTTAAAATAACTATTTACTTGTTTTCCATGCATAGCAAATTTTGTCTTTCTCAAATGTGACAAACCTTTAACAAAACAATTTTTTGAAAATTTTGAAAGTAGGTCCATGCTAAAATGACCTAATCTTCTATCTCATAACCAAGTATCATATTTTAAACTTGATAAACATTTTTCTCCGCATTCAAACATAATGTTTATGACATAAGCGTTCTTACTTTGGCTTCCTATATATATCACCTCTTTATGTAGTATCTTCAATAATGCACTTGGAAAAATTAATTTTGATATGATAACATTCATCGCACAATTGATTAAAACTATGTAGATCACGTCTAAGGTCATATCTACTAAGAAGACATTTTCAATAAAGGGGGATGAATGATTACCAATAATTTCAATGTCAATGATTTTTCTTTTCGCATTATCTCCAAAAGTGTCATGACTGCCATCCTTTGTTTTGAAATTGACAATAAAGTTTGATTTCCGATCATGTGTTTTGAGCATCCATTATTCAAGGTCCATTTTCTCTCTTTTTCTTTGGTACCTACAAAAATAATTCAAATTTTGGTTTTTGATACCCATATATCCTTGTATCCTCGATAGTTAGTTTTAGTGGATTTTTGGACCGTTACGGATGAACCGGTCTGGTTCATCCATTGGACAGAAGATTTCTGTCAAATCGGATATCTTGTCCGGACGGTGACCGTTGTCTTATTTTATTTTATTTTATTTTATTTTATTGAGATGTGATCTAAGTTCAAGGATCACTTTGAAAAATCAATTTTACTTTTGACCAAAAACATTTTATGCAATTGATATAAAAATAACTCTTTGTGCACAAAATGATTTTTCAGCTATTGTCATTCATGACTGAAGACTAAAGTGTTATACATTTATATATAATCTCGAAAGCCTAGTTTTTAATTTTACTTCAAAGTTTCTTTCATGGTTGGCTCTTAAACTCTTGATCTTGATCTTTCTTGACATTTGGCTTTAATGCTTTGTCTTTGATTTTGTTTCGAAATTTCTTTCATTTTTTGACTCTTAAACTCTTGATTTTGATCTTTCTTGATTTTGATCTTTCTTGATATTTTGACAATGCTCGATTGATTTTAACGTTGAATTATTATTACTCAAAATCAATTGTTAGAAACAATATAAATCTTTGTTTGTTATGATCAAAACATTAAGGATGAAATCAATCATAGGTCAACAGGATCATCACTGACGCTTGAATTTGAGTTAAGCCTTGCATCACATCTGGTATTCTGGAGCTGGTGGCTTTGACTATTTCCTTTGCCAAGATTCACAATTTAATATTTTTAGGCCACTAGAATTAGATTAATGCATATATCTTAGAGTAGGTTCATTTCTCTCATAATAGTTGTCAGCGATCGTGAGCCGTTTCCTTTTCTTCAGTAGACCATCAGAGTAAAAACTGTTTTTCGGCTAATGTTCAGATACTGAAGATGTGCGGTTAAACTCAAGGTAATATTAACATAACGGAATCATTATTTTTCTAACTGCATAAATATTATTGTTTCTTCCACATTAGGTTGGTGATTCTCCTTGCTACACTACTCAACATCAAGGTTTTTATGTGCCAATTGTATGTGAGAAGCAGTGACGGATCCAAGATTTTGAATCAGCACGGGCGGCCGTGGATCATCGACCGTTGTCGGCAATAAAATATTAAGAGCCTCGTTTGATGCCCAATTTTTTTTATTTTTTTTTTTCAAAAAGTGCATTTGGAAATAGTAATTTGATGGAGAATATGATATTAAAAATCAGGAAAAATTTTGAATTTGAATATAATATTATTTTATTGAAAAATATGCAATTAAAAAAAAAAAAGAATCAAACAATGTCTATAATTTAAATATAACAATTATTTTGTTCAAAATGAACATATATAATTTTGTTGTAAAAATTAGCAATATTCATCAAATGATATTGTGGCAAAGTTTTATGTAATTCAAAGGAAAAGTACGGGTTCAAATTTATAGAATTGCATTAAACCCTCTACAATGTAACATATATTATTCTGGTAAGTTTAGTATCAACTTCAACGAGTGTCACAATGGTCAAACTCTCAATATTTTAAGGAGTGGTCACAGTTTTGGATCTCATCTCCTTATCTCATTTAATTTTGGTACAAATTAAAGAATTAAAAATCTTTCACAATAAAAGTGGTGCATAACGAATTCAAAACCGGGACTACCCATATGAATATAAGACATCTAACCAGCTGAATTACAAGAAATGTTTGAAAATAAAACAAATTATCATGTATATAATCTAAAAAACTTATTCATTATCAACAAAAAATAAAATAAAAATATTTGATCCCAACGGATCCAGCACGCGCGGCCACCAGGGCTCGTCGAGTGCTGGATCCGCCGATGGTGAGAAGCCAACTATGGAGCTTGTTAAGATATGAGAAGAAATGAAGTGACTATGATAGGTTGTGCCACGTGTTTATATCGTCAATCATGGAATATGCCTATTATGCCCGATATGTTGCCACCAAAAGAGTTGTCAAAACTACACGGACATTGAGGATGAGTCAAATGCCATGGACATTTAATAATCATCTTAATAATCTTTTTGGTCAGTTTCTTGGCCAGTGTAGACCATAATATGGAATTGCATTCGGTGAATCTGTATATGTAACACTAACTACAACAAAGATTTAGGAATACTATAAAAAGTTTGTCATATATTTGTATAATCAACTATTACCAGATAGGATTGAACACATATTTCAAATAAAATTAGTATAATCTGAGAAAAATTAACTTAATACTTGCATATTTTTATACGAAATCTGTTCAGATTGCGTAATCTTATTAAAGGCATTTACATATTCTCTGTAACAATCTTATCAACATTTTGACCAGTGGTGCAGTATGGACAGCTTTTTCTTATAAATCACAAGACGAAGAAACTATTGGCCCAAAAAAAAAGAAAAAAAAAAGAAAAAAAAAAAGAAGAAAAATAGAGAGGGAGATGATGAGTTCATACATCAAATTTGTACTATTGCTGGCATTGCTATTTGCCCTATCTGTAGAAGCAAAATATACTGTTGTAATTAGGGGTTTTATACCTGGAGAAAATATTAGTGCTCACTGTTATTCCTCGGAAGATGATCTTGGCAATCACGTACTCCAATACCAACAGGGTTTTACGTTTAGATTTACTCCAAACTTATTTCGAACTACAAAGTTTTATTGCGACTTTAAAAGCAATTATGGGTATGGAAACTATGGTGTTTACACCTGGAGAATAAGTTCCCTATGCCATGAATACTGTCTCTGGTTGATAGAGAAAAATGGGCCGTGTCTACAAACAGAGCAAAACGGTTTATACTGTCAACCGTGGAAGTACCGTCATCCACCGTCCAAAGCTTTGACAGCTGCAGGGTTGCCAAACCTACGGGGACATTAATAATGGAAGGAGCCAAGTGCCATACCATGTCAACAAATTTCTTGTTTCTCTCCTCGTTCACTTTGAGTCTTAAATTTGTAATCTTGAATCTTGCAACTATGTTCAAGAGAATAATAAACAAATGCTGGTAAATTAAGCCTTAAAACTATCTATCTATCTATCTATGCACGCGAGCCCTATGTGTAGGGTTTACTCGCTCTATGTTGATGCGTATGGAAGCCATGTCAAACTCCAAGGCCATGTATGCTCACGTTATTGTGAGCAGCCCAAATGGTTATGTGAACCTTTACATGACTTGCTTAAACCACATTAACTAATCTACATCAAAAACCGAACTCGCCTAACAGGGAAACACTCGTTGAAGGGGTCCATCTAAGAGAAACAAAGTGAGCCTAATGCGTGCCATGATACATACAGCCAAATGGAAAACTATTTTGCCTCCAGAAAGTTGAAGGAAAGTTAAGGAAGCACAAACACGTGATTTCACAATAATTGTCTCAAAATAAAGGAAAGAAAATCAGAATTTTCTTTTCCACATTACTGGAGAACCACCACCATGTGGGCTAAATCGTTGAAAAGTGCAAAATATAATCAAACAAGAATTAGTAGTTGGATAAGGACCCCTCCAATCCAAACATAACACGTAGAATCTTTACGAGTCACCAAACGAAACATGTTTAGGGGTCGCTAAGTGAATGTACCCTTAACCTAGTTTTTTCCCCACAAGTACTCCATATGCAACATGAAAGAAAATGTTTGAAATCGAACCCCTATCCAAATCATTATTCATTTTGTTCCTCTTGTACTTCTGATATCTTTATGGCACTAACTTGTTCATCAAAGTGCAATATTCACGAAAATATATTTCGAATTAAACTACATCAAGTGTAGGTTCATTAACAATTAATAAAGTGAACTTTTTGAGTCTGAGTATCACCACAAAAATTCATGAGTCTAATTCCTATTACCTTGACCTTAACCGAAACTAGAATAGAATGGTGTGTTTGTTGTGATGAAGTTATAACTAAAATAATACCTGGTATGCAATTATAAATGATTTAACTAAATTAAATGCAAATAGCGTTGAATATAATTTGAAGTCTTCAAATGTATGACACTAGGATCACGAATCCCTAAATAATAATCTTTTTAAATATAGTTTTACACTTTGACACACGATTGAAAAATTGATAAATCAATGCTCCTAAATTATTTAATAGTCTCTCTCGAGTAAAGTCAAATATATTCTCATATGTGACCCGTTTATATCTCTATAACGGATGCAAACATACGAGAATGCATGATTTTTTATGAACGCTTAAAAATTCACACAAGGCATAGCGGAATATTTCTATTTCCTATCGGACCCTATGATGATTTATACCATGTCGAACTTATTTGCCTTCTTTCGAATATATGAAATAAATCGTCACACTCACACAATAATCGTGGAAAAAATAAATCCATATAAACTATTCAAATAGTCAAAACGCGTTTTTATTGTCAAAAATGTAAAACTAAGAAATAAAAATCATATTACTTACTTCATTATTCCCTAGTACAAAATTAACCTAGCCTAGTATAATAAAAAGAAGAAAAAAAAAAATATGAAGGAATGACATCACCAATTCAATTCTTGAGATTAAACTTGGCTTCGTGGTATTGATCTTCGTGTTATTGCTCTTTTTCACCTCTCAAAATCGTTATGCATATGTTCTCGCGTTCTGGACGCCATAGGGTTTAAATACGGATCTAAAGATTTGTTTCGATAAGTATTTCACTCGAATTTTCGCGTCAGAATGTGACCGCATAGTTTAATACTATGCGACTGCATAGTAGAGTTGAAAGGGCCCCTAGAATTCTCTGAAGTAACCTATGTGACCGCACAACATTGGCAATTTTCAAATTCTTGCATTTTGATCCTCGAACTCCATTTCGCCATTCTCGACATCTTTTCCCACTTCTTCTTTTTCCAATGTTTCATTTCAATGCTCAATTTTTCCTCGACATCTTCACATCTTCAATTCCTCTTTCGGGTTACCTTTCGATTATTTGCATCTTGGTCCCTAATCTTCGATTTTCTTTCGTTTTAGTTATTTTCCCCTTGTTTCTTCTAAATTCCGTCATATCCATCAACGTTGTCTTACAAAACGTAAATTATATAGAATTAAGCTATATTTCAACATATTAATCAACAATTATCCATATTTCGAGATCAAAATAAGTGTTTAAAATGCACTTATCATGCAACTCATGGTTGGATCACCTTTAGATAGCTACATTTGTTAGCTCAAGGTTCCTTATATGAAATTTTTGGAATAGGTGGAGGGGGACATGGCCATGATCTGTGATATCTTTATCCTATGATATTTTGAGGTCAACAGATTTGAGCCTTTTGTGAGGATTTAGTACGGTAACCATGATTGAGAACTTGGAGAAATCCCAGAGTTATGGAATAATAAGAGAAAATGAAGCAAGTTTAAGAGAGAGTCAAAACAGTGACATGTGATAAGTGTTATTTTACACTTATCTGGGCCATAAAAAATGGGCATTTGGGAGTACATTTAAGAGCTATATACTTAATTTTATATGTTCATCAATTACTCTAGGAGAAAACTCAACATTGGATGAGAAAAGATAAAAAAGGATGAGAATTGTCAAAAGGATGCAAGTTGGATGAAATCTGGATTTGAGGACCAAAGCATCAATACGGGAAGTTGGATGAAATCTGGATTTGTGTTTAGTTGTTTATAGCATTGGCATCAAGAGGGAGATTTGTTGGATTTGTGATGCCATTTTAGATATTTGCTTTCAGAACTGGGCTATGATGAAAACTGGGCTGGGCATTGCTGGATATTTGCTAGTCATTGCCCGATAACACTTAGAAACCAGCCCAAAACCCAGCCCAATGTTATCGCCACTTGTGCTGTTTTGGACCGTAGATTTCAAAGCTGATCTACGGTGACTATTGAAGTGTGTATATACCGGCTGAATGGTCACTTGAGCCCTAGTTTTTCATTTGGTTCTCTTCTTCGTGTCCGAGAAGCTTCTGGGTTTTCTTTTACTTCGTGGTTTTCTTCCCTCGATTCTGTTTTCAATACTTAGTGTATGGATTAAAACTTCTGGTTTTAATCATCAATCTGCGTGACTGTTTCCTTTGTGGTTCTTCAAGAGAGAGTTATATTGGTTTTAGATTGGCTGTGTTGTTCAAACCATTGAGTAGCTATGTTGTGCGATAATTAGGGGTTCTTGGTGTCCTTATGGCCGTTTCTTTGTAGAGAGGGGTACGATGAAATATTTCTTGAGCCCTACGTCAGTAAATGATCGATTTCTTGATGTTTTGAGCATTCTTTGTGAATCTGGCTATTTATGCTGCCGTTGTGTTTTTAGCTATACAATACTATTTGGGCAAAAAGGTAAGATAGACTCAAACTCTTTCAAAATAGACGCAAAGCTAATAGCTTGAGCATAGACCTTGTTATGCATAGTACCGAATAGGACGAAATAATTTAAAAGATAATTCCATTGGTGCTTCCAAACCTCTCAAAACGTTGTAGGTTTTCGCAAACCTTTCATTTGTTACACCTTGCTTTGAAACATTTGAAGTGCGTACGTCTCGAGTCCAAATGGATGGAAATTATCCGTATTTTTATTAGTTTACCAAAAAAACTGAGTTTAACCACATTTTTAATATTTTTATAAAGGGCAAAATAGTCTCTCTCTCTCTCTCTCTCTCTCTCATGCACAGGTTTACTGAGAGGACGTGCCATTTGAGATCAAACTTGCAATTGAAACATTGAAACTTGAACCTCCTTGAACATTATGTATTGTTTGACCTTTTATATGACTGCAGCAATCCCCTTTGTCGATGAATTGTTTCCAGCCTTTATTGAGGGGCAGGTTTTTTTTAATAATCCACTGTGTTTTTCTGAACAACTATTGTGCCCCTTCTATTGGTGTTATTGATAATATTGTGCGAGATTTCATTTTTCTAGCCATGGAGCCTTTTGTATTCTTTCTTCTCCATGCCATCATCACAGAACGTCTAGTGAATTCCTAACTTTTGAAGGTTTACATAAGATCCTGGTGTATTCTTTTGGTATTTTCACGTTTTTTGTAACTGATGTGGTATGGCAGGATGGCTTTATCTTGATAATTGTAATACTCAGTGATCTCATTGTAATTGTTTTAGGTATCATGCACCATCTACTGGCGTCTTTCGCTCATGTTCTCTGATAATCAGAGATCCCTCTCAAGTTTCGTTGTTTTAGGCTTTTGCTATGTTTCTCTTTGTATTTGAATTTGAAGCATGGAATTTGGTCCTTGCTTACGTACTGGAATAACACAATCCCATTTGTATTTAAAACAGGATATTATGCAATACCAGGTTACGTCTCGAGTTATTTTTGCAGATCCCTGTGCTTCTAAATCTGATATAATAAGCCTCGTAAAAATTAGTAGTTAGTTTTAGGCTCGACTTGTGCATTGAAGTTATTTTTGACAACAATGTTGTGTGGGCAGTTCAAGAAGCATTGGCAGAATCATGTATTTTGCATGTAACATGTGTGATTTGTAGAATTAATATTATATGCAAGTGTAAAGTTTAGTTGTTCCTATTCTCACAATCATTAGCAGCCAGACTGGTATTCCGGAACTGGTGGCTTTGACTATACCCAATTTTACTCTTTCCTTTGCCAATATTCACAATTTAATATTTTTAGGCCACTAGAATTAGATTAACGCATAGATCGTAGTTCATTTCTCTCAGCGATCGTGAGCCATTTCCTTATCTTCAGTAGACCATCAGCATAAAAACTGTTTTCAGGCTAATGTTCAGAGACTGAAGATGTGCTCGTAAATTCAAGGTAATGTTAACACAACTGATTCATTATTTTTTGTAACTGGATAAATATTATTGTTTCTTCCACATTAGGCTGGTGATTCTCCTTTCTATACTACACAACATCAAGGTTCTTACGTGCCAATTGTATGTGAGAAGCCAACTAGGAAGCTTGTTAAGATATCAGAAGAAATGAAGTCCTTCAAGGAATATGATATGTTGTGCCACGTGTTTATATTGTCAATCATGTAATACGCCTATTAAGCTCGATATGTTGCCACCAAAAGAGTTGTAAAAACTACACGGACATTGAGGAAGGAGCCAAATGCCATAGACATTCAATAATCATCTTAATAATCTTTTTGGTTAGTTTCTCTGTCAGTGTTGACCATAATTGGGAATTGCATTCAGGGAGTCTGTATATGTAACATTAAATACAATAAAGATTTAGGAATACTATAAGAAATTGTCATAGATTTGTATATTCAACTATTACCAGATAGGATTGAACATATATTTCAAAATAAACTTACTATAATTTGAGAAAAATTAACTTAGTACTTGCATATTTTTATAGAATTTAATGGGAAACTATTCATATTGTATAATCTTATTAAAGGCATTTACATATTTTCTATAAAAATCTTACCAACATTTTGACCAGTGGTGTAGTACAGACCTCTCTTTTTCTTATAAATCACAAGCCAAAGAAAATTTTGACACAGAAAGAGAAGAAAAATAGCTAGGGAGATGAGTTCATACATCAAATTTGTACTATTTCTGGCCTTGCTGTTCGCCCGATCTGAAGCAGTAAAATTTACTGTTGTAATTAGAGCCTTTATACCTGGGGAAAATATTAGCGCTCACTGTTATTCCTCAGAAAACGATCTTGGCAATCACATACTTTCATACAAACAAGATTTTAGGTTTAGATTCACTCCAAACTTTCTTCAAACTACAAAGTTTTATTGTGACTTCAAAAGCAATTATGGTTATGGCAACTATGGTGTTTACACACGGAGAATAAATTCCCTATGCCACCATTATTGTCTCTGGATTATACAGAAAGACGGCCCATGTCTACAAACAGAGACTGAGGGTGATTATTGTCAACCTTGGAAGTTCCCTCCGCCACTGCCTAAAGCTTTGGCATCCGCAAGGTTGCTAAACCTACAAGGACATTAATTAAGGAAGGAGCCAAATGCCATACTATTTCACGGGATGTCAACAAATGCCATGTTTCTCTCCTCGTTCACTTTGAGTCTTAAATTTGTAATCTTGCACCTTGCAACTATGTTAAATAGTATAATGCACACAATGTTGGTAAATTAAGCCTTAAATGTATGAGTAATGTTATTTATTCCCAGTGTGTTTACAAACACAGTCTAGGTGGCTCTAAATGATAAGTTAAATGAAATGTGAAATTAAATTACTTATTTAATTTCACATATCATTTAATGCCACATTAAGTAGACTTTGTTTGTAACCCCAATGGGGATGAATAACATTACTCTAAAAGTATCTATCTATCTATCAATGCGTGTGGGCCCTATGCTCGCCCTCAGTTGATGAACATGCGAGCCACGTCAAACTCCAAGGCCACGTGTCATAAATGCTCAAGTCTTTGTGAGCAGCCCAAATGGTCTTGCGAATTAACAAATCCAGGTCAACGACCCAACTCGCCTAACAGGGAAAAGGATCACTGAAGGGGTCCATCTCCCAGTGGACCTCCTGCCTAGGATAAACAAAGTGAGCGTAATCCTCGCCATGATACATACAACCAAATAGCGAACTACTTTGCCTCCCAGAAAATTGAAGGAATGTATATGAAGCACAAAACATGTTACTTCATAATAATTGTCTCAAATAAAGGAAAATCAGAATTTTCTTTTCCACGTAACCGGAGAACCACCGCCGCGTAGGCTAAATCATTGAAAAGTGTAAAACACAATCAAACAAGAATTAGTTCTTTGATTAGGACGTCTCCAATCAATAGATAACACATGGAATCCATACGAGTTACAAAATGAAATGTGTTCAGGGGTCGCTAAGGGAACAATATACCCTTAACCAAGTCTTTTTCCTATAATAAATACTACATACAATATGAAAGAAAAGGTTTGAAATCAAACCCCTATCCAAACCATTATTCATCTTGTTCCTCTTGTATTTTTATTATCTTTATGGCACTAGCTTGGTCGTCGGAGTAAAACTGATGGCCGACAATCTTTCATACAGCTACATTTTTAAGCTCGAGGTTCCTTGCATTAAAGTTTTGGAATAGGTAGAGGTGGACATGCCCATGATCTGTTGATCTCTTTTTCCTATGAAATTTTGAGGTCAACAGATTGGAGTCAATTGCGAGAATGAAACAAGTTTAAGCGAAAGCGTGTTTCACACTTATCCAGGCCATCAAAAATGGGCATTTGGGAGTACTTTTATTAGTTAGATACTTAATTTTGCATGTTCATCAATTACTTTAGGAGAAAATTCAGTATTGGACGAGAAAATATAGAGAAGGAGGAGAATTGATCAAAAAGGATGCAAGTTGGACAAAATATGGATTTGAGTACCAAAGTATGCATAGAATTATCAACGTCAACCAACAACTTTTATTTAAATACACACAATGGAGACTGGCGCAATCATCCTATATTCTCTTAGGGCAAACACCAAAATAATATTCAACAACCATCCTTGGGTTTCAGCAGCAGTACAATAAAGCTTCATTTGAGGACATTTTTGGCACTACACGAAAAATGATCATTTGCAACACTAAAAAGAAGAATGTTGCGATAGACCCATTTTTGCAACGTTTACTGAGTGTTGCAGAAGGTTTTATTTTTTACAACGTTTATCAAATGTTACAAAAAGAAAAACCTTTTGCAAGGTTTGTCAAACATTGCAAAAAGTCTACTTTTGCAAGGTTTATTAAACGTTGCAAAATGTCTCACTTTTACAACGTTTTTTGAATTTCGCGAAATGTCTCACTTTTTGCAATGTTTAAAAAATGTTGCAAAATGTCTCATTTTTTGTAACGTTTGATGTTCACGAAAATATGTTTCGGATTTAAATCACCGCAAGTGCACAATTCGTTGACAAATAATAAAGTGAAAATCCTAGAATTTCGAGTATCGTTCCCACAAGGATTGATTTAATTTGATTTTTATTATCGCGACCTTAACCGAATCTATATAACTCAAGATGATATTTAACGTAAATTTTAAAACTAAATTATGGTTAACATGCAATTTAAACTAAAATTACGAAATGAATGCAAAAATGGCATTTCAATGCAAAAGATTTGAAGTAAATTAATGCATGAAAAAGCGCACTAAGATCTCGAATCACCAAGCAAATTTTTCTTTTAACCCCTATTTTACAATTTGATAATGTGATGAATTGGTTGAAAAATCAATGTTTCTAATTTATCCAACAATCTCTTTCGAATAGAATTGAATCTATTCTAGTATACCAATTGACTATATTTCTATGAGAAATGCAATATACAAGAATGATTGACGTTTTGTAAACACTTAAAGATTTACGTAAAATATAGTTGTATATTTCTATCCTCTATCGGACCCCACGATGATTTATACCTTGTTGAGTTTATTTTCCTTCTTTCGAATGCATAAAATAAACACTCAAACTCATATAACTATTGAGCATATACTTGTAGAGACAAGAAAGTGTATATAAATCATTCAACATCCATCAAACGTGTTTAAATATCAAATTGCAAAAATAGAAATTAAAAGATCACAATGTGAGGTTCATCGTTCACCACTAAACATAAAAAGTCTAGCCTGACATGGATAAAATTAAAGAACAAGAAAAATATTTAGGAGAAGACATCACCCAATTCTTGAATTTAAATCTTGCAATCTTGAATCTTGGAGTGAAATCCCTCGTTTTTGCCTTCTTTCTTGCTCTTCAATGCCTTTTTCTCTCTCAAATAATATGTAACCCTAGTTTTTGGACGAGTTTAAGTTTTTATAGTTGCCCTAAAATCATTACCATATGAGTTGGAGTCGGATAAGAAAACCAGGAAAATAGCCAAAATCTATGCGACCGCATGGAATGATCAAAATGGCTCCTGGATTTCCATGCATTTGAGAGTGCGACCCCGTATGGAAGGCAACAACTTCCTACTTGACAGCTTTCGATATTTTGGTCATATTTTTTTCTCCCGATATCTGATTGAGGTGATTCAAATTGCATTGTAAAGCTTACTCAAAGGGCTACAAATCTTCCAGAAGTAAAAATCTTCAAATTCGAACGTCTTCTATTATATTTGATATATTACTTCGATTATATTTCATCCCTAACTAAGACTGAAAATTCAAAGCAAAACCTTTTCGGCTGGAGGTTGATTTGATATAGTACTTCAATTATATTTCATCCATTTGGCTTCTTTTGTCATCTAATTGATGTCCAACACTCTTAAATCTTCATCGTGAGATTGACACAATTTTTCAGTATTTGCACTTAAGTCTTCAAACTTTGATCTTCGCTCCATTTAAGCCATTTTTTTCCTTGTTTTTCCTAATCTCCCCCACAATCATCATTATTGTCCCGCAAACACAAATGACAATGAATTAAGCTATATTCCACACATTTATCAACAGTTATCCACGTTTGTGAACCAAAATAAACGTGTAAAAATGCCCTTATTAACTCTCCCAAACTTGAATTATTGTTTGTCCTCAAACAAAATCATAACTTAATTCTAAGTAAAACATAGTTCAACCATTTTCTGTGTTTCAGGATTGGAACTTAGTAAGAAACAACATGAACAACTACAATCGTGCAAAATTATATCAATCTTCACATGTTACATGCATAACGCGACGTGTGTGTGTTAAAACTCGTACCAACATATTAGACTCATGACTGACTCATACCCGACCCAATGTAGTCAGAATTTCACTTTCATCGTTTGAAAGATACACACCCCTAAACTTATTCTTTTCACTCAATTGTCCTGAGGTGTTTTCTAAGATTGAACTCATTTATAAATACTTCTTCCTCTCTCTTAGTTTTGATGAATCACATAGTCACAAGTTCTCACTTCATCTAATAGAGGCTCTCCTAATTTTTTATTTCTTCAACCTTTGAGACTACATTAAGCTAATTGTCTCGCATTAGAGATATAGTCTTATCAATTGAGTGTCTCAGGCTAATCAATGCATTTCATACAAAAGAGTATGTATGTTATTCATCAGCAGATAGAATTTTTTTTTCATGGCATCTTTCATTTGCTTTCTGTATAACCCATGTAGTGATCTTTAGGCCGATAACTCCCAAGTCAGATGACCTTAGGGCATCAGGTTTTAAACCCCTGCAAGCTTAATCACTCGAGTTATACAGGCTCGAACAAATGTCTTTATTTATCACATGATTAGTGCAATGCCCCTTTCCTTTTAGACACCCAATCTCTAAAACCAAACTCTAACTTGAAACTTTCACCTAGTTATCATCCCATTAGTTTTAGATAATCCACACAACATATCATGCACGGAGCCCCTACTTGTCTTAGTGTTCTCTTGCAACATTTCAATCACATCTAAACTATTCTAAAAATTGGTCATGGTTTAGCATAAAAGAGGTTTTTCGAGTATAATCTCTATGTTCAACTATCTCTAAGCAATGAGTTAAATCATTAGCCCAATATGCAAGCATGAGTGTTGTGCATAAAATAAATCAAGTTTCACATTAACATGTATCGATCAAGCTAATATTGCACAATTTTCATAATCAATGGCCCGTACATAGTCCAATACCTAACATCATAGTCAGCAGTATTGTTAAACCCACACAAGCACACAAAATTGTAAACTACTATTGAAGATGTAACAGCAAAACTCAAAATAACTCAACAACAAATAGAGAACTTTTTTTTTCATACAATCACACAAACATATATAGAACATTGTCTCACCCCCAAACGTATATAGAACATTGTCTTCAATGTTTAAAGAATAATAAAATGTAAACTTAGCAACGCATAAAATTAAGGACAAATTCACAGAAGATAAAGAATAAAGGTGAGGTATACTTCTCTGATCGATGAAGATTCGAATGTGAAGATGGTGGATGAAAAAGAAGTGTGGACCATACATAGGCTCTTTTATTATCTGTAGAGACGATGAAAAAGTAATCTTATTAAAAATTATAAAAACTTTGAAGAAGAAACTCCTAACCAGTGCTAAGTTATAGTCTATAGCTTGACTTTACTCTGGTAAGCTCACTAGTGTACTCATTGCAATTGCCCGCTCTGTATCCTCTTTTAGCTCTCCACACTTTGAATTCTCCATTCTCGTCTCTACCAATAAATTTCTCAAATTTCAATTTTCTCTTCTAGAAATCTTGTTGAAGGGATAGTTTGTCTTCAGTGATACACTGACACTCGTCGAGGGCTAATGATTGTTTGGGTAGATTATTTAATTTAAACACTTTTTGCTCCTCATCTACCCTCAATATTAGCTCCACTTTCTCCATATCAATTAAAGTTCGACATATTGCTAGGAATGGTCTTCCCAATATTATTGGAATATTTCTATCTTCTTCTATGTCTAAAATGAGGAAGTCTGCTGGGAAGATGAATTTCTCCACTTTAATCAACACGTCTTCTATAATCCTTCTTGGGTGGGTAAATGATCGATCAACCAGTTGTAAAGTCATTGTTGCTATAGCTTCTTCCAAACCGAGTTTCCTGAAAATAGAAAGTGGCATCAAGTTAATATTCGCTCCAGTGTCACATAAAGCATCAAAAGTACCAACTTTCCCAATTGAGATAGGTAGAGTGAAACTCCCTGGATTCTTGAGCTTGGAAGAAATTTTTTTTTGTATTCTTGTACTGCTTTCCTCTGTTAGTGTCATAGTTTCAAATGCTGGAGGCTTTTTCTTCTTTGAAATCATATCCTTCAAGAACTTTGTATAACTTGGAATTTGTTGTATCGCATCTATGAACGGGACATTAATGTTAGCACATCCAAAAATTTCTCAAATTATTGGTCTAGCGGTGTCTCTTCAACCTTTGTAGGAATGGAATAGGAGTCTTATAAGGGTTGATAGGACTTGTTACCTTAACCAGTGGAGTATCTGAACTCTCTTTAGTAGATGCCTCTATCGTCAGCTTAGTCTGTTCCACTTGCTCCTCATCTGAAGAAGGTAATGTTTCTTTACTCGCTCTCGACCTCTTGATATGTATTTTTGGTAGTTTCATTCCACTTCTGGTGGTGATTGCTTGCACAGATGGACCCTTAACTATTTTATTTTCCAAAACACTTATGGCCATTACTTGCTCCTTGGGATTAGTCTCAGTATTGCTTGGCACGGTACCTGGTGCTCTGTGTGTCACAAAAAGAGCTAATTGTCCCATCTGTGTCTCCAAATTCTTAATAGCAGCACCCTAATTTTGGAAATTTATTTCAGTCTTTCTCATGAACTCGTTAGTTGTTTCCATGTATTTATCCGTCTTTTCCATGAGTTTTGCAAACATCTCCTCCAACTGGGGTTTTTTCTCCTACTGAAACTGTCCTTGAGCTTGGTTGTAATTTTGATTTCCACCCCAAGAGAACTGTGGATGATTTCTCCAGCCCAGGTTGTATGTTTCAGAATGAGGGTTGTTATGCTGTCGTTGACCCCATTAAACATAATCCATGTGGTCATTTCCTTGAGTAAGGATGAGACATTCAGCTGTGTTATGTTCTACTCCACACTCTTCGTGATTTGACTTCTTAACTTGTGTCGAGTTTGCCGTTTATGTTATGCTCTCCATTTTGTGAAATAAAGAATCAATCTTTGTAGATAAAGCCGAATAGGTATCTAACTTGAAGACCACATAGCTAAAGTATTAGCCATTCTCTCAAATAATTCCCAAGTTCCATCAATTTTTCTGGTGATTAGATATCCATTTGATGATGAATCCACCATGCTTCTTAAAGTTGGAAGTAGTCATGTATAGAAAAACCTGATTTGTGATGGTTTGTTGAACCCATGTTGTGGACATTTTCGAAGCATATTCTTGAATCTGTTCCATGCCTCATCAAATGCTTTGGAATCATTCTGGCTAAATATTAATATTTCATGCCTCAATTGTGCAACCTTAGCTGGTGAGAAGAACTTCGTGCAGAATTTATGAGCCAAATCATTCCAAGTAGTGATGGTAGCCACGGAGAATTAATCTAACCATTCTAGTGCTTTATCTCGTAGAGTGTGTGGAAATAGCCTCAACCTGATCGCATCCTCTGATATTCCTTGATACTTGAAGTGTTGACACATATCCAAGAAGCTAGATACATGTGTATACGGGTTCTCGTTTGCCATCCTATAGAATTGATGCCCATTTTGGAATAGTTAGATAATGTTTATCTTCATGTGAAAGTTTGGCTGTTCAAATGCGGGGTAGACGATACTGGATTTGCTTCGAGCAACAAATGGTGACAAGAAATCCCCAAGCAAAGCATTCCCATCATATTGTGCTTTCGCATTCCCATCATATTGTGCTTCCGCATCAGCTGGAGCTGCAGGTTCTACAATTGGTTCCAATTGTTGATCAGCGATTTGTATGTGTTCTTGATTTTCCTGCTGTACTGCTCTCGCTATCCTTTATTTTCGATGAAAAGTTGGTTCAATTTCCAAATCAACTGGAAGTAGTTCACCACCAACTGATCTTCATATGCAAGACCTGAAGATAAGAAAAAGACAAAGGCACTTAACTCAGCCCCAGTAGAAAAAATAAATAAATAGAACAAAATGAAAATGTAAATTAAAAATAAAGACAAGTTCAAATTACTGTCCAAATAACTAAAATCAAATTAAAACTTAATCCCCGACAACGGCGCCAAAAACTTGTTCACGAAAATATGTTCGTATTTAAATCACCGCAAGTGCACAGTTTGTTGACAAGTAATAAAGTGAAAATCTTAGAATTTAGAGTATCGTTCCCATGAGGATTGATTTAACTTAATTTTTATTATCGTGACCTTAACCGAATCTATATAACTCAAGATGATATTTGACATAAGTTTTAAAACTAAATTATGATTAACATGCAATTTAAACTAAAATTACGAAATGAATGCAAAAATGACATTTCAATTTAAAATATTTGAATGGAATTAATGTATAAAAAAGCGCACTAAAATCCTGAATCACCAAGCACATTTCCCTTTTAACCCCTATTTTCCAATTTGATAACACGATGAATTGCTTGAAAAATCAATGTTTATAATTTATCCAACAATCTCTTTCGAGTAGAATTGAACCTATTCTAGCATACCATTTGACTATATTTCTATGACAAATATAATATACAATAATGCATGACGTTTTGTAAAACTTAGAGATTCACGTAAAGTATAGCAGTATATTTCTATCCCCTATCGGACCCCACGATGATTTATACCTTGTTAAGTTTATTTCCCTTCTTTAGAATGTATAAAATAAACCTCCCAAACTCATACAACTATTGTACATATAATTGTAGAGGCAAGAAAGTGTATATAAATCATTCAACATCCATCAAATGTGTTTAAATATCAAATTGCAAAATTAGAAATGGGTACCTAAGAGAATAGTTTCTAATCGGGATGTCAAATTTTTGAGTCATTTTTTGGAGGGTTTTGTAGGATAAGGTAGGCACTAAACTTATGTTTTCAACAACTTGTCATCTACAGATCGGTGGTCAGACCGAGGTACTTAATAGAACCATGACACAACTCTTGCGGACTGTAGTAAGTAAGAATTTGAAGAGTTGGGAGAAGTGTCTACCTTTCATAGAGTTTGTTTATAATTGGGTCATGCATTCTACTACTTCGTTTTTACCATTTGACATTTTTTATGTTTTAATCCATTGACACCTTTGGATTTAATACATTTGCCTGTGAATGAACGAGGTAGCTTAGATGGTAAAAGAAAGACCGAATTGGTGAAGTCACTCCATGAAAAGGTAAGGGCGCAAATTGAGAATAAAAACAAACTCTTCCCATCGCAAGCAAACAAGGGCCAGAGAAGCATGACATTCGAATCGAGAGATTGGGTTTGGGTACATTTTAGAAATGAACGCTTTCCAGAACAAAGGAAATCAAAGTTGCAACCACGAGGGAATGGTCCAGTTTAAATTTTGGAGAAAGTCAACGACAATGCATACAAATTGGACCTTCTAGTTGAGTATAATGTTTCCATAACTTTTAATATGTCTAATCTCTCCCTTTTTATGCAGGTGCAGATTCTAGATTGAATTCTTTTGAAGAGGAAGGGTATGATATGATCCAGGAGTCGAGCCCGATGAAGCCGATCCCAGGACAAGACCCATTGATTATCGAATAATGTCCAATGACACATTCAAGAGCAAAGTGGGTGAAAGATACGATGGGATTGCCCGTTCAAGCTACGGTTGATGACATGGTAATCGTGGTAAAGAATGGAGCAAGTTTTGCATTGGGGTTGATGATCGAAGCGGGTTGGAGCAACTTGATTCAAGCGGAGGAAGACGAAGGCCAAAATTCACACTATGCGACTGCATGGTGTAAACTTTCATGTGATCGCATGCATGCCATTCGAAAATAAAGATAGGTATTTCACTTGTTTTATGCGACCGCACAGAAACATACTATGCGGCTGCATAGTTCATTTCGACAGCGGATTTTTTTTTTTTTTGGTAACTTCCTAGTTGCATTAGAATTATACTCTTTCCATACTTGTGCAATCTTTGGATGATTATGCACGATATTTAGGCTTAGTATAAATATTTTACATTATTCATCTTGTAATACCTTTGACAATTTTAATATTCAATAGAGAGGTAATTGTGCTTTCAATCTCGTTCTTCTTAGAACTTTGCGAACTTATCAAGTTAATCTTGTGTCGTTTAACATCGAGTGTGGATCACGAGTTGTGTAATCAAGGGATGATTCAAATTCTATTTGGGTTGGTTTCTTGGTTCATTATACTTTGTTCAAACTCTAAACCAGATTATTATTTGGGCTTTCTTAGGATCGTCAATCTTTTGCGGGGTTGCGTAGTGATCGTTGCTACGCGGTTCTCATCAAAGAGCTTAGCGACATGTGAGTGATGGTGTTCCTGCCACTCAAGAGAAGACATGGCGATGAGCTAGCGATATTGTGGCACCCTTTTTCTTCTCTTTTTATATTCAAACCCTAAAACCTATAAACTCAATTTATACAAATTGCGACTTTAGTCATTTATGTTCATAGACTTGCCTATTAAAACCAAACCTCACAAGCTCCATCTTTGACATTCTGTGACAAAACTAAAAATTTAAAGTCAATGTAGTAAGAATACAAACACAAAACAACTCATACTCCCAAAACCAATAGTCCTAGCTGAAATGTGCTTTTCCTTTGTCTACCATGTTTCCTGAAATAGACAATTCAAATACTGAGTATAAAAGCACGTGAAATAGTAATATGGATAAACACACTTCAAACAGTTAGTCATAGTGATACCTGCTAAATTAAGATGCAATATCAATGTAAATCAACATACCTAAAAAAATATTGATATCACTTAACATCAAAACTTAATCTACCTAAAACAAAATATCATATACATTAGAATCAAAAAAATTAAGTACATCAAAAGTATCGGTCAAAATAATAACCAAAGACATCAGTCAGAATAATAACTACTCTTCATTTTTGTCATAAATGACAAGGAGCAACCTTTTAACTATGCAGCTCCATCAGCATCATCATCTTTATCCGAAGCTGCATCGTCATCCCAATGTCGTTAAATCCAAAGCAAACCCCACTAAAGATAGCCGACAATAACTCAAAGTATAACAAACTTTATCGTGTGTCGATCAATTGTGGCTCTCAATTGCGTAATCTCAGCCATCATACAAACCTAATGCTCGATCAACACAGATATTTGTCCTTTAAGTACGATCGAAGGATCAATGGAAACAGATGCATATGGAGGAATAGCTCAACAGAAGGTAGAGTAGAAGTGAATGTCGATGGGATATCAGTAGTGGAAATAGGAATATCAGACCCTGATGGTGGAATATCAGATGGATCAAAAGAAAGCGGATCGTCAATAGGATTAGCTAGCACAGTCGGGTCGACTGGTTCAGTAGTCTTAGAAGGAACATAAGAGCAACTCTGCGAAATAGTAGTGTGGCCAATAGGCCGAAAAACTCCCTTCAGACCTCCCTTCGAAAATGTAACCCCAAGAGCCGTCACCAGATAGTGAATCAAGCAAGCGTATAGAAAACCAACCCTGGTGCCCGTTACCCTAAAGGCTCGTAATATCTGATGGTAGATAAAAGTACGAAAGTCGATAGAATTGCCATGTAATAAAGCATAGAGGATCCGAGCCTTATCCATGGCAGGGAAGTGGTATGGGACACCAACCATAGATTCGTGCACACAATGCGCAACAGAATCTGGTGATAGGTGGAAGAGATCCAGTCCAGATTACAGTAGGCCCACCTCCTAAAGGACTGTTAAACACAGTTGAGTGGACAAGTGAGTCTGCTGAAAGAGTGTTAGCTGATAAATAAGGAAATAATAAGTGAACAATGCGAGGAATGTGAGTAAGACTCAAAATGACATCAGAAGTGATCTTAACAATCTTACCTCGAAGAAAAACCCTAAAGGTCGATCCAGTAATATCATAAATATTAGGATAGAATTCCTAGACCAGAAGATTAGGAAGAGGAGACAACTCTATCAATGAAAACTCTTATCTCTGCAAAGTAAAAATAGCAGCAAGGTCACGAGAAAGATCATACAAGATGACCTCACGCTCGACAAACATAGGGTGTAAAGAAAACTGTGACCTAAAGACCTACAGGGCAGTAGCAAAGATGAACTTAGACCTACTATAGGAAGTGGATGCACTAGATGACTATGCAATCATCGTAGCTCTCTTAGGTGACATTTGAGAAGTAGACCAGATACACATATCAAAAAATGAAACAGATGATACTACCAAATGAAATGTAATAATGCACGTGAAATGACAAAAATGACACTAACCCAACAAAACAAGACAAACAGATCATTGGCACGCAAACTAATGCAAAACAACACTAGAAAATGAACTATGAACAAAACTGTACAACGCAAGGATGGTACGATGTGGTGCCAAGACACCGGGACACAGTGGGATTTCAAATTTCACCTTTAAAAATCACAATTTCGTAGATGAATTGGGAAGAATTGGCACAAAGATCAGATTCAATGTTGTTCAATATAACACTAAGTGAAATAGAATCAAGAAATTGGAGAAAAATGGCGATGAAGTGGATGAAAATGAAAAAAAAAAATAGGGCATTGCTTTAAACGAAAGCTATGAATGAATTTGATAAAGTATATATGAAACAATATGTGTTCTCTCAATCTTCAACCTTACAAAAAATCGTTCAAAGGCGTGTTTGTATTTATACTGTAGATTTAGGGTTGAATGGGCCAAATAAAGAGCCTTAAAAATGCGAATTAAAACTTTTCGGATGACACTGTCACTCGAGCGAGAGCTTAATGACAAGCGAACGATAGGTTGTCGCTCAAGTAAGGGTGATGTGGCAGGCGAGCGACGATGTTTCTATTTAGACCACTCAAGTGAAGACATGACGATGAGCTAGCGACATTGTGGTGCCGTTTTTCTCCTCTTTTCATATTTGAATCCTAGAACCTATACAACTCAATTTAAACAAATTGCAACTTACTTCTTGACTTTTATTTTATATTAATTTCAGTCATTTTTGTTCACAGACTTGACAATTACAATAAAACCTAACATTATGTATTACAATTAACATGTTTACCAAGCTTACACAAAAAAGAAATATTAAAAGAAGTGGAAAAAATTAAAGGAATAATGGATATTTTATTTTAATCTTGCATGATTGTGTATGAACTTAACTCGAACAATGTGATTCATGTCCAATTATAATATTGTGTGTATCTAGGATCAAAATTTTGATTGGTTCGTGATAATTTTGAATTAATGAATGAATTCTGTTATTTTATTCTCTTCTGCTATTAATGAATGAAGATTCGAGAGTGTTAGAGGTCAATTGGATGAAGAAATGAGTCAAATGGATGAAATATAGCCAAAACATGATCACAAATCAGCTTTCAAGCTGAAAAGTTTTGCACCAGTTTTCAGCCTTTTTTGGGATCGGTGTTTGACATGGAAAACAATAGCAATTGAAGATGGTCTCTGAATTAAAGTTGTAGCCCTTTGAGTTAGCTTTCTAACTCAACTTGAATTAACTCAATTAGACATTAGGAGAGAAACTTATGGTCCAAACACAGTGCAAGACGCGTGCCACACACCAAGAAAGCCTTGACCGAGGCTGTCCAATTCCTTAAGGCACGTGTCCTAGCTTACACTAGGCGTGCGTCTCAAGTCAAAACGCAAATTTTTTTCATTTTCCTTGTTTGATTGAAACACATGAAAACCTAATTTTTCACCATATTTAAGCCCTAAAACGTTCCAGAACGACTACGATTCATGTCCTATCAGTTTTCTCTCAAGTTTGGCTCAAGACTCAATGGAAGGCTAAAGAAATTAGTGAAGCAAGGGAGAAACTCATTCGGATTTGGTGATTTCACATCGTTTATTCATGCTCTTTGGTATTTATTTTGCTAAACACTTCTAGATCTAGATTTCATCTTTATGAGTTCATTGCAAAATTGATTTAGCATGTATTAAGTATTTTTCATAGAATCAATCTCGTTTCTCCTATCAAACAATTGAACTATGTGTTGAATTTCTATTTCATTAAATCTATTGGCGTGGTTATCTACTTTCTTATGCTATATGTATATGAATGATTTATAATCTAATTTAATAGATGATTGTGATAATTGTTAAGGCAATCTAGAATTTGGGAGTAAAATTATGAATTAAATTGGTTTTGATTGCTAAATTTTCCAATTCGAATACTAGGATAAAGGTCTCTAATTGTGTCATCTATTTGAATAAACGACGTTGAATGATCTAATCCAAATGAGGAAATTCTGATGCTTCACTGCCTTAAATCACTAAATTTCATCTCACAATTTTTTGATATTAATTTAATTGATCAACAATTCAACTCTCTCGCAAATTTAAGAGGACAATTCACCCGATTTGGAACCTTTTACAACTTTTCCATCTCCCTGTGGATACGACATGCCAAAGCTAACTACAACATCGCGTAAATCCTTGGGTGTAATCAGATTTTGGCGACGTTTTCAAGGAGACGATATAAGAAATTGAAGGATCCTCTACAAAATGGTGACTTCGTTCCATTTATCAGTTTTATTTTTAGTTAGTTTATTATCTTTCTTTGTTATTTTTTTTCTCATATCATTTCCTTTTAATTGTGTTTTATAAGCTGGTGTCAAGACGAGAGAGGAAGATTTGTGGAAACACCTCTCATAGAGTTTGACCATTTTTAACTCTATTTTTTATTCTGCATGTGTTAACACGAACACCACATTACATAACACAATGTCTGATAGTGAGCATGATGCACCGTATAGAACTTTACATGATTACCTACACCCCACACGTACATGTACACTTTCATGTATTATGTTTCCACCCAATATGCCACGTGTAGATTTTAGACTTGGAATGATTCAACTTATTCCCAATTTCCATGGACTTGAAAATGAGACCCCGTATGTGCATATTATGAAATTCGAGGAGGTAGTAGCAACCTTCCACAATCAACATGATACAATGGATGCAATTGGGCTTAAATTCTTCTCATTTTCTCTTAAGGAAATGGCAAAAAGCTAGTTGTATTCATTGAGACCACGTTCGATTGGAACTTGGGCTGAAATGACCCAAGTGTTCTTTAGCAAATACTTTTCCCACCACAAAACAACTACGTTGAAAAAGCAAATCTCTTCTTTAATCCAAAGGATAGTGAAACTTTATATCAAGCGTGGAAAAGATATAAAGAACTTCAAGCTCTTTGTCCCCACCATGGTTATGAGAGTTGGCATATCGTGAGCTATTTCTATGAAAGGTTAACACCTAGAGAGAGTCAGTTTGTTGAGATGATCTATAATGGCGATTTCCTACAAAATGATCTAGATGAGCCTATAGGATATTTAGATGACTTAGCTGAAAAAGCCCAAACTTAGACTGGACCTAGTGCCACTGAGAGTACTAGTAGGTCACGACCCGTAAGTAACCCTACTAGCACAAGTATCTATCATCTTAGGGAGGAGGATAGCTTTAGAGCTAAAGTAGAAACCCTACTAGAGAACTAGAGACCCTACGGGCTAAAGAGTCAAAAAACAATCGGTCTATTTCTCGTGCTCAGACTTTAGAGCCTTGTTTTGTGTAGAGGGAAAGTAACCACCCAACACAAGAGTGCGCTTGATTACACCCAAAGATTTATGTAGTGTTGTGGTGTAGTTTTAGGGTGTCGTATCCACAAGAAGATGGAAAAGTTGTCAAAGGTTCCAAAATGGGATGAATTGTCCTCTTAAATTTGCGAGAGAGTTGAATTGTTAAACAATTAACTTAATATCAAAAAAATATGAGATAAAATTCGATAATTTAAGGTAGTGAAGCATTGGAATTCCCTCACTCGGATCAGATCATTCAACATCATTTATTCAAATTGATGACACAATTAGAGACCTTCATCCGGTACTCTAATCGAAAAATTTAGCAATCAAGACCAATATAATTCATAATTTTACTCCTAAATTCTAGATTCCCTTAAGAATTATTACAATCATCTATTGAAATTAGATTATAAATCATTCATATACATATAGCATAAGAAAGTAGATAACCACACAAATAGATTTAGTGAAATAGAAATTTAACACATAGTTCAATTGTTCGATAAAAAAATGAGATTGATTCTATGAAAAAAAAACTTAATACATGTTAAATCAATTTCACAATTAACTCATAAAGATTAAAAACCAGATCGAGAAGTGTTTAGCAAAATAAATACCTAAAAGCATGAATAAACGACATGAAATCACCGAATCTGAATGAGTTCATCCCTTACTTCACCAAGATTTTTTAGCCTTCCATGGAGTTCTTAAGAGAAAATTGATAATAAAAAAAGGTGACCCAGATGATGAATGAGGTGGTTTTCCCTATTCTAGTTGAATTTAGGTGAGAATAACGCGTCCAAAAAATTTCCATAAGTGATTAAGCAAAAATCCGAAAATAGAAGATTTTCGCCCAGAAATGACCTATGAGGTTGCATGGAACAAAGAGTTGCTGCTCTTGAATTCACTGAAGGCTTCCATGCAGCCGCATTCCCGTCAGACAAATTTTAGTATTTTGGTCATAACTTTCTCTCCCGATATCGATTGAGATTATTCAAGATGTGTTAGGAAGCTAACTCAAGGGGATACAACTTTGATTCATATGTAAACTTAGAATTCGATCGTCTACCACGTCCAAAGAGAGTCTAAATATGAGGCTAAAAACTAGTGCAAAACTTTTCAGCTTGAAAGTTGATATGTGATCATGTTTTGGCTATATTTCATTCATTTGACTCATTTCTTCATCCAATTGACCCCAAAACTCTCGAATCTTCATTCCATCGCCAGTCAATCTATGGATTATTTACAACTTCGTCCATGTACTTCCATTTCGGTCATTTTTCATTCGTTTCTTTCATTTTCCACCGTTTTCACCCATTCACAACCTAAACTAAGATATAGAAGTGCTTAGTGCATTTAAGCATCAAATAATCATAGAAACGCGAATATTAATGGGTGAAAAATGTAATAAATGTGCTATTATCATACCCCCCCAACTTGCTTATTGCTAATCCCTATCAATTTAATGCAAAACAAGATAAATGAATGACTGGTCTATATTACAAATGAAATTGTTAAGTTCTAATTTAACCACATGCCATGCCATCTTTAAACTCAATACCACACGAAATTAACAATGTCATGATTAGCAAGATGTCAAAGACTCATGACAAATGTGTGAGTGTGTGTCAAGCCCTTTAGCTTGCCCTTTAGGTGGATTCTCAGGTTTCTGCTATTGTGGTGGTTACCTTGACTTCTGATTCTTAGGAAAAAAACTTTGTCACGTGACATGTCTCTCCACAATAGAAGCATGCATACATTGGTTCACATAAGGCATTTCCAAGTGTGATGCTTCTGACACGTGTCACAAATTGGATTCTCATAATATTTGCTCGAAGCTGACCTTTTTTCCCTTTCTTTGAAAAATTTTGCTTCACTTTATCTTTTTGATCCTCTTATTTATACTTCTCTAGCAATACATGTTGCTGAGGTTTACTAGTATTGTTGGCATTTTCCCTTAAGTTGGCTAACTATGCTTTTGCCAGTACCTCATGGTATGTGCCTAATTCAAAGGTGACCACTGATTGTCGGTGATCATCATGAAGACTTGTTCAAAGCGTCTCGCTTTCTTTTCCTCTGTATTAACCAATTATGGAGCGTAGTGAGATAGTTCATCAACATTCATTTCATAATCTACCAGTGTCAAGTTTCCCAATGTGTACACCAGGAATTCTGCTTCCTTCTAGTGTCGGATGTTAGTGGGGGAAATATTTTTGTAGGAATAAATCATTGAATTCATTCCACATCCAGCCTTGTCCACCTGCTCTGGACCTGTTGGTCATTTCGCACTAGTGTCTTGCTCATTTATCCAGCATAAAGGTAGCACAGATTACCTTCCAAGTTTCGGAGCACTCAACAAGTTCAAAGTTATGTTCTTGTTTGCTTATCCACTCTTCTGTTGCTAGTGGATCTGTGCCTTCCTCAAAGCTAGGGGTTGTAGCTTACAATATTGTTTAATTATTATAGCCATACTCATCTCAGCAGATGGTGGTGCAATAGGTGGTGCGACGAATGGTGCCATGTTGCGTATTGCTTCAAGAAACTACATGAATTTGTCATTCTGTTGTCATTATTTGTTTTAGTTGCTCCGGTCTGGGGTTGATTGTTCCCAATGTTCATGTTTCTAGAGAGAGTTGCCATAATCTTGATAAGATACAAACATAAAATCACTCTACTAGACCAAGAATAAGAAAAATAGCAAATTTTTCATTCAATCTCAATAACTTGCATAAATCAAATGGACTTTGTGGTATCCAATACATCCACTTATTTAAATAAAACTTAGTCAAAACATAACAATGGTATATAATTTCCTATCATCTAAAAATTTCCCCTAGCTCCCTCATCTCGGTCTAACTCTGGATTCTCCCTTGGGTTGTGCCCAAGATTCTCCTCAAAATATGATGTGGGATGGTACTCAGGGCTCTCCTCATGGTCTTCTTCAGGATCTTCCTCTTTCTCTTCCTCTATCACTTTTCCTATAATATTACCCATTCTGTCATCTGCTAGTACACTAGGAAAATTGCCCAACACTAGGTGGGCTACATGGACGACGGCGATCGGACTCATATCCCAAGGGTCTTTCAATATTCGTAGTGTCTTGAGTGTTAATAATCCATATATCCCTCAAGCATGCAATCAACATGGGATGGGTAGTTTGGTATTCAAACATTTCCTCAAGCCTTTCAACAACCGTCTTCAGTAAGGGCTAAGTGTTCTATATAGCTGATAAACAATCTCATTCCTATGAAACTCGTGTCTGTTATTTTCGACTCCTCGATGATCCTTTCTATGGCATCTAAATGTTCCAACAGATTGTGGATGGGGTTCCACATGTATATCCTATGAAATCTTAGAAACATTTCATGTCTTTGAGCCTAGTCCCTAGCCAGTTGCGATCGTCCATTGACCATCTAAGAAAGTACAATTTATATTAATTAACGTTCTTAAGTAAATCGATGTACACTAAGTCAAATATATAGTGTCTAAATATAGTCCCTAATCTATGATCTTTCGTAAATGTGGTTCCTCAAAGTGTAGGTTTCTAACTCATTAATGCTCGTGTTTGAGGTTTCCAAAAATAATAGTTTTGTTAGTAGTCTCTAAAAATAGGAATTTCCAAATTTAGAAATTTTCTGGATTGGGTACTCTTATATCTCTAAAACTAGAAATTTCTAGTCTTCACAAACTTACACTTTCCAATATAGAAGGGAATTTTCTATAATTAAGCACCTATTCGTAATTATGCACAATTCAATAAAATAGCCATTCCCTAATTAATTTATACATAATTTCATGCATATTCATTTACGTAAATATAATCACGCATTTACATATAATTTTCATAAAATTGCATGTTAGGTAATCATGATTTCGTAAATAACATAATATAATTTAAACAATATCATTTATCTTTCTACCTGATTTGAGACACTGAAGATTAGAACATAGCATCGAGTGATGGTGGCCTTAACATTCATCATATATATATATAATTTATTTTTAAAATCCCCTTTAAAAAAATTTCATGTGCCACTGTTCAACCTTAACATTCCTAAAAAAAAAATCCTCTCTAAAACATATCTATGAAAAGTGACTGCGTGTTCACTATTCATGGTTGAACAGTTTTTTTTTTTTGGTCTACAGAAACGTAAACCCGCTTTGATACCATTTGAAACGAATCAATTCTTGAACTTAAAACATTTTATTAAAAACATAAAAGTTTTCAAAGGAAAGAGGAAATTAAGAACACTTTTAAACTTAAAACTTTCAAAACTAAAATGATTTGATTATCAAAAACATCATAAAACCAATCACATCTTTAAATCCATAACATTATTTAAATTATTAATCACTGTTGCGTGCTTTGCCCAATCTTCATCCGTCTTGAATCACTGATTAATTATTACTTATAAAAAAAACTCATATTTCATATGAGATGATATCTCAATAAGTGAAATAACGTAACATGAAAAACAAAAATCCATGAGATTCGTGAACATACTTGATAAGACACGAAATTATAAGAATCGAACTTCGTGATTCCAATTTCGTGCGTAGTGCTACTAAACTCCATGATTTCATAACTTAATCATAATATTGACTTCTATAACTTTAAACAAAGAAATACATATATTTCACTCGCCTTGAATCTAGTAATTGTATTAGCACGTAGGAGAATTGTGTTTTCTAAAAAAGAATGTCCATGTGTTTGTGGGGTATATATATTACCATTTTCATGAAAGGAAAATTTCCTTAATTAATTTTTTAAACTATGGTAATTAGCATATTATATATGTTAACTACCTTTTTTTATTTTACGTATAATTAAAATAAAAGAAAAGTTTCCATAATTGATAAAAATGAAAGTTTTCATAATTGATAACAAGGAAAGTTTCCTTAATTGATTCTTTTAATTATGGTAATTAACATATTATATATGTTAACTACCTTTTTGATTTTTTGTATAATTAAATAAAAGGAAGGTTTCCTCAATTGATTCTTTTAATTGTGGTAGATGTCCCTCAACTATGGAAGGATATGAAACGTGCAATATGATCACTAAATTATAGTTGATCTGTAAATTTGTCCCTGAACCTTACTCTCTATATAAATTTGTTCTTAAACTATGGTTATCGAGCAACTTGGTCCATATACTTAGGTTAATGACAAATAGAGAAATTTTAGGTTATTATACAACCCAATATCAACATTCGCCTCACCTCTTCTTATCTTTCCTTTTCTTATCATTTATAGGACAACCTATTTCATCATGTCCAAATTTACTACAATTAAAACACATCTTATTTTTCGCACTTACCTTATAACACATTTTCCATCAAAAATTTTATGAAAAACCTTTTCGTTTTGCCAAATTGAAAAAATCATATTTTTCATTAAAAAAAAGCACAACTCAAAACGTGTTGTCATTTTACTAAAAATGCACAAAACATAAAATACAACCAACGCCGACCACAAGCAAAGTACAGACGCAATTCACATAGAATAGTCGAACAAAAACTTTCCTAAGGTTACGTGCAATTCTAATAATGAAAAATAATTGACAACAAATTTACGAAAAAATTGAAGGCACATAAATTAACAATTAATTCAGCTGTCTAGCAGTAATGGTTATCCCTTCATGGTAACCACAATCCTAATATCACCCCACAAGGTGACTTCTAATGTGAAAAGTAAATCGTTATCCTACATAATAACCATAACTGCAATAACAAAAGGGAAATAACAAGATACTGAGAGGACCACATGCGAAAGTCTGTAAATATCAAGAGATGTAAATTCACCGCTTTAAGACTATTACTATCTGTTCTAAAGCTTTCGACAAGCACAGCAACACAAAACGACACCAAACACCCGAACGTCAAAGGATAAAATCGTCCAATTTTCACCGTATCGCCCGAAACTAAAAATCGACACCACAATAGGGTTTGCCACACCACCAAAAACATTTTTCCTAAAGGCATTCACACACGCCTCTAGCATTACCACGCGTGGGCTTCACGCACCTCCTCCAATCGCCACGCGTCCAACCACCAAGTGCGCCTCCGCTTACACAGTCCACCGGTGGTCGTCGTTTCTTCAAAGGATGAACGATTTTGCCGAAAAACATAAAAACAGGTCAAACAGAAAAATTCTAAGTTTTCTGCCATTTTTCAACTAGTTTTGGTGGATTTCTTTCACAGATTTCTCAACTACACAAGCTCTGATACCATTTTTCATAGAAATCTTTGAGAAAACTTGACCCGGACTTAGTTTATTCAACTAAACAAACATAAACTTAGGAGACTCGACCTACAACTTTACCCACTTGGTTGCCACGGATTTACTAACTCACAAAGGGTATACTTAGTGGTGGTGATTTGCAAGCCAGAAAGGCAAGAGAAAAAAGTAGAAGAATAGGCACAAAAGAGGTGAATACAATGGCAACCACCAGATTTTTCTTCAAGCACAAAGCACACACTTTCTCACATTTACACTATTACACACCCACGCACAATGGCTAAAAGAGATCAATATTTATAGCACTAGTTAGGCCACTCCAATTGGCCCAAAGTTCACTAAATGGACTGTCATTTAAAGACGATAACTAACCGATAATAAATGGGCCACCATAAATCACCATCCAACTAATAACCACAACTTGGGTCATCCACGAGTGTTGGACCACGAACAATGTTAACTCAATTAAGTTGCTTATTTTCGGGTCGAGCTATCACTAACGTATCGAAAAGCCAACATGGATTATAAACCCATGCAAATAGTTATCAAATGAAACCCTATAGATTGTGAAGTCATCCATAAGACCTCTATGATATTCTCAACAAAATCTAAAAAATACTTACCATACATCGTTGAAAAGTGGCCAGAGCATTACAAAGACCAAAGGGCATATAACGGTATGCAAATGTTCCGAATGGAAATGTGAAGGTTGTCTTTTCTTGATCTTCTGGACAATTGCTATCTGGAAATAACCTGAATAGCCATCAAGAGATTATCGTAAGAATGACCAGCTAACCTTTCAAGTATTTGATCAATAAATGGTAAAGAAAAGTGATCTTTTTGGGTTGCAACATTTAATTTCCTATAGTTTATACAAACCCGCCACCCATTTTGAACACGGGTGGTAACCAATTCATCATTTTGATTCTTCACCACATTTATCCCCATCTTCTTAGAAACCTAAAGTTCGCTGAAAATGGACCATGAAGTTCGCTGAAATGCCTCTTGCAGCCGCACAAAATTAAAGTCATGCGACCGCATGGTTTTAAATAATTCTCACCAGATAACCTTCAGTATTTTGGTCATATCTTCCACTACCGATGTTCGATTGAGACAATTTAAGATGCGTTGGAAAGCTAACTCATAGGACTACTACACATTTTCTAATTATATCGTTTGCCATGTCAAAAAAGGGGCTCAATATAAGGCAGAAAACCGGTGCATAACTTTTTGATTGGAAATTGATGTGTGATCATATTTTGAAGATATTTCATTTCTTTGACATCTTCTTTCAACCAATTGACTCCTAGTACTCTCAAATCTTCATCGTTTGGTTCGACATAATTTTTGTGTGTTGCACGATAGTCCTTGAATTTTCATTTCCTTTAACTTTGGTCCATTTTCACATATTTCTTCCAAATTATGCCATGCCCATTAAATAGCCACCTAAATCAAAATATGAGATTAATAAGTACATTTTGGCACAAAATAATCATACGAGCACATAAAATAAGGAGGGAAAAATATGCATTTTACATTTCTATCAAATGCTCCCACACTTTGCTTGTGCACGTCTTCGGGCGAAACTCAATTTTAGTTTCCCAAAACACCCAGATCGTAATGCCATGAACATAGAACATTCGAACTTTTTCAAAATGCATAATAAATCATGAACAACATTCTCACGCAACTCATAATCAATTAGCAAGCACTTTCATATGAAGATAGGGTAAACTAAACATATAGACATTCACGGGAATAAGCACTCAACTCTCATGTGTTTAAAGGGTAAGTGTTTCGCTCAAGTTCATTGCAATGAAGATGATATACCATATGCTTGCATATCTTCTCATTCTTCACCAATTAGATCACACGTATAACACAAATCATAAGGTCTTTTCAAGAGTTGTAATGTGGCTCAGGGTCAAAGTGGAGATATTTGGACATATAACTCAAAAACCATCGAAACTAATGGAGTAAAAGGAATCAACTCAAGCTCAACAAAAGATCAACAATTCCACTCAACAATTTCTTTGTATCTATTTCACACAAACCGGACACTTTCTTGTAATGGTGGGAGGGGTTATAAACATAGATATTGTGTAACATTTAAATCTTCATCCATCAATTCTTTTCTTCTTTTTCTTTTTTTCCTTCTTTTTTTTCCTTTCTTTCAATATCACACCCACAATAGAATTTATGAATTGAAATTGAAATATATATTACATTCCATGAATCATAGTTCTACTATAATTTCATGCACCCCCACACTTATTTCTTTCGCACACCCATATGTACAAAATGATGAAAAATACTCCACTAATTCTACGGCTTGGGTAAAGATATTGTTTTCAAGGTTTAAAGCTTGTAACGTGGGTTTACAAAAGAAAAGGCAATAAAGTTTAAAAGGGCTCAACAAAGGGAAAAATTAATTGCAAGGTAGGTTCTTTGGCTAAGGTGGCTAACTTATGTAACAAAGATGGCCTTAATCACATTCATGCATGCATGTATCAATATGGTCTCGAAGAGAATCAAGGCAAGTTCTAGATAAGCAAATTTATGGAAGAATATCAGTATGGTCTACAACGTTTAGTTACTACCATCCTCAAAGAAAATAACTGAACAAATTAACTCAAAGTCGGAAGATTATTTCTTCAATCATGTTATGAATTCTTCATAAGTTTAATCGACTTTAGCACATAGCATACATAACTGATGAGTGATATTTCACTCACAATATCAATGTCATTAAACTTATTTTTAGGTTATTCTTATAAGTTGTTGATGTTTTAATGCGTTATTTTGATTTTGTGATGTAGATTGATGATATTGAAGAAAATAAGGAAAAGTTGACAATATTGGAGAAATGAGCTAAATTATAAGAGATCCAAAGTTCGGGAACTAAATTGTAAATACTCAAAAGTTGCGCCAAACCTCATGATAGAGATTTGAGGTTTTTTTAATGGCTTATTAACACAAAACATCTCTACGTTTGACAGTTAGTGTGCAAAACATCCCAACGTTTCATTTTTTTGCATTTTCACCCCTATTTTCAACGTTTCAGTGTGGAAAACATCATTTTCACTATTTTCAGTGTAAAATGACCAATATACCCTCAAATTCAAATAAAAAAAAGAAAATGAAATGAAAATAAATTGTAATTATACTCCCAAACTTTTTAAAAAGTGTAAGTGAGTCCAAAAGTCTTATTAAAATGCTTAAGGACAAAACATCCCTACGTTTGACACTTAATGCGAAAAACGTCCATATGTTTCAAACATGTTTGTATTTGCTCAATAGCACAAAACGTCCCTACGTTTGACACTTATTGCGTAAAACGTCCTTACGTTTCATTTTTTTTACATTTTCGTCATTATTTCAACATTTCATTGCGGAAAAACCTCATTTTCACTATTTTCAATGTAAAACGACCAATATACCCTCATATTTAAATAAAACAAAGAAAGGAAAATAAAAATAAATTACAATTATGCTCCCAAACTTTTTAAAAAGTGCAAATGAGTTCAAAAATATTATTAAAATATTCAAGTCATCAGTCTTTTCCTCCTCTCTCAACTTTATCCTCCCTCCACCACCTAAATCACCAGACACCACCATTCAAACCATTAATGCTGGCCACAACTATCAGCCCCAAGATTGTAGAGGGAGGTGAGATGGTTTGAATGGTGGTGGGGTCTGGTGGTTTAGGTGGTGGAGGGAGGATAAAGCTAATGGATGATAAGAAGACTGATGATTTGAATGTTTTAATAAGATTTTTGAATTCATTTGCACTTTTTAAAAAGTTTGGAAGCACAATTGTAATTTATTTTTATTTTTATTTTCCTTTTTTTGTTTTATTTAAATATGAGGGTATATTGATCATTTTACATTGAAAAATAGTGACAATGACGTTTTTCCGCAATGAAATGTTGAAATAAGGACGAAAATGTAAAAAGAAATGAAACGTAATGATGTTTTACGCAATAAGTGTCAAACGTAGGGACATTTTGTGCTATTGAGCAAATACAAATATGTTTGAAACGTAGGGACGTTTTTCGCATTAAGTGTCAAACGTATGGACTTTTGTGCTTAAACCTTTTAATAAGACTTTTGGACTCACTTGCACTTTTTAAAAAGTTTGGGAGTATAATTACAATTTATTTTTTTATTTTTCATTTCATTCTCTTTGTTTTATTTAAATTTGAGGGTATATTGGTCATTTTACACTAAAAATAGTGAAAATGATGTTTTCCACACTGAAACGTTGAAATAGGGGCGAAAATTCAAAAAAATGAAATGTTGGGATGTTTTGCACACTAACTGTCAAACGTATGGACGTTTTGTGCTAATAAGCCATTTTAAATGGTCCATTGAATGAATAAATATGTCAAAGGGATCAAATATAACCAAAGAGTGATCACATATCAAATTCCAATCGAAAAAGTTTTGCTCCGGATTTTTAATCTCATATTGACATTCACTTTTGACACTATAAAAGATCTAATTTGAGGACAATGTCTGAAGGAAAGTTGTATCTCTTTGAGTTATCATTCCATAGCATCTTGAATAACCTCAATCGAATATCAGGAGCAAAAGTTATGATAAACATATTGAACGATGCGCATAGCAATTTTCCAACCGATGATGGGTGCCAAGATTGCTGAAAATAAACGGAATCATGGGTGCTGCCTGTGCGAGAAACCTACTTTTATATTTTTGGAATCTTTTATTGGCCCAATTCAACCCTAATTCACCCCTAAACTCTAAAATACTATAAATATAACATTTAAAACCTAATTCTAAGAGGCTCTTGTGGGAGAAAAGGAGAAAAACGGCTTAAGACAAAGGACATTAAACACAAAGAATGGAAGAAATCAATCGAAGAAAGCATGAAAATATCAAATGGGACTTCGAGCAACACTCCAAAAAGAGTTTTTCTTACCTTCTCCTTTTGTTTTCCATTGTAGATTGTTTAGATTTTATGAATTTCTTCATGAGTTAAATAATTTAGCCAGGGTTTGATGTAGCCACTTGAGATTATGGTTTGATGAATATATGAATTATTTTTTTTTTGGAATTTCTTGCTTATATTTAATTGTGTCATGATTTTAACGCTTTCAATTACCTGATCAATAATTAACATTGCATAAATTCCCCTCCCTCACACTTAAAACTTACATTGTCCCCAATGTAAGTGTAATGCAAGAAAACGACACAAATAACTGACTAAAAAAATGCCAAAAAAAAAAAGTAAAAGAGTGAACTCCCTTTGAGTTGCCTCCCAAGTAGCACCTTTGTTTATTTTCTTTGGATAGACTTATTGCTTTTTCCTTCAATCGGCATAGAACGGGTCTTCGAGATCAAATGTGTTAAGTCCTCCACCTGAAGACCTTTATAGAAATGTTTGAGTCTATGAGCATTCACCTTGAATACCTTAGAGGTTTCCAAACTTTGGACTTCTACTGCACCATGAGGAAAGACATTAGTAATAACAAATGGTCCAATCCAACGAGAATGCAATTTACCCAGAAACAGACAAATCCATGATCAGTATATGAGGACCTTTTGACCAACTTCAAATTCCTTCCTAGAGATCATCTTGTCATGGAAAGCCTTCGTTTTCTCCTTGTAAATTCTTGCACTTTCATAGGCATCATTGTGAATTTCCTCCAGCTCTTGAAGTTGCACCTTTCTGTGTTCTCCACTCTCATCCATCTTCATGTTGAAACTCTTAACGACCCAGTAATCTTTGTGTTCTAACTCCATTAGAAGGTGACATGGTTTCCCAAACACTAATCGGTAAGGTAACATATCGATGGGTGTTTTATATGCAGTCTTGTGTGCCAATAAAGCCTCATCTAAGCACAAACTGCATTTTTTTCTATTTGGGCAGACCATTTTCTCAATGATGGATTTGATTTCCCAATTTGACACATCCACATGTCCATTAGTTTGTGGATGATATGCAGTTGACACCTTGTGAGTGACATGGTATTTTCTCAACAGAGCTTCCACAGTTCCATTACAAAAATGAGTGCCTCAATCACTTATGAGAACTCTCGGAATCCCAAACCTGGATAATACATTAGACTTTATAAAATTTGCAACAACTTTAGAATCATCAATCCTAGTGGCTTTGACTTCCACCCATTTCGAGACATAATCCACCGCAAGCAAAATATAAGCAAAATTGAAAGACACGAGAAATGGTCCCATGAAATCAATGCCCCAAACATCAAAGATCTTACAAACAAGTATGGAGAATTGTGGCATTTCATTCCTTTCGGATATATTGCCTATTTTTTGACAGTTTTTGCATGACTTATAGAAGGGCTAGGCATCTCGAAACAAGGATGGCCAATAGAAGCCACATTCAAGCACTTTTCTTGCCTTCCTTTTTGCTCCAAAATGTCCTCCACAAGCATAAGACTAACAAAATGTGAGAATTGAGGTAATTTCATTTTCAAGAACACACCTTCTAATCACTTGATCTGTACAATACTTCCATGGGTATGGATCATCCCATACAAAATCAGAAGGCAATGTGTTAATAACCAAAAAATTTGGCCAGGTCTGCATATCACGGTAACGTTGTGCTTGCAGAGAATAATTGCTCATCAGGAAAGGTTTTCTACAATTGGAACTTGGCATCCACATTAGTTAAATAGTTTGTAACACCAATCACTTGATCTGCATAATACTTCCACGGGTATTGCATCACTCTTTTACTTATCTCTTCGAGCCCTAGACAAATCAGAAGGCAATGTGTTAATAACCAAAAATTTTATAATGTCTGCATACCACGGTAACGTTGTGCTTGCAGAGAATAATTTCTCATCAGGAAAGGTTTTCTGCAATTGGAACTCGTCATCCACGTTAGTTAAACAGCTCAAATGATTTGTAACACTATATTCTATTCCTCTTTGTCCTTGATTTGCAGGTTAAATTCACTCAGGAGAAGTATCCATCATATTAGTCTTGGTTTCGCTTCTTTCTTTGTCATCAAGTAACGCAGAGCTGTATAATCAAAATAAATAGTCACTTTAGTATAAGTAAAAAATTCGGAATTTTTTTAAAGCGTAAACAATAGCCAAAAGTTCTTTTTCAATTGTGGTGTAGTTTTTCTGGGCATCATTTAGAGTTCTGGAAGCGTAATAGATGGCATGAGATACCTTTCTAGTTCTTTGACCCAACATTGCGCCTACTGCAAAGTTACTTGCATCACACATGATTTCAAAGGGAAAGTTCCAGTCAAGAGGTTGAATGATTCGTGCAAAAGTCAACAATTCTTTCAACTTATTGAATGCCTTTTTACATGCCTCATCAAACTCAAAAGCCACATCCTTTTGTAACAACTTGCATAGGGACAATGCAATTTTGGAGAAGTCTTTGATAAACCTGCGATAAAAACCAGTATGTCCAAGAAAATAGTGAACTTTTCGCACACTGGCGGGGTAAGGTAGAGATTGAATAATATCAATTTTAGCTTTATCTACCTCAATGCCCTTAGATGAAATAACATGCCCTAGAACTATACATTGGTATACCATAAAGTAACATTTATTAGAATTCAATACAATGTTAGTTTCCATGCATCTTTTAAGGACCAGTGCAAAGTTATGCAAACAGTTATGAAATGAATCCCCATAGACCGTGAAATCGTCCATAAAGACCTCTATGATATGATCAACTTAATTTGAAAATATACTTACCATACACCTTTGAAAAGTGGTCGAAACATTACAGAGACCAAAGGGCATGCGACGGTATGCAAATGTTCCAAATGGATTTGGCTCGTCAGGATTTTGCATATACCAACTTCACCTAAAAAAGTCAAGACACAAGAGAGCTCAAGGGTGTAATAATAACCTAACAACAACAAAAAAAAAATTAAAGCAAATCTAAATATCAAATACCCAAGATTAACACTGCTATTCCCCAGCAACGGCGCAAAAAACTTGTTGCAAAATAATCCTACATGTGTACGGGTTCGTTGTACAAGTAATAATTGTGGTGAGAGAGTTATCAACCCACAGGGAATAAAGTTCAATTATAGTATATTTGATCTATTTAAATTCGTTTTTGTACTCAAAAGAAGATGGGTGAATTTTGTAACTAGACTTGTAAACTCAATAAAAACTTGGTTTAAGGAAAAATCAAATGAGTGAACGTATTGGACTTCAGACTCCACTGATCAATTATTAATTCTAATTCTCAACCAATGATAGTTATCTCAATTCCTGCAATTGTGACGATTGAAAATTCCATTTTTATTTATTATTCTTTTCCAAGATACAATAAATCTATGATTACCACGAGACAATCATATTCCTAGTCCGAATTCATATGGCACACATGCAATGACATTTAGAATTATCATACATGATCACACACACCATAAATATTATTCCTAATATTTATTGCACGTGTGTTCCAATAACAATGCCTCTACCTATCGTGAGTTTTTCAACACTACAAATAAGAAACCTATTGTCCTAATGGTGCGCAAACATCAAAACAATCTAATTATGCATATTAATGGAATCACAATACAAGAATTAATATAAAGAAAACTCCAAGTCTTGAATTAAAATTAAGAATCAACCAGTTTCGTCATCCATCCAATACAAGGGTTTTAGCCTAGCATGCTAATATATAGATTACAAAGAAAATAAAAGAAAGACATCACCCGAATCATAAACAATGAAGAAATTCTAGAAATCTTCAACTTTTGATTTTAAATTCGGATCCAAGCAATGCGTTCTCTCTTCTCCAATGTAAAAATTCCAATTTTCTTCTCTAGAGTAGGCTTAGAATCCCCAAAAATTAGGTCTCTCTCCCCCCTCCCCCCCCCCCCTCCCCCTCCCGTTCTCCCCTTATTCTGGACGTCTCTTTCTTTAAATAAGGTGCCCAAAATAACAATTCAAAACTTTCCAAATGCAAAATAAGGAAACAAAAATTTCCCCGAAATTGACCCATGCGTACGTATGGGTCTAATGTGCGACGTACAATGCAATAGAAGTGGCTTTAGTTTGTGGGAATTGGAATCATGCATACGCATGCTCTGCAGGCTAGTGCATACACATAGTTCAATGTTTGGGGACCAATTTTGCAAATTGGTCCCTGAACTACCTCATGTACATGTCTTGGTCTTTTTCCAATATTTCTTTTCCCGTTCATTAATCTTTAATTCCAATTATCTCTTGGCATTTACAAATCATCATTTTGCACTCTGATTTAACTTTTGAAGTATTGCATTTCAGCCCCCAACTTTTGGATTTGATTCAATCAAGTCCTTTTTCTACTTATTTTCCTTACTTCCACATCTTTCATCGATTGTTACCTACAAACAATATATACATATGATGAAGCCATGTTTCATCAAATTTGTTAACAAATACTCAATTTTAATGGCTTAAATAAGTGTATAGAATACACTTATCAGGACACTTAGATGATTTAGCTGAAAAAGACCATACTTGTACTGGACCTAGTGCCACTAGAGTACTAATAGGTCACGACCCGCAAGTAACCCCACTAGCACAGGTATCTATCATCTTAGGGAGGAGGATAGCCTTAAAGCAAAAGTAGAAGCCCTAACTAAAGAACTTGAAACCCTACGTGCTAAATGCTCGAAACCTATACAGAATATATCCCGTGTTGAGTCTAGTGAAAATTGTTTTGTGTGTGGGGAAAGTGACCACCCTACGCAAGAGTACGCGACTTATGTTGAGATGAGGAGACTTTATGAGGAATATTGTAATGCTTTAGGCATTTATCAAAAGCCCTACACACCCCCACTCCAAAACCTATAACCCAGGGTGGCGGAATCACCCCAGTTTCAGTTGGAAACCTGAAAACCAACAATCTACCCAACAAAATCGAGCTTATAATGCACCTCTACATTAATTCACAATCTCTAGGAATTCCTTAGAAGACACCTTATTCCTTAGAAGACACCTTACATGCATTTAACGAGGCACAAGGTAAAATAAACCAAAAGTTTAAGACAATGATTAGCCAGATAGTCGAGGAAAATAAGGAGATAAATAGTCATATGTCTAAATTAACCAATGCCTTGGCTGTGGGGGAACGTGAGAAATTTCCAGCTCAAGCTCAACCAAATCCTAAGGGGCAACACATGGCACAAACGTCGGGATCAGGAAAACCTAACTTTAAGGAAGACATAACCACTCGTTCAAGGAATGTCTTAGAAACAACTCTCAAACCTAGGGAAAATGAAATTGAGTCCAGTGAGTCAAATGAAAATAACACTAGTGAGGAGGTAGTAAAGAATCCAGTCAGAGTGCCCTTCCCTCAAGCTCTTAAGTCTACTTCGAAATTTGTTGGCCATCATAGTGAGATCTTAGAGAACCTAAAGTAAGTAAAAATCAATATGCCGATCTTGCATGTGATTTCACAAGTTCCTACCTATGCTAAAGTCCTTAAGGACTTGTGCGCGGTGAAAAGGAAACACCATGTCAAGAAAATCGTTTTCTTGACTGAACATGTGAGTGTTGTGATTGAGCAAAGGACCCCACAAAAGTATAAAGACCCTGGTTGTCCTACTGTTTCGTGCATCATCAGGAACCATGAGATTGGACAAGCCATTCTTAATCTAAGGGCCAGTGTCAACATCATGCCTTATGCAATTTACTTGTCATTAGGTTTAGGTGAGATGAAACCTACATCTATAAGTCTACAATTGGTTGATCCGTCCACTTCCATTGAACCTTCCTAACTTGTAGATCATTTAAGTATTCTTCCTAGCGAGGTCGCTGCTAGTGCTAAGCCAATTTACTCTAAAGTGAGCGTACCCTTTGGGAGAACACCCCAGTTAACCAGGATGATGTATATATGTATATAATCGCTAATCTGTCAATTTATTAATGATATTTCATTGTTTACTTTGTACGATTTCATTCATTTGGATATTAGTTTAGACTTGTGATGTTTTACTCATTCATCATTTAATTATGCTTCGTGTAGATGTATTTATAACAATTGTATCTCAACAACATAATTTATCGTATTTGCACTAACTTAACATAATGTCAAGCAACTTACCAAATGAGATTTTATTAAATCATCGTGACAACATAAAGGGCTACAAATTACTATCATGTCCCTTGCCTTCGCTTTCTCAATACATAAGTACTTTACCCACTATTACAATATTTATGACATTCAAACGTAGGAAGACGTGGTCTCGCCCTTATGATAATTATTTCCTTTAGGGTAGAAATTAGTCCCCATTTTTCTTTGGAGAATTTAACTTTTCCTTCAAGTAAAATTCCTTTGATTGGAAAAACCTCATCTTCAATTGGAATTTCTTTAGCGGACTGGGGTTCTCCTTTGACTATCTTTTGACAATTGGGAAAAAGAGGCTCACCCTCACCTTTTCCTCGTTGCGACCTTTTTTCAAGTCCAATCTTAGTCTGTATTTCAAGACCTCTTGTAATACCCAGACCAGGAAAGCTTTTAATGATTTGATAGGTACTACTTATACCAACAAGGTTACCTTCTTTTCTGGAAGTCCATCGTTAGAGACTCCACAGTTAAGCGTGCTTAGCTTAGAGCAATTTCATGATGGGTGACCCCCTAGGAAGTTTTCTCGGGGAGCGTGCGACTGAGAATAAAGTATGCTGAAAAGACCCATGTTGGTACAGTGGGGACAGTACGTCGTCGATCTAACGATCGTGACAGCCCGTTAAGTGGGACTCGGGTCGTTTCACCTCTATTTCTTCTAGTACTCGCAAAATCATTCTTACTAGCAAGCAGGTCTCTCAACCTATCCTTCAAAATGTAAGATGCTTGATTTCCTATGAAAGGGCTTTCAATCAGGTTTTTCTTCTTTTCTACCATGAATATGGAATTGCCCGCTTAATTCTTTGGAGATACTTTCCTTAAAATGTTCAATTAGCATTCAGGCGTAGCAATTTGATTTCCTTTGATATGGATATCCATTGGGAAGTTTTGAATTTAATGCATAAATGATGGATAGATGTTAATGCTTTAGAGAGGGTCTTCTTAAGATACCATTATAGGCAGACTTGCTATCCATAATTAGAAAATTCATATATCTTTAAACACAATTGGCTCTTCATCGAGCTCAATTATCAACATAATCTTTCCTCTCGAGATCAAACTGTACATACTGAAACTGTATAATGGTTTAGTTATGGGTATCCAGGGGCGATAGAATTTCCAAACAAAATATTTATAGAGCTACCATTGTCTACCAACATACGGCTAAGGCCATCAAGATCTATTACAGCCCGCACTACCAATGTATCGCAATGGGTATATATAATTCCATGCTTATCACTATTATTAAATGTAATTGGATGGGATGCAATTTTAGGATTACCTTGGATCTAGTATACTTCATACGCGGGTCTTTTGGGATTGAGAGTATAGTTCTTTTGTGTGTTCATTGTTTCTCTACCTATGTAATGGCCTCCGATTATGATGTTGACTTTCCTTACTAAGGCCTGAGAGAGGAAAGTGTTTGCTAGTGCTGGTGCTAGTGCTGGCTTGGCCTACCTTGGTTTGATAGCTCGGTCCCATCCCTAGTTGGATAAAGTGGTTTCCTATTTTAACCCATTCAATGGATGAATCCTACAAAACTTCTATTTTTTGTTCTTAGGAGCTCTTTGCACATGGCCGATGAAAAGGCTAGAGATATTGTATACACCCTCCTTCTGGGTTGGTAATAATGAGCATGTTGTTGTATTGGCAATTTGGAAGAATACGCTAAGATTTACCCTTGAGCTTTTTTGTATGAAACTACTCTATCTTCTTTCTGTTGGTGATGGTATCCTCTGTTTTGATCTTGCTTTGGATTAGATTTACTAACTAATGGTAGGAGGTTGGATTTTGGTAGTTGACATCTCGCCAAAAGGAAGTATCTATCAACAGACCGTTCTACAAAACGGTTCTGGGCTTTTCATTTGATACAGTCTTGCAAACGATTAATTCAGCACTAAATCGTGCAAAATAGCTTTTAAGATATTTGCCTTCTTCTTATCGCATGTCATTCAACCTAGTGGCTGGTGAGTACCCCATCTTCTTTCGACAAATGCTACAAGAGTGCATGTTTCAGTTTCGGCCTGTTCTGATTGATCCTAATGGTAGTTTGTATACCACATCTTAGCAGGTTCATCCAGTGTTAGACAAAAGGCTTGACAATTTAATACAGAGCTTGCCTTTTTCAGTCTCATCTACATCATATACTCAAACAGATGATACATGTGATCTCCTTTCTCACTATATTTCTCTACCACAGGATGAACAAACTTGTCCAGATTGGCTCATCTTTGATCTCTTTGGAAAATAGTACATATTCATCATTGTTGTCAATCTCATATAAAATGGTCGGATAATCTTTGTACTCTTCAACTGGCAGAGTGTTTACGAAGTGTAAACAAAGTTTTTGGCTCTTCAAACTTCGTGTCCCGTTAGCTTACCTCATCCATAGGCCTTCCTAAAACGGATTTAGCCTCACATTGCTCTTTCATCTTCTTCTCCAATGCGCTATCAATAACTTTCGACATTTGCAAGCTACTACCAACTTTCCACTTAATCCTACCAATTTTTTCTTAGATTTTCAAATTTTGCGTGCAACTACATATTTTTCGCTTCAATACCTTCAAGCTTTCGGCTATCTCCAGATCAGTTTGCAATGGATATCTTTTTCCTTAAGCAACAATGTTGAGCAGGAGATACACCAACTTGTGACTTTACAAGTGTTTTCTCTCGCAGTCATTTTGGATTAGCATCATTATCCACATCATCGTCACTACTGTGTTCTTTGTTTTCAACCTCTAGGGGGTAAGTTTCCTTCCGTTGGATTCATTTTTCTCAGATCTTATGGATTTTGAGGTTTCTTCAGGTACAACAGAATTTCATCATTTACTTTGTTCAAAGTTTTCCACAAACGGTACCAATTTGTTGACGATAAAATCAAATCAACAAATCCTCTCACCTAACAAGAATTTTAACATCCTATACTCATTAATTTTGATGTTCAAACTAGGAGCAAGAGGAAAAGTGACTATTTAGAATGGAAGTATTTGAATCGCATCGATTTCTCTTCAAAAATTGGAGTATTTAAAAAACTCCCTTCGAACTTTGGGATAAGTCATTATGAAAAATGACAAATATCGGCCTCTTATTAGCTAACTTGTAACTGATTCTATTAAAAGTGTCATGTTTTATTCCTTTGCCCATGTGTTGTTTTACTAATACCCTAGTCACCCTATATAAGGGGAAGGTTAGCCTACTTTGGATGAACCTTTTATGCCCTTGTTCCATTGCACATTGCCTTGCACTTCGTAGATTATATTTCGAGGTTCAACAATAAGCTTAAAAGGAGATCTGATATCTATAATCCATTTTGATTTAATATTCAAAGGAAAATCAATTTTCTCGTGATTAAATCTAAAAGACAACAATACCAATATCTGAAAAATTTGTAGGCGAGTCTCGGAGACTGCTAGGGAAAAATCACATTCCACTTCTAAGATGTATAAACCTCATTTTCTAGCAGCAATTGGGTTGGGTTGGGTTGGGGCAAAAACCGACCTGACCTGATACACTCGATTTTAGACTCTTTCACAAATCGACCCGATCCGGCTCCTACCATAAACTGACCCAACCCGAATCGGGTCAAGTCGGGTAGGATCCAGCTGGGTTTTTTATTTTTTTGCACTAAATATATAAAAATTCCTCCACTTCTTATTCAATTCAAGATCGAAAATCACACCATTGACAACTAGTAGAATTATTTTGATGAAAATCCTCATGTGATGCCAAAGAACTGTGCATATTCCACCATGTCATAAGCTCAGTTTCTTCTTCCAAGCCAAGATAATCTGCTTTTAAGTTGTCATTTTCTTATCTATCCAAACACTGTCTTGGGTTTAGTACTTCAAATTCATCGGTCTTTATGTTTTCTCCATTATCTGATGACTCTCCGGATCTATTCCCAGAAATTTCTTGCTTAGGACACTGGATTTCTGTTCCTTCAAAGCCTTCCTTAAAACCCCGTTCTTACCTTGAATTAATTCAAGCTATCTCCTGAAATCCTTCTTACCCACAAAATTATGATATCCTTAAATGCTTCTTGAATGATCAAACACAAAATAATGCCCTCCAACTTCAAATTTCAAAGATCTTTACAAATTCCGAACAGAATAAGTAGAAAAAAAATCGAGATATGTTTTATTAAATTATAAAACAAAAGATGAAACATATACAGATGAAAGGAAATGAACGAGCCTGTATCTATTGGTGTTTTCAGATGAATCAGTGGCCTCCAAGTCTCCAACAAAAGAGTTTGCAGGCACGGCAATATCAAAACTGAATAATAAGGTTTCACTTGGGTCGGTTTGTGAAGCTTTAAATAATGAACCGACCCGACCCACAATTATTTTAAATTTATTTTACCCGATCGAACCCGAGTTTACACATAAACCGACCTATAGGTCGGGTCGGTTCGATTTTTCGGGGTCCTTGTTTTCAAGCCCAACCCTAAGCAGCAGACAGGCCTTTCCCTAATGCAAGCAGCTCACTAGATGAACAGAGAGACTGCTACTTATCTTGCCAATGTAACTAAGCACAAATTTAGTGTAGCGAATATGCATACGTAACATTAAATTTAGTAAATTTTAATTAAAGATTATCCAAATGATATAAACTATTTCATCTATGAATTACGTGACATGCACGTAACGAGGGTGTTCCACATTGGGTGACTCGACAATCAATTATGTCAATTGAATTGAACCGATTAAAAGAAGCAACATCTTCCTAGGCCTGGGCCTAGGCTTGAGTCTGGTCACTAATTCATCTTGGCCCATTTTTGGTCCACTAACTCATCTTGGCCTATTTTCCTTCCTCTATGTGTGTCTGTGTGTGAGAGAGAGAGAGAGAGAGAGAGAGAGAGAGAGAGAGTTCATTTCATACTCAAAGTATATATTCTAATCCTAGTCAAATCCCCTTACCCTGTATCTTGCACTCATTCTCTCTCGTCCAGATGTTGACTTGATCGTTGAAGTGAAAACGATAGTCAAACCTTTTTTGCTCGATCGATAACCTTTACACCTTAACGAAGTGTTTGAGCTTGCATGTGATGCCTAGGTGGATGGGGAGGTGATCGAGATTCTGTTAACCAATTAATCAATCAATATATATTGATGTCAATCAAAACTAATTAAGGACATTGACATATAATCTGTAATGATCTTGTCAATTTACATCACTTGATCCGTAACCTGGAAAAATAGGGCTCAAAGATTCTAGAATTTGATTAAAGATTAATCAGTGTTTACCATAATAGAGATTGAATTAGGTGATTATGCATGTATAACGTGAAATTCAGTGAATAATGTGGTCAGAATAAGAATTACTTTTTAAAGATTTGTAGAATCGATGAACAATTATTACAAGGAAAAAAAAAACTGTATCAAAACCATCTTTGAATATACGATTACAGAAACTACTTTCAATTATAAAAACAAGGGGAAGAAAATTTTAAAACTGAAAAGGAAGAATGAGTTTAGTCGTCAAGAAACTTTGTAGTATTGCTTGCTTTGTTATTCGTCTATCTGAAGCAAAAACAAATCTTGTAATTAGAAATTATATAACTGGTGAAAGAATTCAGATTCAATCTTATTCCAAACGACAATGATTTTGTGATTCACGTACTCGTATTCAATTAGATTCACTATCCAATTCAATCAAAACCTTTTTTTACTAAAAAGTTTTACTGTAACCTTAAGACAACGCATGATTTTGACAAATATATTGTTCATTCAAGATTTATGTGATAGAAAATCGAAAAGGGATTATCGATCCAAAACATTATCAAGTCCAAAATTCAAAAACCATTTTCATATATATAAACTCTCCATTTTGAAATCAATGAGAACAACAAAAATAAAATCGGAAGCATACATTAATCCATAGATATTTAACTGTTTGTCTGAATGGGTTATGATCTTCCAAAGTGATTTGTAACCTTCTCTCTTGATTTCTCTTTGTTGATTGGGATGCAGAGAAAAGAAAACCACTCACACCATTGGAGACTATGACCCCTATAATAATAATAAGATAATGAATCGTTATTATCTTTCATTTGTTTCAAATTAGCCCCTCATCAATTTGAAACATTCCGATCTCTACACTATATTTTCATGAAACCCCATTAATCCAAATTTAACTTTATTGGATCACTTTAATTGACTAATATTCTTTAAATAATAGCACCACACATGTTAATATATTACACGTGTGGCCCCATATATGTTGGAATTTTTCAACAATTTCCCACTGGGTCATATATGTAATTTTACAAATGTGCACAACCTTATGATCTCAAAATTTTGCTATCATTATTATGGGTATTTCAAACAATCTCGTCCATTAGTCATATTGATATAGGATCAAAGCAATTTTCATCATATTTAGCTTGACTAAATCCATCAATGGTCACGTACACCCATACAACCAAATGATATAGATCAATCAAGGAGTGTAGCATGGAAATTACATGTTATGTGATCCAAACGTGTCTTTCCAACTTGTCCAACCTTATTTCCTAAGTGAGATCAACCATAAACTTTAATCAGAGTGGAACTGAATTGAATACTTTATTTTTGAAATTAATCGAATATCCATGGACAAAATATGTATCTAAAACAGACAACATTCAAATACAAACTCCCACTAAACTGGTATATCATCAAAAGATGCAACACCTGTGTGAGCATTATGATCATGAAAGACCTTAGGTGGTAGCCATTTAGTAAATGGATCCATGATTATGAAGTTTGTCCTTATATGCTTTTTTGAAATCTAATCACTCTGAATTCTTTCCTTGACAACTAGAAACTTAATGTCTTTAGATTTTAACCTCGTCGTGTTCCCGTTGGAATACAAGATTACTATTGTCACAGAAAGAACTAAGTGGTCTTTCAATTCCATCCAAAATATGCAGCATAGTGACAATATTTTGCAGTCAAATTACTAATCATAATCAGAATATCCAACGATATCCAATTGGTCTGATTTTCCTGAATGTTATCATGTAATCCTTATTATACATTAAATTCTCAATTGCTGAAGTATAGAGAATTTCACGTATTTCTTTTTCTTTAAATTTATCCCTGAGACATTAATTGAGATTAAAATTGTCTCCCATATCAATAGGGATATCACCTAAATTATATATCTGCATTTCAAATATTTTAAGAACGTTATCGATACATCTCTTTTGTGATAATCCAAAAATACACCAAGATCAATTCTTGTGTATCTATATCCTTAATACAAAAGAGGTATCACCAATATTTTTCATTTCAAAATTCCATGACAGAAATCTCTTGATTTCGCGCATTAAATTTATATCATTGCAGACAAGTAGTATATCATCGACATACAATACCAAAAATATGATTTCTCTCACTGAACTTGTGATATACACAATCATCAACTGAATTTATCTCAAAACCAAATGAGATAATTATTTGATGAAATTTTTGATACCTTCGACGAGAAATCAACTTAAGCCCATAGATGGATTTCTTTAATTTGTAAACCATCTAATGTAACTTAATATCAAAATGTGTCACAAATGCCACAATTGTCCTGAAAGAGTCTTTCGTTGAAACTGGAGAGAAAGTCTCTTTGTAGTCAATGTCTTCCTTTTGGGTAAAGCCTTTAACTACAAGACGAGCCTTATATCTTTCCACATTACCATTCGAATCCCTTTTGGTTTTAAATATTCATTTGCAACCAATGTGTTTCGCACCTTCTGGTAATGGGACAAGATCCCAAACTTTATTGTCTTGCATAGACTTATACTCCTTATTCATAGCACCAACCCACTTTTGAGAATTATTCATTTGCACGACTTGATGAAAGTTGATTGATCGGGTCTTCTTTCACCAATCCATGCCATCCTTATTTCTTGGAGAGAGACTATCAAAACATCTAGAATTGGCTCTCTCCCTTTTATAGTGGATTTCCTTAATGACTTTTGTTCTTGAGGTTGGTTAGTTTGTTTTTCTGGAATAATCTTTTGATTGTGTATAGGGAATTTTGTAATGTAGTCTTGATCCGAAATTGCTTCTTGAACAAGATCTAGAGCAAGAATTTGTCTCTGAACCTTATCATTGTCAATTACAATAGAAGAAATATATACATATTTTTCATTCAAGACAAAATCATTAACCGTATCTCCCCCGCAAACTCTACATCCTCAAGAAATCGAACATTTCACATTTGAAAATTGACTTAATAATGGGATCTTTAAAAAAAATTAACCCCTTAAAAATTGCTTTACTTGGAACTATGTTGAGGATTTAAGTTACAGTTTTTATTGCTCTACCTAGAAAGATTCTGATGTACTGTGGAATGATTTCGCATTCCTCTAAAAATTTAGCAAAAGACCCTGGACGTTGTTCTCTTGATCTGTCATATCTTTCATAGTATTCACCACTAGGTAAGATTTGACTTGTTGAATTCTTTTACTGAGTTGATTTTCAATCTCAGTCTTTTATGTCTTGAACATATCCAGTGTTTAGAATGAGATATAAGGTAGTCATAGTGAGAAAAATTCGTCTATGAACGTAATAAATAAATGTTGACCATTCCAAGTAACCGAATGGAATTGTCCACAGATATCCATATGAATTAGTTCTGAGACGTCCAAAGTCCTATAACATCTAATCTCCTTATGTTTGTTTGTTTTTTCCTCAATGCAATTTATATAAACACTTAAGTCTAGAAAAAAAAAAGTAAGGGAATCAAAAATTCCTTCTGACACAAGATTTTTCATTCTCCTTTTGAGAAAAGTGACCTAATCGCTTGTGTCATAGCAATGTAGAATTCTCATTGGTTAATTTATGCTTAATACCACACGAATTCAAATACAAGTTTTCTTTATAAGAGGCAACCGTATTAAACAGATATAGATTATCGTTACCGGATAAAGAACTGGTGCCCACAATATTTGAGGTAAGGAAAAGATCAAACTTACTATTTCAAATTGAACAAAAGTAACCAAATTTGTCCAATGTAAAAATAGAAACCAAATTACCGCAAATGTCTCTTTCAAGTCCAAATAATAACCAGTCTTTAAGATAACCTAAAGCCCATATAAGCTCAACCTTAACTGATTTGTCACCACCCCACATAGATGAATCTTTCAGCATTTGTTGGTTTTTGCAGCTCAGACAACCCCGCATAGACACACTTATGTAAGTAGTGGTATCGAAATTTATCCACCAAGTGTGTCTAGGTATTGACATTAAATTTACCTCAAAACAAGTCGAAATGAGAAGTGTATTATTCTGTACACGCCAAACATGGTATTTAATACAGTCTCTCTTTATATATCCCAGATTTTCACAAGTCACAGCTACATTTATCATTTTCAGGCTTTTGTTGTTTATTTTAAACCGAACTGAATGCAGTTTTGTTATTCTTTATTACTTATCATTAGAAGTACTTGTCAAGTGAGTAATGTCAGTTTTATCTTACTTTAGCATTTCTTCTTCTTGTACACAATATGAAAATGAGCTCATTAAGAGTCCATTTTCCCCTTTTGACAGTTGTAACTGCCCTTAATTAACTGAATTATGCAGAAAGCGAGATCAATACCAAATGTAAAAGCAAGCCATCAGACAGCTCGAGCTTTAGTCCTTCAAGTTTAGAAGCAATATGAGACATCTCCATGATGTACTCCCTTATGTTCCTCATCTTTATACTTTATTGAAGTCAAGCTTTGCAAAAGCGTACTTGTTTCAGCCTTATCGTTTTTTGCAAGACGTTTTTCAATTTTAGCAAAGAAATCATTGGCATTAGTTCTTCAGACACTGTGTCTCTAAAGGCTTCCGAAATGCCGCGTTTAATGATCATTAGACTCGTGCAATTTGAGCGATCCCACTTCTCAAAGTTCACATTTTCATCAGATGAACTTTCTTTCGTAAGAGGAGTGAGTTACTCAAAATTGAAAAGGGATTATCGATCCAAAACATTATCAAACTCAAAATTCACAAATACTTTTCATACATATAAACCCTCCATTTTGAAATCAGTGAGAACAACAAAAATAAAATCGAAAGCGTACCTTGATCCATAGATGTTTAATTATTTGCCTAAATGGGTTATGATCTTCTAAAGTGATTTGTAGCGTTCTCTCTTGATTTCTCTCTATTGATGGGGATGCTGAGAAAAAAAAAAAAAAAAAAAAAAATTCACTCACTATTGAGGACCATGACCCCTATTATAATAATAAAATAATAAATAGTTATTATTTTTTAGTTGTTTCAAATTGGCCTCCAATTTGAAACAACATTCTAATCTCTGCACTAAATTTCCATGAAAACCCATTAATCCAAATTTAACTTTATTGGGTCACTTTAATTGACTAATATTTTTTAATAATAGCACCATACATTTTAATATATTACATGTGCATCCACATATATGTTAGAATTTTCCAACATTATGGTCTAGCTTTACACAAACTGCCTATGGTCCATAACACCAATCAGTGTTTTATATTATAACGATAATAAATATTGTTCCATGGAAGAACTCAACTCAGCCACTGGCGACCAAAGCATCATCAGGAATTTTGTAATCTTGTTCCTCTAAAGATTGCAATATTTTGCTTTTCATTGCTGAATTGAGCAAAGTATAATGGTTATTATGCTCTTTTAAATCTGTTTTAGAGGGAGGGAGGGTGACAAAAATCTATTTTCTTTTAATGTTACAATTAAAGGACCCAAAGTATCAATGACAAAAAGGCATGAAGAAATGGGAAAATATTACTGGATCCCAGGCACCAGAAAGTCTGGATCTGTTTACAGCTATTACACTCCTGGACTCCTGGAACTACAACCAAAGGATACCTTCAGTTCAATAGCAACCAAGCAAAAAGAGAAATCCACTGCGAGGGCATGTCTGAAAGGAAAGACCAACCATCTGGTGGTGCTTGGTCGATGGTTGGGCAACTGCACAATACCCATTTTCTCTTTCCACTGTGCCTAGGGAATCTTGTGAAATGGCCAACCTAGATAAAAGAAATTAACGGACAAAGCCATACTTCCAAGCGTTTGGGGCAGAATCCTTCACTAGATACATCAGCAGTCCGAAAATGATTCTGCAACACTAGGATTTGTTCAATTTTCTCCTTTTATTATGCTTCTTTTTGCTGTCATCGGGAGCATGACAACTCCTTTTCCCAAGTTTGCCATGATCTCCAACTTTGCCACCCATATCTTCACACTGCTTGCTGACATAGTTTCCTGCTACGAGCTGATGGGCCAACATTGCCAGACGAGGTCCCGCAACAGACTTGGGAGGAATGGGCCTAGATAGATGGGGAAGAAATATCAGAAAGTGCAAGGAAATTTTTATGAACGAAAAAATAAATTAGGCATCCAGACTAGTTAGAGAAACTTCCAAATATATGTCCAATTCTCGCCAGATTGTGAATGTGTCGAATACCAAAAAGTATCGGTCCACTATTCTCTAACCCAGATATAATCTCCATAATTTCCAAATGGAAACTCAAAACACCTTCACCTTTTAGGCAACCTACGGGAATAATGAAATGACATTGCATATACAAGTCCAATGCTCCTAACAAGGTTCTTCATGACAAGTTTACTTAATGCATGTCGGGTTAGTGATTATAATTAATTGGTTAAATTATAAATGGATAGAAATGAGTGGCAGATGAGTGGTAGTACCTGAGGTATCCAAGAATTGTGTGGATAAAAAATAAGTTTGACAAATTACGTTTATAAATTAAACAGGAGCCAAACATGCAATAGTAATGAAATTTATTTCGTTCATGGATATGGATATTAATTGCAGAAATGAGCTTGCATTGCCTGCATATTCAAATGGAGCAGATACCCATTTTAGTTATGGCGCATAATCTCCTCTTAAAACTAACTAATTAGAACAGCCCGATCAGGTTGTTAACCATCTAGATCAACAGACCATCAGAGAATTTCCACTAGCAACTTATAAACATCCCACACCACTACACATTTACTCTCTCGTGAAAGATTCTTTTTAGTAAGTATATAACACCTTGCCCCTCACTAATCTCTCTTGTTATTGTGTTCCCATGGCCGCACACTCATAAAGAACAAAGTAAAACTATCACCTTCTAGAAAATCTTCTCTGAACAGTTGTCTTCTCATGCCACAGTACGGGTGAAGGTAAAACGTTGTGCCTGCTGACGAACTGTCAAAAAAAAAAAAAAAAAAAAAATGAGAATTATATATATATATATATATATATATATATACAGTTTTCAGATGCAAATTTCATAGTTTTGAATGTTATCGAATCAGACATTAGCCTTTTCCAAATAATATTTTACCAAATTAGAGCATCTCCACTCTATAGTTTTAAAGAACGTCTTGGTCATAATAGAGCACCTTTAAATTTAAAATGATTGTTTATAAACCCCAACAAACTCTTTAATTTTGCTTTTTTTTTTTTTTTTTTGCATTTCCCAATATTCCTTGTTTCTCCCTCATTTTTCAATTAATGTATATATTTTTAAACATTAATTGCGAAATTATTCAATATAATATGAATACTTCAAGTAGAAGAGCACTGAAACTTGTAACTTTATTATTTGTAATCTTGATAATATATATATATATATATATATATATAGAGAGAGAGAGAGAGAGAGAGAGAGAGAGAGAGTTTGGCTGTCCAAATATACTAAGCCAACGCCACTTCCTATTTTAAAAAGAGTCTCTTGGAGCCTAATTTTAAGGTTTGACTCTTCAAAATAAAGTGCATCTCACTTTTTAAAGGGTCTCTTAGAAATGCTCTTAAGTTGGCATGTATTTGCCCTCTTTCCTTGCATTAGAATCTAACCATTGAGAGGGTAGGGTCCACTTGTGAATGAGTGTGTGCACTCAAATATTTCAGAAACTATAACTGGTTTCTTCTCCAAAATCGACCCCTTATTTTACACTATCGAACCCCTCAATTTGTGGGCGTATATAAATGCTAAGAGAGGCTGATCCCAGAATATTGTAATATCTTTACTTCTGATAATTTTAATAGTATCCCAACTCTTAAGCTTTTCGTATGATAGAAATAGTTACAATAGCATAAGTCCTAAAATGTAGCAGCAGTGACTAGAGCTGTTAAACATGAAGATCCGTCCACATCCACAAATTTGTTGTGTGATAGATAGATTTTAAATGTTCAGTGTTCATCAAGGATTGATGAGTTTCAACAAATTCTAGCATCCATCCACAGAGCAAACGAATTAGTTGAGTCAAACTCTCTTTGTTTACGTGCATTTATTTGTGAGAAGTCACAATTATCTGTCATTAGCTTTTTTATCTTGATGAAAAAAGAGTGTTCATGTGTAACAGTGTAAGAATATGAAATGACTTCTTTTTCTTATGGGATCATGCATAACAGAAGTTATTTGCCCCCACTAACTACGGGTGTTGGCTCAGTTTGTCATGCCCAGGAGAAATAATAAATAAGTATCATCTAAACTCTTCTTGCCTTAAAACAGGACTTTTTGTTTATTTATTTTTTTTGCTTGAAATTTCTTACTATTAAATGCAGAAGCAAAATATGGTAAAGCAATAAACATCGTTTACCTTTCCAGGCATTATGACTCCATCAGGTGGTTTAGGCATGTGAGGATGAAAAGAAGGAAATTTATAGAAGACGGATCTGAAATGAAGGAAAATAAAAAAGGATAACCTTCAGGATATAATACACACCTTTGAACTATTGTTGAAATTTTGTCGTAAATGTAAAATACACTCAATGCCAAATTACATACATAACTTTGTTCTCCGTGATCATCTCCATGTCACAACTAGGTGAAGAAATCACTGCTGGACAAATGGGCTTATTGGAAAGATACACATATCCATTCATTCCCCCACTGCATAGTAATATCAGTTAGCTAAAACATGGATAGTTAATAATTGATCGTACCAACAGGAAACTTATGGCACACATGACAGATAAAATTACTTGTTTCTTCTACGGTTATATATCACAAGAAAAGAAACTTCATATATGACGTATCAGAAGTTTAGAACATGTTCGCTGAATTATGAATGGCAGATCACACAAGGCACCAAGTGGCCGCATCCACTGGTGAATGAACAGAGAGTTTCGGCTCATGCCTGTGCAAGGTCAACTAAAGAAAGAGGCAGATGGTGACATGGATCTATATATTAAAGTTCAATTGTTCACTTAATAACTTTTTCTAACCCTTACAGGAAGGATGAAGGGTAATATACAATACCAATAAAGATCTTCAGGATATCTTACCTTAGATTAGGGTTGATTTTCCTCTTTACTTTAGCTTTAGACAACTTTAGATTGTCTTTATTCCGTTCATAGAAGGTCAAGATCTTTGCGGCTAAAGGATGCGAGACATGAACATACAGTTTATCCATACCCAATCTGTTTCTCCGCTTTTCTTCGTCCTAAATTACAACGATACAATTTGGAAACTCGATAAATATCTCACATAAGCATAAAGCCAAAATGCAAATGAGTATGTTTGAGCCACATTATTTTGGAAGAATGTTTTCTAGAATAGTATATTGATGAAGAATGTGTGGTTGGAATAAAAAAAAAAAAGGAAAAGTTATTGATGTGATGAAAAATATTATTTTATTGAAGAATGTGCGGTTAAAAATGAGTAAAAGAATGAAAATGAAAATTTTAATGTGTACCAAAAAGGGGCTAAATCTCCAAACAGGAACTAGGTTAAGATATATTGCATTATCTGCATTAGTAATTGTGACTTAGGTGTTACCGTCAATGTATGTTCCACTTTTGCAATCTCAGCAAGAAGACGACATTCATCGATAAATGGTAATCTACAAACAGCCTGGCAATTAGGAAGAGAACAGACTCAAGTCAATCTGTTGTAGCAATAGTATACAAGAGGAACAATTGAAAGAGAGCATGATAAGATTGGTTCAGGTTTACAATTCATAAGTTGACTCTAATTAATTCATCCATCACCATAGACTAGTATCTATAACTTGCTTTGATGTTGAAGACCTATAAATGAAGAAACTGTTTTTTTTTTAATTATTACTTCTCTCTCCATCTCCCTGAAGTGTTTAACCATTCTGAACTATATGTAACATGGCTTTGTGACATAATGACTTTCAGAAACCACAATATTGAAAATCACAGAGTATTAGGCTATTATTTTTATAAAAATTAGCATCAAGAAGAACTTCGGTCACCACGGTGGACTATTTGCCCTAAACCATAATTTAGCACTTGTTCGGGAAAGTTTTAACTATAATTTATGTAGTGTGTCCCCAGAATGTGTGAATAAAAAGTGGATAGTAATTGTGGGTCCTAAGATGTGTGATTAGAAAGTATGTTTGACCAAAAGTGATTATAATTTAAGCTCTCCCAAACAAGCACTTAAGCTCATCTAAGGCAAATCAACCTGAGCCAGGCAATTAGAAAACTGAAAGTATTAGGTAAAATTTACGTATATTCACCATACCTTCCAAGCACGCCTTTTCCCATTCATGTCGAGCTCAAAATCTACACAAAAAATGTTAAATTTTGTTTCATACAAGTAAATACTTGAGAAAAGAGAAATTATATTCACCTAATTGCCCTACCAGTAGGATAAAAATCCAAAATAGGCGATGATGGATCTTTCATCAATTTCCTGTAGAACAAAGGAAGTGCATGTGCACTACACGCGTACTGGATTATATTGAAGTCAAAACATATAAGCAAATATCTGATTAAGTGCATGCTTGTCAAAGCTTACAATTGTTTATAAGCAGGTCAAACTTTATTCTTATCCATATATCTGTAGGACCCATAACTTTTAACTCCTTTTTAACCATACATTCCTCGAGACCCACTACCTAAGATGCACCGACACGGACACGTGTGTTCGACACAATACGTGTTGGGTAAGCCGACACGCGATTTTTTAAAAAAGTACGGACAAGACACGCCATTGACATGTTGATTAAATTCTTAAAGATTCTTATTTATATATAGTATAAACTTAATTTTATACTTATTATTAATTTTTCTTGTTGAAATCTTTTAAACATGAGTACCTATTTGTTATTTGCTAATATATTTGAATTAACAATATATAATATTTCTAATATAAAAATAAAAATGATTACGGTAGAGTGTCCAAGAAGTGTCGGTATCGACTCGTGTCCGACACGGACACGCTACCCTAATTGAAGTGTCCGTGCTACAGAGCCCACTACTTATAAACAATTATAAATTTTGACAAACATGCACTAAATAACAAGCATAAATTAGTTTAAAAACCTTGCAGCAGGCAGGACACCCATTAATTGGTTGAAGGGCTTGAAGGGTTTTCCGAGTGTAAAATTGACTTCAAGCTCACTAAGATTGTGGAAGTCAGAAGCAAATGGAGCATAGTGATAAGGATAAAACCTGAAGAGTTGAAATTCAGTATGACAACATTCTGCAGTTCAAGGCCTGTAATATATTTAAAGTTGGATAAATACATCAAAATAAGCAAAACAATTTTGTAGTGATTTTCTGTAGCATTTTTGTGCTAATTAAAAATAAGTTAGCAGAGGCCTGAATTATTTGCCAGCCTTTACAGCCCTGACATCCCAGTCATTTGTCAGAAACAAAGCCTGTGTACTTGACAACTTCTCTTCTCAAAGGTACCAAAAACATTGGCCTATTTATAATGCAACCCGGATCCTAACCCAACTTTTCGCATTATTTTATTGTCTCCATGATGTACAATATGAGTCAACAGCAACAATGGGACAACAAGGAGGAAAGATAAGAGTGGTTTCTACAGGTTGGGGTTGGGCTGGGTTGGGGAAGGTGTGTGTGGGTTTTCTGGTCAGTAAGGATTTAATCATAGGTTATAACCCTGGTTAAGATGGGTAAGAAACACCAGATATTTCTAAGTTTCTTTGATCCAGTAAAAAAAGATCATTTTTGTACATCAGCATCCTACTCGCATGTAAATTCAGGTAGAAGGAACAAGTCAATAAGATCTTCACCCTCAGAACGGATTTTTCTTTTCCTCGCAAGCGAGAGCCTGATGTTGTGACTGCTTCATCTTTCCAATGGGATGCATATGTGCATGATCGAGACAAAATCAAATGAGACATTCTATATACAACTACTATAAAGGTTAGCTTTCAGAAACCAGCAATTTCAGGCCTCCCATTTCCACTAAAAATTTTCAGTTTGTTTGACGGGAGAACAATTTTTTTAAATGATTCAAACAATTATCATCATTCCTCATAGTTGAAACTCAAAGACGACAGTTATTGAGCTTATAAGATTATAGCACCATCAATGGGATCCCAAAACATAGATTTGATTTAATTATTTTCGATTGAAAACTTCATTTTGTATTTTCACACATTTTATTATCTCACCCATTAACAGAGGTGATTTAGTTATAATGTTAGAGAAAAAAGAAAAGGCTCTAGCCTCTAGTTCCGCTGTCCATTTAGTCAGCAGTTATATACAGAATGGCCAAACCACGTCTTTGCTTCCCAACATTATTCTCATTTTCCAAGTTAAACAGTATATTGCCATCATTGTCAAGAATAAGTTTGAGAATCAGAGGTTATTGCTAGTATTATGGCACCGCCAGCACGATATCAAAAAATTATTCACAGTTTTATAAACTCCCATGGGTTGCAAATAAGAAATATGCACATTGCAAAAATATAGATAAACAAGCAGCAGAAGAGTAGAACCATTGCCAGGAGCATACTCCTCGGTAGTAATAATGCATGAACCAACAAATCCCTTCAACATATTTCAAGACCTATGACAAATAAAAGAAAGTTTACAAAACGCAACATAAAGAAAACTAAATAAGAACACAAACAAATTGACAGGAATCAGTCTGCCAGAATAAGTATCCGCAGCCAAGAAAAGAAAATTACAAAGATAAACCCCAGTTTGATAGAGATTAAAATCTAGATTTTAATTTTAAGTCAAAGTCAACAATTAAGTTTAACCACACATTTCATGAGACACAATTTTTCAACAACATATTTCATCAAATTTTATCAAAATCTGCTAAAAATATGATTTTAATCCCAACCAAACAGGGGCTACGAATAAAAGTAAACAAAAGTGTTGAAGGTCAAACTGGATGATCAATGAAGATATGAAAAATTGATAACATCAAGCAATGACGATGAAATTCTATGGGATTAACCTATCATAAAAAATTTCCTTACAGCATGTCTTTTAACTCTCTGATAGTCATCATCAGTTAAAGCTTTAAATTTTTCCGTATAGTATCTCTCCTTCCAACCCTCTTCTCCCAGATTAACCTGACATGAAAATACGTTAACCTACAGCACAAAAAATACAAAAGGTTGAGCTGTATCTAATGTGAGGAGCACGAATACAAGGAAATCAGACAACCTTGTCTTCCACAAATCTGGTCTTGGCATTTCCGTCAACTGGAAATATCTGAATCTCTTTTCCACCAGACTGATTCAAAAATTAGATAACTTAAGCCTCAGAATCAATTACATCCATCCTTGATTTATATCAAGAAACAAATAAAAATGTTCAACACGTTACATTGCCATTGGCTGGAAATCGTCCTGCGTGAATCTCTTTTCCACCAGACTGATTCAAAAATTAGATAACTTAAGCCTCAGAATCAATTACATCCATCCTTGATTTATATCAAGAAACAAATAAAAATGTTCAACACGTTACATTGCCATTGGCTGGAAATAATGAAATTTGTAAAGATAATACATGTACCAAACGGAGAGGGTGCAAATAACAAGAACTCTTCAAAGTTAGTGTCCACCTTAAATACGAATGCTTGAAACTAATGAAAGCCATTTGATTAAATATTAACAAGAATATAATGATTTGAGTTCCAACAACAGGTGAGGAAAATTATAAGGGCGGCCTGATCTAAATGGATGTCAAACAAATAGTAGTATCCACAACAGATTCAGGCGAAATGATACATAAATATCAGGGGCAGTACCCGTCTTCGTTTCCTAAAGATGGCATTCTCATGGGTACCAATGGCTCGTATAAAGTGCTCCACTCGTTCCAGATTGACCTGGACCATAATAAGTACAATGATGTTACGAAAAGTTTAAGAAACGATATCAAACTTCCAAATGCAGAACTCTGTTATAATGCAATATTCGCTTACATAGCCAGTGGACTCATAATTATTAGGGAAAAGATCGGCAATAGTTACCAGGACTTCTTTGAACCATTTTTTTTTCAGGTTCTTTCATGAAGCTACATGCATAAATCCAGAATGTGCATTTGGAGCCGGGTAGTTACAACTAAAAAATAAACACTAGCATGTGCACATACATGCGAGAGTATTTCTTTCATGAAGCTACATGCATAAACCTAAAACATGCATTTGGAGCCATGTAACTACAACTGAAAAAATTCTAGCAAAAACTTTTTCGTAGGTTTACAACTAAAAAATAAACACTAGCATGTGCACATACATGCGAGTATTTCTTTCATGAAGCTACATGCATTTGGAGCCATGTAGTTACAACTAAAAAAACTCTAGCAAAAACTTTTTCGTAGGTTCTCATAATCCTCCAACAGATTTGCACACTTTGTCTTCATATTTATAAAGTTTTGAATTGACTTAGAGTAAATGTCACATCAGTTGTATTGATAATTATTTTCAAAGTGGGGATTTTATAGTTGAAATAAATTCTAAAGGACAATCACATTCTGTCCTCACTCCTCGGTACTAGAGACGTTCTAGTTAAACAGCCCTTCAGATTAAAATATTAGACAAGTCGGAAGTGGAAAAATCTTACAAAATTAAGTAATGAACTATCACGCACTTTCACAGAGCATTCAATTACAACCTCGCAAATTACATAATGCTTGGCAAGAAATGAAAACCCTTACATGTCAAAATCAGGCCTTGAAGGTGACACTCCTAGTATCAAATGGACTTTTCAGAACAAATGCAATTGAGCGGGTACTAAGAGAGCGCAAAGTTTGATTTTGAAAATTAATTCAACATGCTGTTTCAATTATTGTTTGCTGCACTCTATTGATCTCCACTTGTATAGAATCATGGATGGAATTTTGAATGATTTGCTTTATTCTTTGACCTTTTTTATTGTATACATCTTGTGCTCTCTCTCTCTTTTTTTTTTTTAATGAAATTAAAATAGTTTGATATAGCAAATTGTTTCACTAAAAATAAACGCAACAGAGATAGTTAATATAATTACATTTGTAAATAAAATATTGTTTAATACATGCTTAAATGAAATGAAAATGGATGTGTTCAGGAAGGTAAACCATGGGTGCAACAATTTGCAGATGAAATGGCAAGAGTAGCTCAAAATTAGTCATGTACCTCAAAAGAATCAGTAAGATAGCCACCCATTCGAACAAATTCATTCTTGTAGACAGTTATGAGCAAATCAATGGCCCCCTAGAAGAAAAGTTCAGAGGAAAAAAACATAAATGAAATTTTAGCAGAAGGTAAGTTAAGCACATTCAATTAACCCAATTCAATTAATAGTCACATAACTATAACCTAATTTCCATGAATTATTTTGAAGAAATATGCTTTGAATACCTACTAATCAGCATATGTATGTACATGGTATGAAAAAACCCTCAAGAGGCGCGCCTCAATTTGAGGCTTATGACAGGTCCCTCGAGACGTGAAATCTAAAGCTTATCTTGAGAAACGTGCGCCTTAATTGAATCGGCTGCACGCCTCAGACCTGACCCTTTTACGCGGTGGCGCCGCATACCTCATAATATTTAGAGGCGGAATATATTTTGGATTTTGCTTTTTTTTTTTTTGTTAAAAAATATTCATGATTGTTTACAGTTCATTGGAACTATTAGTTATATATTTTTATGTTGTTTTCTAATTTTTCAACTTAAGTTTTTTTGTTTGTGGTGAAGCTTACGTCTCGCCTCATAACAAAAAAACGCCTCAGTATTCGTTTACGTTTTTTCAAACCATGTGTATGTATAGTATCCTAACCTCTGATATCTCCAATGATGGCACATGAGGTAGAAAGTCATTTCCAACAAATAGACACATGAAAACAAAATCATCTATCAATCGCTCAAGGTCTACTTCGATGGATGGATCTGGTATTCTCAGGCTTTCCTCCAGATATTCTCTGAGTACCCATACATGGAGAAACTGAAACAGAATGATAAGAGATAAAATATAATTACATCGCTAATATGTATCTATCTCACTTACTAGCACAAACATAGAAAACCTGAATAGCATACTTAATTCATATCAACAAGTACACAAACATGCATGATGTATCAACATGTAAGCCTTGGATTCTCTCAAACATTCTGAAAACTTATTGCATGTAGTTGTAGTTACTTATCTTGATCAACCAAAATGGAAAGACAAAAAAATTTGAAGTACAACAAAGAAAGATATCAACTAAGGAGAATCCAGTTCCGCACAAATCCAGTAGAATCTTAGCAATATAAAAATCCTTAACATACAATCAATTAAACTATACAGTAGATATATAAAGAGTAACAACCTGAAACTTCTGTCTTGATATGAAGTCATCAAGAGCCTCACCATTTCCACCAGTCTTCCGTTTTGGACCTTTGTGATTATCTGGTGCTTTCAGAACGTCCTACATTTTGAACAACTATGTCATTAAACTCCACATTTATTACACAGGAAAACATTTATTACCCCCTTCAAAAGTATCCAGATCAAAACTTCCACAAAATTATCTCTTCGTGCAATAGATAAATATACCAACAACAGATTGGAATTCAGGGTCTTAGAATTCTTGAAAGCCAGTTGAAAAGCTGATAGTAAGTAAATTCATACAACAAATCTGGCTACATTTAGGTTCTCAAAAAGAAAAAAATAGCTGCATCAGCACAAGAGTTATGTGATATAAATATATTACACAACATTTCTGGTGCACATCAATCATAAAGCAGTAAATGGTTCCAAATAGAATTGATTGATGAATCCTGTCCATTTGGAAATGACAACAGAATGGTGATGTTTGACCGTTGACACAAACACTGAGAAATCATTTTGTTTCCTGTTTTGGACATATATTATAGATTTACATTTACTAGTATTCTGGAACTAGTGGCATGACATGTTCAAGCATTTTTCCCTCATTTAAGAGCCACTCCAGTCCACTGTTGGTCAATGGTCAGCCTTCATTCACCATTGATTTGGCAGCCGACTAACCAAATGCGGGGACACAACTTACACATCACGGAACTTCACAGTGAATTCAATCTACAAATCCACAGTCGGACTAACTCCTCACTGCAGTTCCTTTTTCCATTGGAAAAAACAGAATCAATTTTTCATATGCTTCCAGCAGTTGCAGGACAGAATCTAGTTGTTGGATTATCAGGGGCAATTTGGTCATCCAGTTTGAGCTTTTCTTTTAAGAATGTAAACAACAGTGCTGAAATTTCGCGCTTGAATTAGAAAACCTCCAATATGAAGCTTCTTGTTATCTAAATTATTAAGTGGACTTGTGGACTGAGAAACTTCATAGATGACAGTCATTAGCTCCAAGGCAGTCTAGAATAACCTCCTCCAGTGCACTTGTGACTTATGAGCCACTTGTCAAATGGCACATGCAGATCACTTGATAAATTTTCAAAATTCTAATTGTTATTTCTATGCTAATTATTTTTTGAGAAAAAAATTGAGGCTTGCTGCTTACTTCCTCCAGTTACATTCCAATCCCATCCTCATAAAAGTAACAGGTTCAACACTCAACAGGATTCCCTAGAGCAGCTTAAATAGAATCGAAAATTGTTATGTCAGATACAAAATTTCAGTGATGAAAACTGGGAAAAACCCCCAAACTTACAGACTCTCTCAAAACTGAGAAGTGAACTTCGTGGGTAGCCAAAGCAAGCATGATTAAATCTGCATCCTAATAAAACAGAACTAGGTGTCAAAATGTCTTGTACATTTGCAACATAATCCATAAATGGAGGGCAAATTAAATAAATCAAAATAGACCAAAGAAACTTACCAATCCATACAGACAATGTCGGGTATTTGGATCAAATCCTGGAAGATTTCGTTGTAAGCGGATATAAGACATTATCTTGTGTTCACCTTCACCAGGCACACTAGCATCCGAAAGGATTACCTGACAAAATCAGAGAAAATCACATCAAATAGATAAAGAATAGATTTCTCCCACTGAGTGTCAAATTCCTACCTTGATTGTTTGCCAACCAGGATCGTGGTTCGTCCTCCAATGTATATAATACTGAAGCGCATCAGACAATAATTCCATGAATTCGGTTCCAGGCGTTATTACATTTGAATCGAGCTTTTGCTTTCCCATGTTATTTCCTTCCAGTTCAAGGTCTACTCTCTGTTTCTCCATTTGAGAAGTCTACTAGCAATTAGAAATCAATAGTTTTTTTTTTTTTTTCACTTTGTAAGCAAAAAGAAAAATCTCTGAACACAAACTTTAAAATCGTGAAAAACATAAAACTTTACTTCATCGGTTATATCTGTAGCAGCTCTGAATCGTCTTGCTCGCTGCTGATTCATCTTAGCCCTCGGTGCAACACCATCTAGCAAGAAATCATTATGTGACAACACAATTGCTGTTTAGTTTTACTATGTCAAGGCAACAGCCAAGGTAACAGCATGACCACTTTACATTTTTCATCAAATTTCTCTATCATAAGAATAATTCTTCGAGTTAAAAATATTGTATGATAGTAGTCAACAACCAATTCAGTACATTCAGTAGGGATTAAAATCCAATTAAAATTAAAAATATGGCTTTTGGTCTAATAAAAGTCAACAAAAACGGCTAGTTTTTCAATTTTAACCTAATTTTAATCCATAAAGAACGGCGCTCAATGCCCATAAACTTCATTTAGCTCAAATTTATTTGATGAAATCCTCGAGGTCTTCCGTTTTGGAAATACTAAAATATCCTTGAATATGATAAATAGATCGAGAACAGATAGCTAACTGACCGATTGCCATGTAAAGAAGTTTTCGTGGCCTAATCACAGTAAAAATTCGATCAAGGTACTTAAATACCGCCCTGAATACTTCATCGTAAGTTTCCGGCATTTTCTGCAAAGAAAGGCCAAAATTGAACGAATTCTTCAAATAAAAAAAAAAGGAACTTCTATTTCAATAAACCCAAAACTCTCAAAGGTAAATGTATAAAAAAGTATACCATGTCTTCAGGATGGAAGCAAGGATGGATAATGCCATTCATATCAAGGTAGAGATTGTCGAATTCAAAGCCATTGGGATTCGGCTTCGTGGTATCCACAGGGACCTTAACACCATTAACAAATGATAGAGAATCTTCTATCACTTCAACAACCGAACGTGGAGATCTGTCTATTAGCCATCGGTAGAATGATGGTATTCCCATATTTTGAGAATTAATTTATTAATTAGTCGAGAAGATGGAGAAGATGAGTTTTTGTGTTAGGGATAAGTTATTTAGGGTTTTAGTTCGGGAGATGCCGGTCCTTGTTTATCGTGGCGGGCATTTTGGTCAAACGACCATTTTTTCACGTCAGTCAAAAATATTTTGTTAATTAAAAGATAAATAAAATTTCAAAATCGAGTCACTTTTTATATGTTTACTCCAATACAGATTAAAACTTTTTTTTCATTTTTCAACATTTAAATCTCATAAATTTTTTAAACGTTAAATAAAAATGTTTCGTTTATATCCAACGCTTCGAATCGATCAATATATTTAATTTCGTTTTCATTAAATTAATATATTTTTCAAATCGTTAAATTTTATTTTGACAAATGCTATAGCATACATAGATAAATTTAAAAAAAAATATGGGAAAATATAATATTGAAGCCAAGCGGCCTGCCTTGATGGACAGCGGCTTGTCTCTCTCTTTTTTTCCCTCCTCCCTCTTCCTACCCTTATTTATTAATTATTTATTATGTTTTATCTAATTTTTTTTCTAATATTTTGTTTCATAATGCAAATATGGCATCAGCATGTGTCCAAATTTGTTACTTTAGTGAATTTCAAATGAATGAAAATGCTCGATGGGAATGAAAATGGATGAGTAAAGAAGATGGGATTACTAAAAATTTGATAACATCGATTACATCATTTATGGAAATGTACCATGATATGCAAAACATGTTCAACATCAGTTTCTCTCAATACGATATGAAATTGGGATTTTTATATCACAAGCATTCAAATAATCCGATTTCACCTGTGAAAGTTACCTATGAAGTGCAAATGAAGTTTCTAATTAAATTGAACCAAGACCGCAAGTCAACTTTTGATTTCACCTGTGAAAGTTACTGTGAAGTGCAAATGAAGTTTTTAATTAAATTGAACCAAGACCGCAAATATACTCTTGTTTGTATAACGTTATTGAGAAAGAATGTCTCCGATAGTGAACACGAAGATTCCAATAGAAAGGATCGTAATGTAAATGATTTTTGGGATACAGTGGAGATAGCTCATGAGGATGATATGACTATTTCTGAGACAGTTGCTACTCATCATGATCTCACTGTTACGCACAAAATTCACGAGGAAGTTCAAGATAACAAGGATGAAAGGCAATTTATAAATCAGGATTTAATTGTTCTATCCGGACAGAGATATTAGTATGGTCGGAGTTCACGACTGGGCAAAGTACACGATCTTCTAATTCTTTGTGTGTGGTTCCCGATGATTAAGATTTGCACGTCGATTAATTGTTTGACATGAAGAGAGATTTGCAAGAAGTTGTACACCGGATTACAATCAAACATAAGTTTAAGTTTAAAGTAAAGAAATCAAACAAGTCTACATACACGATTATTTGTGGACAACAATTGCGGTTAGTATTTGAGAGCAACGAAGATGGACATGAATGAGTTCTTTGTAGTTCACAAGTATGCACATGAACATACTTGTGAAGTGGGTATTCGTCATAATGATCACAAGCAAGTTCGATCATTATTTATTAGTCAACAAATAACACACAAGTTTCACGACCCATGGACCATTTACGGACCTGCAAATATTATCAGCGACATCCGTCAAAAGTATGGGATAGTCATGAGCTACCAAAAGGTCTGGAAGGGTAAAGAATGTGCATTGCAAAATTTAGGTCCGACCAAGGAGAATTATGTTAAATTGGTCAGGTATGTCATTCTGGGCCAGATGAAAAAAAATATGATTGGACCAGATCGAGACGTCTGAATCCAAACTCAAACATTCAAGCCCAACGTCCGAATGTGGCGAAATCGACGGGTTGGCCGAAAAACTCCATTTCCGACGAACTCAGCCCCAAAAATACCCACTTGTGCCTATTTCAACATCAAAATCGAATTTTATTCCATTTTAATCATAAATAAATATCAATATTTGTATTAAACTCATAAATTAACACATTCAATGAAAGAAATAATCAAATATCTACATTCACCACCATGAAGTACTAAAAATCTCGAACAAATAATAACATTTTCAAGTTTTGAAGATGAACATGGTTGTATGATTCGTCTGTAATCTTGGAGTCAGGATCTAGTTCCATTTCTTTTTCATTTTCTCTTATCTTTTCAAATGGTATAATGGGTAACTAAACCTTTTGTTTTTTTTTTTTTTAATCTTTTATCCTTTTTATTTTTTCACTTTATACTTGTCAAATGCCATTTTGGGAATTAGGCCAGGTCAACCGGCCATTGGCTACTATTTCCTCGATGTGGAATTGGTAAGACCACATGTGAAAAAGGGCCGGGTCGAATTCGAGCCTCCAGGTTCTTGAGCTTTTTTCATTTGTTATATTTTCTTTGAAATATTAGAAAATTTAAAAGCGTAAGTTGACTTATGGGAAGTGGAATGGAAGTCGACTTCGGGAGTTACTAGATGAAACTCAAGCTGTTGTTATAGAATGTGTCCATATTAATCTATACGCAGATAGCGACCAATATGTCTGGAAGGCCAGTAAGGATGGCTCTTTCTCTACCAAGTTAGCTCGAAATTTAATCCAAAAAAAAGGAACACCCTGTCCATGGAAACGTTGGCTCTGGCAGCACCATGTTCCCCGACGATTCTCCTTTGTTTCCTGGAGAGCCCGATCGAAATGTTTACCAGTTGATGAGGTGGTCCAAAACATTGGGATCCCACTGGCATCTAAATGTAATTGTTGTGCAAAACTCTCGGTGGAAAGCATAGATCATGTTCTGGGTAATGGAGAGTTAGCTAAAAGGGTGTGGTCATATTTTGCAGCACATTTTAATATGTTTTTACATGTTGTTACTACTTGGAAATGGATGATAAACTTATGAGGGAAACAAGTTTCTAGAGCATCACAGCTTGGTATTCTTCGCGGTATTACACCAATTACTATCACATGGCAAGTGTGGAAAACCATATGTGAAGCTCGAATGGAGGGTCATCCTGTGTCATGGCAGAAAGTTGTGTGGCAGACTTAATCGTGGCTTTCTCAGATTGTTGGTCTAGTGTCCAAAACCAGAAAAATTTCAGAACTTGATGTCTATTGCTTGCGTTCCTTAAATTGCCCCATTAACAACGTTAAAAAAGCAAAGGTGCAACTGACCAGCTAGAAAAAACTAAAGGGCGAACAGCTTAAACTAAATATTGATGACGCCTCTAAAGGTAATCCAGGTCCAGCAGGCAGGTGGAGGGGGGTATTTTACGGGATAGCAAGGGAGTATGATTGGCTGGTTTTTCTCGTCATTACAGTTCTTGCACAAACATGGTGGCTGAAACGTGTGCACTACTTGATTGACTTCGCATGTACAGGGATCTAAGATTACGGAATATAAGTGTTGAAATCGATTCAAAAATCGTGGTACAATGGATAACGAGAGGCGACTGCACTTTACGGTGGCTCTAGGAATTTTGGGATGAAATTGTGCAGCTGATCCATCTTCTAAACGTCTAGGTGCAGCATGTGTTCCGAGAGGCTAGTATGCCGGCAGATTTTCTTGCAAAAAAATGGATGCGGTGGTTTGTCTATTGGCCTATTTTTTGGTGATAAGGCTCCGACTCTACTTCGAGGAGTTTTGTACACGGATAGTTGGGAACTACCTTATCTTAGACATTGATGTGTTTTGAGTTGAATTTCTTCTTTGTAATCTTGGTTTTCCTTCACCACATGTGAGGTTTTTCTAATAAAACTTTCATCTTTCTTGCCAAAGAAAAAGGGTAAGTTGACAATTACTCGCTTTTGTTCAAAAAAACTGTATAGTACCTGCTTTTGCTATTTTGTATAAAATACTTATTTTCATTAAAAATCAGCATTTATAATTTACCTCATTTTATAATTTTTTGAAATATATTCTTTTTTATTTAAAAATTAATATTTCAGCTATTAAAACCAACATTTTTACGGGTTACTTATTAGGATAACATGTATTACTTTATTATTTGTAGAGTAACATTAAAATATTTTAGTTTTATATTAAAAACAACAGTTTAATATAGCATTTTGTTACTTGTTGAGTAGTAAATCTTTACTTATTTATAATTTATATGGTAACATAGTTTTTAATATTTTACTTATATGTGTTTTTGTTTTAATACATCACATTGTATCGTCACCACCACATTTTGCCGCAACCATTCAACTTGGATTTCTTCAGTCTTGAGCATGCTTTTTTCCCCAGCTAGTACAATTTTCTCAACTCAGCAACCTTATATATTCATTTACAATCAAAATTTAGATATTGACCTAGACATAGATCAACATTCAAATTTCAAATCCACATCTAGATCTTGATCCAAGTGTAGATCTAGAAAGAGGTGGTGATGGATGTGGTGGTTGAGATGGTGTTGGTGGTTAACTGTTGATATTGAGACATTAAAAGGGCTAGCTTCGAAGAAATCTCGAAATTTAGAGCTTCAATTAGAAGAAAATAAGGGGGGAGAAGAACAATCAATTGCAGGAGAAATATGATTAAAATTTTGTGAATTTGAAAGCAAATGTGAACGCCAATTCGAAATTGAGTTAAGAGAAAAAGATTAAGTAAAATGAGTTGCAATATGTAATTTTCATGCCAGTGGCAGTGGGTGAGGTGGTGGTTAGGTAGTGTTTGGAATTGTGAGAAAGAAATATGGGATATAAAAAGGAGTTTAATTGAAATATAGTAAATTTAATAAAAAAAAAAATTGATTAAAATGAGTAATTGTTAGTGAGAATAAAAATGACAGTTCAATTTTTATAACTAAAGTAGAAATTGTAACACCCATTCATATAGATAACAATATACTAACCCGTGTAGGAATACAATTGATGACTTGACCTAGACATTCAAATTCACATACACATTTTTTTTAATAAAATGCAAGCATCTCCACAATATATCCTTGTATATAGTATACCTAAACCAAAGAAAATAAATCCATAGTCCAACATATTTATTCTGAGATTGTAAAAGCATCTACATGCCATTTCAAAAGTCTTACATGATCCCTAAAATATAATACAACTGAAGTCCACAAAATAACCCTACAGGTCGTCATATATGTACATCAAAATCTGGAATCCCTTAAGAGCTCCACAGCTAGCCATACCTTCTATGAGGTTCAATGCTCACTTACAATGCAAGAACTACATAATCTAATGTTCAGTATGCAAAAATCATGCATGACATGAGTATGGGTCATAATGGTATCTAACGCCATGCTATTTACTTTAAACATTATGCTAAGAATGTATCATGCTCAAATATTCGTCAAAATCAACTAGAGGTAATCTCATTGAAATCATTCATTGGGCCATTGACCCATCTACTATGCATCAGATAGAGCTCTGCACACTATCAATATCAATAATCAAATGGCCAATTTGACATCGACACCAACGAGTGGACCATCCTCTTCTGACCACTAGAGGCACATTCCCAGACTGTCCCTGTGATCACTCCAGAAGTATCCCACCCAACATTGCCAATAATTATAATATCACAACGACACAGTCGAGTGATCCACCCTCTTATGATCACCAAATACTCATCCCCTATCTACCTTTGCAATCATCCAAGAAGTATCACTAACCCCATTTTTGCTATTTGTGAATATGACATCTCTTGGGCTCCTACCATGTTTACATCTCTATATAATTCCGAGCTCAATCACTCAAGAAACATTTCCACTTTAAGTGTGTCAGTACTAACCATATGGACTACAAATCTAAATAGTTGTTCAAATTTGCGAATATACTCTACCATTATCATTCTTCCTTGTCTCAGCTGTATAAATTCATTCATCTTCTTGGCTCGAACTGGGGCCCACCAGTGTCCAGCACTACCTCGCAACATAAAGGATGCACAAACCACTTTCTTCACTTCTGAGACTCTACTGTATCTCAACATGTTTTCTAAAGTTCTGAACCAACCTTATGCTGTTGTTGAGTCTAATACATCCTCAAATATTGGGTCTACAGAATTATAACCTTGCTCTAATACCACTCTTGTAACACCACATTCATATAGATAACAATATACTTGTTGACCTATGATTCAATATAGCTCCACTTATTTTCATTATAACAAATAATACACTTATATTTCTGAGAAGTTTTGTTTGTTGAGTTTTTCATGAATATATCTTCTTAAGCATTCAAAGACTCAAATCGTCATCCGTTGAAGAACAAGCAATCAAATAAGACTCGAAAAGAACAAGAACTTTGAAGTTTAAAGTTTAGAAGTAGTTTATCAAAACTCAAATGTAAATGGATTAACTCTTCGATTCTTAGTAAGTGCATAAACCTCAAATTATTTTCATAATTCATCATTCGCATAAAAATGCTTTTGAATAATAATATGAAATAGATTTTGAAAAAGTAATTTAAAATAAAAATTGGTCAACCAAAAGTCCAACGGTTAGAATCTTGCAATGGCTATATGCAAAAAATTGGTCAATTGAAAATTTTCGATCAACCTAACTTACCTAAGAGTGTCTCTTTTTGGCTCTATAAATATCCATTTCTTTCGCATTCAATTTCAACAACTTACAAGATATTTTTAAGAGCTTATTTATTGAAAATCATTGAGATTACTTGAGTCTAAGTTACATTTCATTTATTACAAAAGAATTTCTTGATCGATTCAACATATTTCATTCATCTTATCAAGAATTTTATTTTACAAATAACTTTTCATAACTTCATCTATTCTTCATTCTTAATAAAAAATTTTTTTACCAACACTTTGATTTAAGTGTAAATCTATCTTCATACTTAACTTGTAATATTTGTTAAGAGAGATTATTGGTTTGAGAACTTGGATACAAAAACTCAAACTACTTCATTATCAATTATTCATCAAAGTTTTCTTCATAGACACTTGAGCTTTATTACTTGCTATCTATTGAAGTGTTATCTTAACTCTATAAATACTTGACTTGATTATATCATTTGTTAAGAGAATTATTTCAATTGTAAAATTATCATTTATACTTTGGTGGTTTCGAGAGTTTTGTGAAAACACGATTGTTGTTAAGGATATGTGCTCCTTATTGTAAGTCACTCAAGGATAAGTGCTCCTTGTTGTTATAAGTCACTTATGGATAAGTGCTCCTTGTTTATAAGTCACGTAAGGATTGACACTCCTTGTTTGTAAGTTACCATTATATTGCATTTGGTTTTGCTCGTGACAGAGAGTTTGGTAACGGGGACGTAGAACACATTGTGTATCGAACCCCATTAAATCAGTTTGTTATCTTTACATTATCGCACTTTACTTTACATTGTCATTTATAGTGTGCTATATTTATACTTGAATTAAGTTATCAAACTTGCATATTTAATTCTCATATCATACTTTACATTTATATCTTGTGTATCGAATTGTTTTGAAACTAAGTGTCGAAAAAGGTTCAAAAATCAATTCACCATCTCTTGATTAGTTATTCTTGGGTTATCAATTGGTATCAGAGCCTAAGTGCACATTTTTAAAATTTCACTATCTTGTGTTATGGCTAATATTAATATTGAGGGGCATTCTACAAATTATCCTCCTTTGTTTGATGGTACACATTATAATTATTGGAAAACTAGAATCATGATTTATATTCAATCAATTGATTATAATGTTTGGGAGGTTATTGAATTTGGTCATCATACCAAGGTTATTAAACTTGATGGAAAATCGGACCCAACTATTTCAAAACCTAGAGAAGAATATGATTAGGATGATAAAAGAAAGTTGTCGTTGAATGCTAGAGCTAAAAATCTTCTTTATTGTACTTTAAACATAAATGAATTTAACCGTATTAGCACATGTGATTCCATATATGATATTTGGCATGCATTAGAAATTACACACATGGGCACAAATAAAATAAAAGAAACTAATATAAATCTCTTGTTTAAAAACTTTGAAAACTTCTTTATGAAACAAGATGAACACATTGCTAGCACGATTACTCGATTCATCGATATTGTTAATGGCCTTAAAGGCTTTGATCGAAAATTTACTAACGGTGAACTTATGAGCAAAATTCTTAGGTCTCTCTTGGAAGATTGTGATTCATTAAGGATGTTGATAGAGAACACCAAAGATATCAACACATATCCTTTGGAAGAGCTCTATGGAACCTTGATGACGTATGAGCTAAATCATGTCGGAACAAAGAAGAAATCAAGAAAAGTAAAAAAAGAAGAAAAGAAGGATTCTCCTAGATGGCAAATAGTTTTGAAATCATCAAATGATGAAGAAATATCAAACTCAAACAAGAGTGATGATGGACTTGATGGTCTTGTTCTCCTTGTCAAAAAATGGAGAGGTTTTCACAACAACCGTAGATTTCAAAAGAAAGAAAATAAAGGTGAAGAATAGTACAAGAAGGTTGTTTCCTATAATTGTGACAAACCCGACCACAAAAGAACCGAATGTCCGAACAAAAAAAAATTTCAAGAAGAAAGCTTTACAAGCTAATTGGAATGATAGTGATGATGAGCAAGAAGAAGATGAAAGTCAAGATGAAATTGCAAATATGTGTTTCATGGCCATAGAGGATAAGGTAAACACAAATGACACTCTTTCTTATGATGAATTATCTACTTCATATGATGAAATTATTAGTGCTTTTAAAAAACCTGCTCTCGATCACTCTTCTCTCAAAAAGCAACATATTTTATTGAAAAATGAGACAAAAAAGCTTTTAAAAACTCAAAAGGATTTTGAAAAGGAAAATGATGATCATGAACTTCTAATCAAAGAAAATGTTTCCCTAAAAGAAAAGGTCATTGATTTAACCAATATTGTGTACAAATTCACACAAGGAAAGAAAAACTTTGAGTCAATGCTTGGGAAACAAAAATGTGTTTTTGATAGAAGTGACATTGGATGCAAACCTTTTTTAAAACAAAAATCTCTTGAAAACATGTTTGTCAAAAATTCTAACACCACGTGTAGTTTTTGTAACAATTTTGGACATGTAACTTTTAATTGCTCAATCAAAAATAAATTACATTTTCAAAGAAATAAGTGGATTCAAGGGTCCACTAGCACTAACTATCAATGATCCAAAGTCAAATGGGTACCAAGATCAAAATTTGAATCAACTCTTGTAGGTGCCTTCAAAGATAAAGAACAATTGGTTCTTGGATAGAAGTTGCTCAAAACACATGATTGGAGACAAAACATTATTGTCAAGTTTCAAAAGGAAAGATGAAGGTCATGTCACATTTGAAGATAATGCCAAAGGAAAAATCATGGACATTGGAAATATTGATCATAATGGTGTTTGACCCCATGTTATTTACTTTAAACCTTATGCTAATGATGTATCTTGCTCAAATATTCATCAAAATCAACTAGAGCTAACATCATTAAAAACATTCATTGGGCCCTTGACCCACCTACTATGAAAAGGATAGAGTTCTACACATTATCAATATCAATAATAAATAATCAAATGGACAATATGATATCGACAACGGTGAGTGGACCATTATTTTGTGACCGCTAGAGACCCATCCTTGGACTTCCCCCATAATCACTCTAAAAGTATCCCACCCGACATTGTAAATAATCATAATATCATAAAGGCACGGTGGAGTGGTCCATCCTCCTATGATCACCAAAGGCTTATCCCCTATCTACCTTTGCAATCATCTAGGAAGTATCACCCGCAGTGTCAAAATATATAACATAAGCATGCCTCACATGCCCTAATAGTGGTTAATAAAATATTTTATTAGGAAAACTCAATTTTACAATCATGTTGTGCAAACTAGATTTTCAACCATGGACATATGTTGTGCATGAAGATGAAAACGCTCATGGTTGGCATACTTAATCAAAATCGATGTCAACATATTCTGAAACCACATACTCAATGATCATAACCATCATATTATATACAATGATCTTTTTATCAAAATTATGTAAAGATTCCAACATTACTATATCGCAAATACTATATTCTTGCATCGTAGTTGCAAATTGATTTTTACTTACCTTTTTCCCTTGTGTGTATGTGAGCTTTTACAAGTGTAAATCAATTCTCTTTTTTACTTAAAGTCGGAGAATCGCCTGTATTACTATATAATATTAAAAAAAATTCTCAGTTTGATAATCGTAACACACCCTCAATCCTTTGTTACGTCCATTCATGCCAAAATAATTTAGACAACATTAGCAATTCAAGTTACCGATTGCATTGCAAACTAGTCTCATAAATAACACTATTTCTTGTGTCCAATTATTAACGTCAACGTCATCCAATTTTTGTTAACAACCTAGCACTCCTTAAAATGTATTTTTCATGCCTAAGAGATAATTAATGGACAGGTAAATGCTGAATCTAAGTTAAATACACAAATGGACAGAATATGTTTTCAAGTTTCCGTCGATGTCCAAGTATTTTTCCAAACCTTTTTCACACCCTCAACCATATCCAATAATTCCCAAATTTCTACCACTCTTCTATAACATGTATTTAAAGGTAATCATGCCATAATTTTGTCACAAGTGAAAGGTTTACAGCTTCGAAGGTATTCCTTTTTACAAACATCAAATCAAATAATTTCCCTCATGGTTGTTTTTAGTTTCACTTGAACTAGACTTTCAAAAATTGGATTCTAACCTATTAAAGATCATTTATATATTTCTAACTCTTGTATGAAAACATTCATATTGATAAATATAAGTTATACCCAAGGAACTAATTAAAATCAAAGGTTAACCCATTCAAATATAGCAATCCACATCTCTGTCCAGGTTGTTTTCTTTCAAGTTCTTGTAATTAATTGCCCTTTTAGTTTGCCATCATAAATTATCAAAACACCCCAACATGATCTTAATCAAGTCCATAGGTTCAAGAGGCTATAAAACTCTCAAAAAAATAAATACATACCTCAAAATTGTACTAATTCAACTGCCAAGAACTCCAAATTCCCATTTTTCTATTTTCTATTTTCCTTCAGCTCTTTTGCTTTCTTTTTCACTTGAGGATAACTTGAGGACAACTCTTGGGGTTAAGTGTACTATTTAGGGGCTATATAAAGAGTCTTATGGGTTGGGATTGTGCTTGACACTTTAGGATGAAGAAATTGGTGATTAAATGACAAATATCTCCAAGCATGAGGTGTCCAAATAGGATGTGGCTTCATGTAGTCATATTGAACTTTTCCTTTCTCATGTTTGGATCCATATGTGACTTATAAGATATATATCTATCCAATATAAATTTCTAAGGCTTTAGAAGACGCGATGTAGGCCTAAAGATTGAAAGAATTTGATGTTAAAGTGACAAGTCGTGACAAATTAAGTATGAAGTGTCTCTTTCTAGTTAAATTCTGATTTTGTACCAATCCTTGGACGGTTTATATGAAATTTAGGGGTAATATGCTACATATTTGAAGTCTTAAAGGTAGACGTGGATAATTCTTAAAGGTGAAGAAATTTACCATTACAAGGATAAATCAATAGGCAGGAGGTGTGCCAAGCATGAAGTGGTCTCTTGGGGTTAAAATCTGATTTTGTACTTATCATTGCAGGTACACATCAAGTATCCTGAACTTATTTTAATGTGTTTACAATCCACTTTACTTTCCCTAAGATCCCAAAATATTTTATAAAGCTAATTCTTTAACCGTTCATTCATTACCTGCCCGATTGAAATTGTATTCTCTACCTATTTCCACGATTTGCACCTCAATGTTTATAACATCATGTAAACCTTATCTTATCGCATTGTGATCATGTTACTTTATGACTCATGTCCCAAATGTGCCAATAACATATCTAGGGTTTAAGGCTACCTTGATCAATCGAATGGAGAACTTGCAACTTTGTCGATACTAATTCCGGTATTTTCAATATTCTCATTGCTTAGCAAGTCAATCTCCAACATCCAGATTAATCTTGTTTTTTTCTCTACCATAGCTCAATGTAAAATTGACCACCTTGGTCAATGAGTAAAGGGCTAACACCATACCAAAGTCTAAAAACCTCAATAATCGAATGCATCGTTTTAAGAGAAAGCAATTAAGAAAATTGATGCAAATAACATTATAAATAACATTAAATGCATGAATCATATTGGCCAAATGTGATGTAAAGTTCAGGATATTACATCATCCCCTCCTTATAAAACTTCGTCCTCGAAATGTGCTTACCCATAAAGTTCAGGATATTTAACCTGCATTTCATCTCTTTCCCAAGTGGCCTCTTCCATCGACCGATTCCACCACAATACCTTAACCAATGGAATTTTCTTGCTTCTAAATTGCTTTACCTCTCGTTGTCAAATACAGTTTTATCTCCATCGGTTTGTTCTTCAATATATGAGAAGGATTTCCAATATATTTTCTTAGCATGAATACGTGAAACACATTGTACACTTGAGACATTGATGAAGGAAGATCAAGTTTGTAGGCAACATTTCCATTTCTTTCGGCAATAAAAAAGGGACCAATATATCTTGGGCTTAGATTTCATTTCTTTCCAAATCGCATAACTTCTTTCAGCGGCGTTACCTTCAAAAATACTTGGTCTCCGATTTTAAATTCCAACATTCTTCTTCTTTGATCCACGTAACTTCTCTATCGATCTTGAGCTATTTGCATTCGTTGACGTATGTGTATGTGCATCACAACTTCAACCATTTCACGAACTACATCTAGTTCCAATAGTTTTCTTTCTCCAACCCCATCCCAATAAATCAGAGATCTACATTTCGTACCTTACAATGCTTCATAATGAGCCATTCCAATCATAGCCTGATAACTATTATTGTATGCAAATTCCACCAAAAACAAAATTTACTCCACTGGCCCTGAAAATCTAATACACAAGCCCTCAACATATCTTCCAATATTTGTATTATTTTTTCTGATTGTCCATCGGTCTGATGATGATAAGTCGTGCTAAAAGATAACTTATGTAAGATTTTTCAAAAGAGAGATAAAAACTTAGAATCTTTGTTTGAAACAATAGATAGTGGTACTCCATGAAGTCTAAATATTTTTTGTACATAAAGCTAAGAATATCAATCCATGGAATAAGTGGAACAAACTAGGATGAAATAAGATGATTTAGTCAACCTATCTACGATAACCCAAATACTATTGTATTCTTTAGTTTTTTTGGTAATTTCACCACAAGTCCATTGTGATTTTTTCCCATTTCCACTCTGTGATGGATAATGGTTGTAAAGTTCCTGTCGACCTTTGATGTTTTGCTTTTATCTGTTGACACATTAAGCATTGTCCCACATATTCCCCTATCTCACATTTTATGTTTAGCCACCAATAATGCAACTTAAAATCTCTATAGATTTTAGTAGCTCTCGGATGAATAGAATATGGCGTCTTGTGTGCTTCAGATAGAATATCACCTCGGATATTCTCTGCATCAGGTACATACAATCGTCCTTTAAACTGCAAGATACCATTTTTCGATATCTGAAAGTCTAAAACTTTTCTATCATGGATATCATTCTTCACCTTGGTACAATAATCATCTTCTTGTTGCCTTTGCTAGATTCTATTTAATAAAGTTGGTTGAAGTGTCAATGTTGCAAGTTTAGCCTCTAAAGATCCTGATGATACAACTACGTAATGATATTTGTAATGGCAACCACTACCACTACCTTGTTGATTGGAGATTCCAAGATCTTGGTTCAAAGGGACAACTAAGTTATGAACATTCATTGAAGCACTCAGGAATTTATCTCCTAACTCATTCATATGATATTAAAGTGATTTCTACATAATGATTAGATGTTAAGATACTCTTTTAATGATTCATGTCTTGATTAAACCAAGTGAAGTAAGGCAGAATACTCTTAATAGGAGGTCACCTATGTAAGCGTGAAGTGGGACAACTTTAATGGGAATTGTTTGAGGCTACATTTTTCTAAACACTTATGAAACCCAACGATGGTTCATGGCCAAAATGAACAAAAGTCATGAGAACTATGCAAGGATTAGGGAAGGCATTTATGTGAGTATTATTGTCATGGCTTACTCTAACGATTAAATGGTTCAAGACATCACATTCACCAATTAGCTAAGTAAGTCTGATTCACTAATGGAGGTTCAAAACCGGAAGCTACCTTACCCGATGCAGTGTTTTTCCGCTCTCTCTACAATGCATCATAATTTTGCATTGCATATGCATGTTCGAATTTCCATTCATGTGAGGGATTGTTGATAATTAGTTTAGAAGATTGAAAATCTGGTTAAATTTCAAAACCAAAAACTTAGAAAAAATGACTTTCGTGTAAACTTCGTCCAAATATTTGGACCTGATTCGATGGTCAAATTACAAATATAAATAGATCAACTTGTTCTACTTGTTAGTAGATCATCCTGGTATATTTGGAATCTCAAAACCAATTCCGTATGAATGAAAAATTACGGTCTAAAGTTATGAAGAAAATAGACAAAATGCCTGGAAAATTGACTATGGCCGTTGCTAGCTTATCGCTGGGCTATCGCTTGTGTGACAGGCCAGCAACAGGCTAGCGATAAGCTAGCGACAAAGTCATTATTTTTATCGTTCGAGCGATGTGATAACGATAGGCTAGCAACATTGAATGGTGTGACCTTTGACAAGAGTTGCTGAAATTTGGGGCGTACCACTTCATTAACCACCCATCATCATTTATATATAGGACCCCTTGAACGTCCATTAGGCATCCCATATCATATCTACATTGGGTATTGTATAAAAACTTTTGCAAATCACTTCCAAATTCATTCAAAACCCGTTTTCTTTTTTGTAGAGAGAAGCTCTATCGAAAGTTTGCCGTAACTTATGGTTTGAAGTGCTTCTACCACAAGTTGAATCCGTTGTATCTTGAGAGACAAGTGCCATAAACCGTGAGCACCGTTGTGGGGCAGTTTTGTCTTAAGGAAATAGTAAAAATCACTTGCCTCGATTGTTCTTCTTCTTATTTATTTCTTGGATGCCATTTATTTTTATTTGTAATTTTCATACTACATTTCTAATCACCTTATTATATAGTTTAGTCACGCTCCTACGGATTAAATTTTGCTTTTTATTTGTTCGATATACAACTCTTTCACCCGTACTTATATTTAGCTCGCATTTGCAACATATATTACAATTTATAAAATTGAAATGAACAAAGTGTTACTTCATAAATCTACGTAACAAGACCCTATAAGAATGCCAAGTTGGACCAAAGTGTGAAGCAAGAAGCCATGCGACCAATCAAAATGATACCGATACAAAATAAAGTTTGGATATGTTTTTACATAGCCACTTAGCTTGGGCAAAGCTATTTGCCCACTTCTTTTGGGTTCCAAGCAAGGGCAAGTCCTTAAGCTAACAAGGAGTTGGTTTAGTGAAGTTAATAAAACGAACTCTTATAACTGGACTCATTTATTTAGAATTATTTGGTTCCTTTCAAGCACAACGTGATCGAAGCTACACGAAACACTCAAATATCCTCTTAATCGCACGACAACTTGGGAAAGGTGTCACATGGTAAAAAAAACTAGTACAAGTAAAATATGCAATTTAGAAAATCTTGTGAAAAAAAAACTAGTACAAGTCAAATATGCAATTTAGAAAATCTTGTGAAAGTAATAGTCTCATCTATAAGCAAATGACACGTGCTATAGAATCATCTAGAATTGAAATATATTGTGGGTCCATGTTGAGGCAACGCATGTTCATGAATGGTAAAAGGAATAAAAGCCCATAGGCTTGAGAAATCTTTAAATATCCCAAAATAATTATTGTTCTTCATCTTGTAAGTCTTTCTCGACATCTATTGTCCATGTAAAACTGATTTTCTAGAGCTTCGGAGATCTAAGAAAGGCAAAGAGAGGTTACAAAGGATTTGTCGACTTCTATTTTTCAAGGTCAATGATAAGAAATGTGAAAACTTTTCCCATCCAATGAGACATCATATGAGAGTCACATGCCATTTTACATTTAAATAAACATTCTCGTTAGTTGGAAACATAAATTTCACAATTCTAAAATGCAGAGGTCATGAGTACAACAAATGATAAGTTGGAATTTTTAACATTAATTCAAGATTAAATAGAGGTAGGTAGTAATATGACTAAGTTTCAAATCCTTAGGGTTGTTTGACACATTTTGATTAAAAATAGTAGTAGATTTGGATAAAAATTAATAAAATGTGTGATTGATTAAAGTTGATAAAATACATGTATGATTAAATTAATTGTTAATTTTGACATCAATTTAAACAAGTCTTAACATTTTTTCAAACAAGCATGAAATATAAAAAAAAAATCACTTAGGGTTCGTTTGATAGACCACATTTTCCATGCAAAATGGAATTTTTTTTTCTATTTTTTCAACTTTTGTAGTGTTTGATAGGCAAAATTTTCCCGAAAAGTATTTTCTAACTTTTCAAATTTTTCACCTTTTTGAGAAAAATAAATTCTTGATATTTTGATGGGTAAATATTTTTCAAGTTTTTTTTTTTTTTTTGCAATTGAAAAAAGTTCTAGACACAATGGTAAAAAAATTTCACTTTTATTGACAAATTTTTATGCAAAACAAAGCTAAATGAATGGAATTCAGTATGATTTTTTTTTTTTTTTGCAATTGGAAAAAATTCTAGACACTGGTACAAAAAAATTCATTTTTATTGACAATTTCTATGCAAAACAAAGCCAAACGAATTGACACGTCCTACCCCAGATAAAGCTAGTGGACACGGAGTGTGACGTGAGCTGATGATAGATACCAACTAAAAGTGGGACCCACCATCAAGGCTACTACAATATGAACCTTATAAATCATTTCAATAGAAATTTCGGCATTATCTTGCCTGTATTTTGGACTAACCAACCTGTAAATAATGTTATGCAAACCCAACCATAACATCATATCAATGCTAACTCATAATTATATATCACGATATAGAGATAAGCCAAATTCTCGAACTTTTACTATGAAAATACACCAATTATACATATGGATACAAATACATAGTGAGATCATCTACTATCTACACATGATGTGTAATGACATCCAAAAATGAACATGTGTCCCAAAACACTGACTACATGCTCTAGAAAATGAGTCATACTAGTCGTCGGTGGTTCTGACTCCAAATTAAGGTTCAACTCCACAAAATGCCAAAAAATTCAACTGCTACCTGATAAGGAAATGGTGGAAAAATATATGAGTTGATAACTCAGTGAGTGGAAAAGTTAAAAAATAATCATACCTTTCCATTTACACATTTTATCAACCTCAAATTTACATAATTTAACAATCCCCAGTATAACAACATATAACAATAATACTAAAAAAGTGAGACATCTCATAACACTGAAAAATGTCATCTCATAATCATGATATAATTATCAACTCAAATCCATATCATCATCTCATCTCATCACATGTAATCAACCAAAAATATACATTCTGACTGAAATCAATAATCCGTCTATCGGCTAATTACTTTTGTCACGGCCCGTAAGCCCCTCCGTGATCGAAAGTGAGTCTCAATGACATCTTATAATCAATACTAGAACACGCATAAGGCCACTCGGTGAACTATAGGTACACGATCAGACCCCTTCATCCATGGTCAATACCCCTCAGTGTAGTATAGAACACGACTAGGCCACTCACTGAACTAGAATAAAAAGACAATAATGGGTACTTTTCTGGTTGATCTCCATATAACACGTGTCATATTCCAATTCACAAATAATTCATACACAATCTTTAAAATCCACACAAACTATAATGAAGGAATATTTCCAAGTCAATCATGTAATTGGACCAATAATTCACTTAACTGCACAAAATGGATAGTAATATAATTAATTAGCAATACTTGGAAAAATACTTAAGTTTTTCCACTCACTAACTATTTACTGGACAATTTGTTTGGTTGATAGGCTGTCTCAATCTCTACACTACCTCCTGATAGAATAATAAATTTATTCGGGTCAAAACTTAATTTACAACCTTGACAATGATAATAGAGTAACAATTTCACTTCTCTTTACCAATTTATCCACCAATTCCAACTATGTTAAATTCATTATTTACCACATGTACAACCCCATATGTACTTTAATTCAGTATCTAAACTCCCATTTTTATCATTTAATTTCAATAACGTTGTAAAATTTGAGAAAAAACCAAGTTTTGACAAAAACAACACTAAAATTCCAAAATATAGAAATTTGTCACTTGTTTATATATGCTGCAAATCACCACAAACTATTGATAGAAATAGCACTTTCTGAAAATAATTTCAAAAATAGCCTTTGCTCGCGATTTTGTCCGAAAATTGCCAAAAAATGGAAAATTCCAACCTCAAATCCCTAATTTAAGTATTTAACATAATATACTCAAAAGAAAATCAAAGAATATGTTTTCACTTTACAAACCCGTTTCCAAATTTCTACTCTAAAACTTTAACCTTCAATTAACCATTTCTATGCTATACTCTAATTTAAAACTTCAAATAAACATCAATAACTTCTACTTGTTAAATTTCGAATTTAGGGAAAATTTCTATGAACCCTAAAATCTAAAATCATTACTCAATAAATAAAATATATACTTACCTTTAAGAATTGAGAATAAAATTGAAGATTACAGCCTTCTCTTTTCCCTTTTCCTTTTCCCTTTCTCCTTCTCTTTTCTTTTCTACATGGTTTCTTCTCTGTTTCTTGCTCTCGGTTCCTTCCTTTCAAAGGAATGAGGATTAGGTAGATAAGGTCAAAGGTACTAGATAACTATGGCCAAAATTGCAAAGCCAAGTCCCCCTTTCCATACCAAACCATATTTAATCCTTCCATTTCTAATAATGGAACTACCATCCTAGATTTCTTTATATACCATTTCTAGCCCTTCAAATATTAATAATTTCCAATTAGACCCCGTGAAAAAACATTTATTCAATTTAATTCTTATTTGACTTTGACTATCAAAGGGATGAGGTGTAACACGAATGGATTCAGTATGATTTTTTTTTTCAATTTTTTTTGGCAATTGGAACAAATTCTAGACCCAATGGTAGAAAATATTATCACTTTAATGAACAATTTCCATAAAAAATGAAATCAAACGGATACCAAACTTTCAACAATTTTCATGAAAACTTATACCAATAAACACAATTAATTACAATTCCCAGTAAAATAATTTTTAGGAAAATATTTTCACTGCAAAACATTTTCTTTCCACCAATTTTCCACCTTTCAATCAAATGGACCCTTAGATGCATATAGTGTCTGTGTTTAGTATGGCTTAACATTTTTAATCAAATTTAATAATTAATTTTATGCACAATTTTTTGAAATCTATAATTTTTATAAATTTGTCAATCATATATTTTATCATTATTTTTTATCAAAATTTACTAAAAATATAATTTTTAGCTACACGAAGCATGAACATTCTTTTGTGGAATTATTAATAAAGTGATGATTATTAGTAGTTTGAGATATAATGGGCACCATTGAACCATAAATGGGTTATTTAGTCCACGTTTGACAATTATTAAAATAAATATTTTTTTTCTTAAATTTATTTTCTACCACACATTATCGTAATAAAATATTTCGTACATAAACTCAAATTTTTTTCAATCATACGGCTCCAAAAAATCACACTGAAAAAAAAAATTTTAATGGTGGCATAAATTGGTCATAATTACATCTAACAGCGAAAACATTTTAACTTTGACCACTATCTCCACCCGACTTTCTGACCGAGTAAAAACTTTCACTAGTCACTGAACTTGACCTTTGTCATGATGTGGTCACTCAACTTTAGAGTATGTTTGGGAGGGATTTTAATCAAAATTCTAGCCTTTAACTATCAAATCAACCAACATTTTTGACTTTCCTTCTCACAGGTGGGGTCCATAGGTTGACTATAATGGCTAGAATTTTGATTAAAATCCCTCCCAAACACACTCTTAGTATACTGCCCATCGGTCACTGAACTTGCCGACCGTTCACTCCTTCCCTCACCACCAGTTTTCCGTTTCTTACTTGGGTGGAAGGTGTCCTAATTGGCAAGAGACGGCATCAATTCCTTGCCACGTTAGAACGCCTTCAATCCAAAACCACCTCTCTCGCCTTCAATCTGTTCGATTTGAGGGAGGAGTCCCCAATTCGAAATCTCCCATTCCAATCCCACCCAAATCCCGTCGAGTAAGAGCCCTTAATTTGGTTTTGCCCTAACTGCCTCCCTTCCAACTCTGAACACACGACGTTGAACGAGCCCAAAATCATCCCTCCAAACCGAAATCGCCCCACCTTGTAGCATATGTCTTGAAGAATTTTCTGATAGTGATCCTTCAACAGTATGTATTAGGATAGCAAGTCGAATTGTTATGGATTGTGATGATACATCTCTGGGTACCCGACCTCTACCTTGGGCTACCACAACAGGTCTATAAATTTGGCCCAGTAAGGTCGGTCTCGAGGACTTCGAGGCCCACCACTGAAGATGCATGGACCCGATCTCGACCTTTGGGCATAGCTTATTGGGCTCTTATCCGTAGACGAGGTCGGGGCGGATCTGGTCCAGGTACAGTCCCTACGTCACGTGCCCCCCTCCAAGCACACGTGACCATAGAGTCCTAGTTCAACTTAACTATTAGACCCCTCATCTTACCATAAATTTCGGCATGCCTAAAGGTCATACAATCCTAGCTCAACGCAAACATCCCCCAAAAGGGAATATCAATCCATCTAGGACTCAATCACCACCCTATATAAATATGTGTCCCATCCTCATGATTCATGTACGTTTTTCCAATAAGCATTCAGTATAAAATCTCTCTTGGCCACTAAACTAACTTAAGCATCGGAGGGGCTACGAGGACGTACCTCGAGCCTTTATTTCAAGTATTGAAGGTAGATCGGGCGAAGTTCTTCCATTCGGTTCGGGTCGACCCAGGTACGATTTCTTGCATCATCATTGGCGCCGTCTGTAGGAAGCTGCTGTGACAAGAAGCCATGGTTAACAAGCTTCCAGCAAGCTCATCCGCTCCTAACCAACCCCCTGCTACGGGCGTTCCGCCCGCACAGGAAGTAACGTCAGGAGAACCACCGCATCCGCTCACAACAATCACACCAGCCGCATTCGAGGAACTTCGCCAGCAAGTGGCCACACTAACTCAGTTGCTGCAAGAGAGAAGCGCACCCCCAGTACCGTCCCTGCAAAGTGGCAATATGGCCCACGCTAGGGCTCCAGGTCCCAGCAACTACGAGGCAGGAACATCGGGAATACCCCAAGAACCTATCGAGCCGAGATCGATCGCGATGGATCCAACCGACTTGGCAAAGATTATTCAAGAAAGAATCACAGCTGGGATGCTGCAGAAGTCAAGGGCAGTGGTAGGATTTGCCCCTAACACCCCATTCACCCCAGAAGTCTTGTCCTATCCCCTGCCGGATCATTTCAAATACCCTAGAGTGAAGGAATATGACGGGACGACGGACCCCATTAACCACCTGAATATATACACTGACGTCATGAACTTGCAGGTCGCACCCGATGCTGTAATGTGTAAAGCTTTTCCTTAGACACTCACTAACGCCGCGAGGGATTGGTTTTCCACGCTAGAGCCCAACTCCATAGCCTCATTCTTGGACTTGGCTGACAAGTTCTCCGCTTTCTTTGCCAGTAGCAAATGCATTAGGAAGACATTACAGTCGTGGTCTTTGCTCTTACATATGCAGTAAGGTGCGAAGCGTTCAAGATGTCCTTATCAAAGACCCCCCGAAGTCAATAACCGACCGCTCACTAGGGCGGAAAAGTACATTAACATGGAGGAAACTATGTTTCCAAGGAGAGACGCCCAGCCGGTAAAGAAGCCCGACATGAAGAGGCCCTACGAGTCCACCCAACGTACGGATCTCCCCCGAGGCCTACCAAGACAAGAAGCCCCCCCGACATCCTTCACCCGATTGAACAACTCGAGGTCGAACATTCTGATAGAGATCAAGGACCTCAGAGAGCTGAAGTGGCCTCCCAAGATACAGTCTCTTCCTGAAGCCCATGACAAGAGTAAATATTATGACTTCCACAGAGATCACAGCCACACGACCGAGGGATGCTTTGCCCTGAAAAGAGAGATCGAGTCTCTCATCAAGAGGGGCCTCCTGGGCAGGTATGTAAGTCGAGACAAACGGCCCCAGAACAGTCAGCACAAGGGGAGGCAACCAAGCGACAAAAGGGATCAACAACCGACTGCGGGAACCATCAACATCATTATCGGAGGTACGGCCTCAGGGGGAGACTCCAACAACGGATGTAAGCAGTACGCAAGGTTGTACCCCATTGTCTCGAGTCTAGATATAAGCACTATGGAAGACATAACTTTCGGAGCAAAGGATTTAGAAGGCGTGTATTTTCCACACGACGATGCGTTGGTTATATCGGCAATCATCGCTAACTTTGAGGTAAAGAGGATCTTAGTAGACAATGGTAGTGCAGCGAACGTGTTGTTGCATGAAGCTTTCGAAAAAATGGGCATCTCGACGGGACAGCTCAGACCGGTCAAGACACCCCTTCAGGGATTTGGGGAAGGTATTGTTGTTCCAGAAGGTGTTGTTAACTTACCTCTCACCTTGAGGTCAGAAGGAAAGCAGGTAACACAAATCGCAGCGTTCCAGGTGGTTCGAACACCTATAGCCTATAACGCCATACCTGGCAGACCACTGTTGAATGGCATCAGAGCAATTGTGTCAACATTCTACCTTGCAGTAAAATTCCCTACAAGCATAGGGGTTGGGGTGGTTCGCGGAAGCCAGGCAATGGCCAGACAATGTTATGTCACCAGTGTTAAATAAATCTGGTCGGACGTCATGCAGTTATTAGAGCTCGAGCTAGATCACTGGGGGAGACTAGCTCCGGTTGAAAGAATGGATGAGGTCGAGCTCGAGCCTGGCAAGAAGATTACAATTGGTTGATGTCTTGACGGCACAATAAAGGATGAACTCGTGAATTGCTTGGCCCGCCATATCGACGTGTTTGCTTGGAGCGTAGAGGACATGCCGGGAATAGACCCCACGATCACCGTACACAAACTCAATATTAATCCGGGTGCAAGACCAGTAAAGCAAAGAAGGAGACAATTTGCCCCGGAACGAAGAGAGGTCATTCAAGAAGAAATCGCAAAACTCATAAAGGCCAACTTCATACTAGAGGTACACTACCCTGAATGACTTGCCAATGTGGTCCTGGTCAAGAAAGCCAACGGGAAGTGACGAGTTTGCATTGAATTTACTGACCTAAACAGAGCATGCCTTAAGGATAGCTACCCCCTGCCCCGAATTGACAACCTTGTGGACAGTTCCTCGGGGCACAAGCTATACAGCTTCCTAGATGCTTTTTCTGGATACCATCAAATTCTAATGTTGGAAGAACATCAGGAGAAGACCTCATTTATGGCGGACTCAGCCATCTACTGCTACAGAGTCATGCCATTCGGGCTGAAAAACGCATGAGCCACCTATCAAAGACTTATCGATAAAGTCTTTGCTAACATGATTGGAAAGAATGTAGAGGCATACGTTGACGACATGGTTGTCAAGAGTAAGCGGGTGGACGGTCATGTTACTGACCTTGAGGAGGTGTTTGCAACACTACGACGGTACAAGATGAAGCTAAATCCTGCTAAGTGTGCGTTTGGGGTGGCGTCCGGTAAGTTCTTGGGAATCATGATCACCTACCGGGGGATAGAAGCCAACCCTGACAAGATAGAAGCATTGGTTTCAATAGAACCACCAAGGTGTAAGAAGGATATTCAGAAATTAACGGGTCGGGTGGCAGCGCTGAACAGGTTTGTGTCTCGTGCAACAGAAAAATGTCTCCCATTCTTCAAAATCCTAAGAGGTAACCAGAATTTTGAATGGAACGAAGAGTGCAAAACAGCTTTTCAGGAGCTGAATGAAGCTCTAGCAACCCCGCCGGTCCTCGTCAAACCAGAGTCTGGCGATACGTTGCTGCTATACCTAGCAGTCTCGAAAAGTGTAGTGAGCGCGGTTCTAGTAAAAGAAGTCGGTAAGGTCCAACGACCCATATACTACATAAGCAAAGTGCTCCTAGATATAGACACTCGGTACACGTTGGTCGACCAACTTGCTATTGCCTTGGTTGTGGAGGCCCGAAAACTCCAACAGTACTTTCAATCCCATCCAATTGTTGTCCTCACTAACCAACCACTGAGGCACATACTTCAGAAGCCGGATGTGTCGGGGAGGTTACTCCGATGGGCGATCGAACTAGGAGAGTTCGACATAGAGTTTAAGCTACGACCAGCGATCAAGGAATAGAGCTTACCCCTAGATCTCGGGAGCCATATGTCCCGAACATGAACTCGGAGGTTTGGAAAATATACGTTGATAGAGCATCGAACAGTTCAGGGTCGGGTGTCGGAGTAATCATCGTCGATCCTACAGGAATAACTGAAATTCAATGTGCATTCAGGTTCGAATTTGAAGCCACCAATAACGAAGCGGAATATGAGGCTGTCATCCTAGCGCTAGAATTGGCACACAACCTCGGAATAGAGAACGTTACCGTATTCAGTGACTCCTAACAGGTGGTCGGCCAGACCGAGGGCACCTTCGAGAGGAAAGATGAAAAGATGAGCTTATACTGCCTAAAGGCGCATGACCTCCAATGGAAGTTCAAGAGCTGCGAGATCACAAAGATTGCAAGAGGTGACAACTATAAAGCCGACGCCCAGTCTAGACTCATGTTTATGGGAGCGGATGGACTAGACAGAACGGTGCACTTGAAGATAGTAACAGAGCCCAGTATCAACCCGAGACCCGGCATCATGGACATTGATGATGACCCCTCTTGGATGGACCCAATAATGGGATATTTGAGCAACAGAAGCTTGCCCCCCGACCCTCGGGAGGCAAGGAGCGTTAAGGCCAGAGCCGCGAGGTATTGTATTATCGGGGGTATTCTGTTCCGCCGAAGTCTTACTTTACCTTACTTGAGGTGCCTGAAGCCCTCCGAATCTCTTCAAGCCTTATCAGAGGTCTACGAAGGCGTATGTAGCAATCATCAAGAGGCTCGAGCACTGGCGTACAAACTCATAAGGTACGGATACTACTGGCCTAACATGAAGCGAGACGCATCAGACTACGTCAAAAGGTGTGACAAGTGCCAAAGGTTCGGCAACGTCATACATACCCCCGCCGAAGAGCTAACGCCCATCCCCTGTGCTGCGCCATTTGATCAATGGGGAGTTGACATCCTCGGGCCTTTTCCGCTGGGCAGGAGTCAGCTGAAGTTCGTTATTGTGGTGGTCGAATACTTTACCAAGTGGGTCGAGGCTGAGCCATTGGGGACCATTTCAGAGCCAAAAGTTAGGTCATTCGTGTGGAAAAACCTTATTTGCAGGTTCGGAATACCTAAGGTACTGATAACGGATAACGGGAGACAATTTGATAACGCACAATTCAGAAGCTTATGCAACAACCTCAGGATCGAACACCGACTCACATCAGTCTTGCACCCACAGAACAATGGCTTTACTGAAGTAACCAACCGGATCATACTGCAGGACCTTAAGACCAGGATTGGGGACGCCAAGGGAGGATGGCCAGAAGAGCTCCCCGCCATCCTATGGACATATAGGACTTCTCATAAGACAACGACCAGTGAAACCCCATTCATGTTAGCTTTTGGTGTAGAAGCTACGATGCCAATTGAAGTTGGCCTCCCGACACAAATGATGATTGAGCCATATATCGAAGGGCAAACGATCGAACATCTTGACCTACTTGAGGAAGTACGGGAGCAAGCTTCTATAAGGACCGCAAGCTATCAGAACAGAACAGCCAAACATTTCAATGGTAGGGTGAAGACAAGGAGATTTAGAGTTGGAGATCTAGTGCTTCGGAAAGCCGTAGCCGCTGGTCATCCATCGGGTGGGAAGGGCTTTACGAAGTCATACGAAAAGTGCGAGATGGAGCATAAAGTTTGAGAGACACCTTTTGGAAGCCACTCCCTAGGCCATGGAACGTGGACAACTTAAAGATTTACTATAAGTAGTCAGCAAAGGCGAGCGACAGTTACTCCGAGTTTCGGTAGTTAGTTTTTCTTTTATTGCATGTGTGCCCAAGTGCTTTTAATTTCTTGATATGGCCTATATGCCGTGTAACATTCGTTATTCTAGAACACTCAAGTCCATTACGGCAGTAAGTTGTTCCAAACAATAATAAACCACAGACTCGACCTCAATCTGAAACGATTCAAAGTTCACCCCTGTTAACGACATCGAAAGGTCGAGGTCGATGTCGAGCTCATATACAATACACGAATCGAGCTACTAGGCCTAGAAATTAGCCAAGTAACACGCTCGATCTTGTTAACAATACACGAATCGAGCAACTTGGCCCAGAAATCAGCCAAGTAACACGCTCGAGCTCGTTAACATTTCACGAATCGAGCTACTTGGCCCATAAATCAGCCAAGTAACACGCTCGAGCTCGTATACAATACACGAATCGAGCTACTTGGCCCAGAAATCAGCCAAGTAACACGCTCGATCTCATTAACAATACACGAATCGAGCTACTTGGCCCAGAAATCAGCCAAGTAACACGCTCAATCTCGTTAACAATACACGAATCGAGCAACTTGGCCTAGAAATCAGCCAAGTAACACGCTCGATCTCGTTAACAATACACAAATCGAGCTACTTGGCCCAGAAATCAGCCAAGTAACACGCTCGACGGCTCGTCGTTATACAATACACGAATCGAGCTACATGGCCCAGAAGAACAGGCCAAGTAACACGCGTACCAAACGAATATATCCTTTTTTTTGGGGGGGGGTGGGGTGGGGGGGGGGGGGGTCCTAAGAAAAGAAATCCAAAAAGAAAAAAAAATCCGTCGTAACAATACACAATCGAGCAACTGGCACCAGAAATCAACCAAGTAACACGCTCGAGCTCGTTACAATTTACGAACCGAGCTACTTGGCCCAGAAATCAGCCAAGTAACACGCTCGAGCTCGTTTACGATACACGAATCGAGCTACTTGGCCCAGAAATCAGCCAAGTAACACGCTCGAACTCGTTTACAATACACGAATCGAGCTACTTGGCACATAAATCAGCCAAGTAACACGCTCCAGCTTGTTTACAATACACGAATCGAGCTACTTGGTACAGAAATCAGCCAAGTAACACGCTCACCGAGCTCTGTTTTTGCAAAGCACAAGATGAAGGAAATTGAGCCCGAAATTTCCGAATAATATACTGGAGCTCGATCTCAATGACACGAATCGAGCTACTTGGCCCAAAATAGGCCAAGTGACACGCTCGAAAACGTTTGCAACGCACAAGACGAGGTATTTGGCCCGAAATCGGCCAAGTAATATACTGGAGCTCGATCTCAACGACACGAATTGAGCTACTTAGCCCAAAATAGGCCAAGTAACATGCTCCAGCTCATTACCATACAAACTCACGTCGTTCGATACCCATTTGGGCTTGAATTCCTCTGCTGAGAGCAAAGCTCGAACTCATGTAACAGACCCCGACGACGTACAAAAGTAAGTACATAAACGCACAAAGTAAAAATATCAATCAATCATTAAGCTCAGATCGGGCAATATACTTGCTACATTTTTCTTCAAAAAATAAAAAATACACACACATATATATATATTACATTAGAGATCGGGGATAAGCCTTGTCTATGTCCGTTGGGCCTGCTGGCTCTTCATCGTCAGGGGTACCGACCTCCTCACCGGCAGCATCCTCGGGTTCGAATTCAGAAAGCTCGAGGTCGTTTGCAAGCTCATTTATAGACTTCAGGTCTTCTATGATAGGCTTGGCGTCGTCGGGTTGTTTCGTCCGAAGAAAGGACCGAGCTAGCCTCAGGCCGTAATGATAGGACCCCGAGCCATACTCCCTGAGAAGGGTCTTTTGCTCATTTGAGTTCTTGAACTCCTCGATCGCTTGAGCTCGAGCCCTTGCCAATTGTTCCTCTACCCCTTTCCGAACCTGCAGGAGCTCCAGTTTTGCTTCCTCAGCCTCGTCCTTTATTTTGCCCATCTGCTCCCGAACTTTCCTGATCTCGATGCGAGTAAGATCACGCTCGACTTCAAGATCTCTAATGCGATCCTCCTTTTGCCCCAACTTGGCCTCGAGCTCTTTTACCTTGCTCGATGACTCGAGACTCCTCAAAGATAAGCCTCTAGCCATGCTTAGGGCCTACACAGACGATATCAATAGAACAAGATACAACTTCAGCAACTAAAAAATTACAAGTCAAAAGCGCGATCACATAAGCATACCTTCAATGTAATCAGCTCCAAAGCTCGAACACCTTCACCGGGATCGACCTCGTTTTTGAACTTCGCGACCATTAAAGGTATCATAGGGCATCGAGCGTGATCCTCAAGTACCTCTTGACCAAGAGGGGCTTCTTCCTCCAGGTCCACGACCTCAGTGGGTCCCCGAAAAGCTGAAGGTCGGGGATAAGGCTGTAGATTGAGCCTGGGGCTCCTTGATGTCTGCCCAGGCTCGCTGGGCATCTGGCTCGATATGGCATCCCGAGCCCTCTTCTTTCCCGTAGACGGGATCGGTGGCTTCGGTTTCGGGCCTTTTGATTTCTTGTGCACATTGGCAAGCAAAGCAGACGGGTTGAAAGACATTTCTAATTCTATGAATGAAAAATACAAGCCATTAGCCCGATCTAAGTTCGGGATTGACCTCAAGAAAAGAAAGGAATCAGACTCATACCCTCGATGCCCCTCATGTTGGCAAGGTCGAGGGTGTCTTCCTCAAGTAGGAAATCAACCTTAGCCGCCGTGGTTCGTGATTAACTAACCTAAGTCTATCTCTCTCCAAAACCTAGAAGTAGGCTTGACCTTCGTTAAAACTGTCCTTATCGGGGACTGACCACATTGGCCTGAAAGGATGGTCGGGGTTTTGAGGTTTGACGAAAAAGTACCTCTCTTTCCAACCCCGAAGGGAACTCGGGATGTCGGGCGTCCTAAATCCCCCCTTGGCCGACAAGTACACAAAACAATTAAACCCTGGCGAGTATTTTAAGTCGTAGACCATTTTTAAAAGGTCAACCCTAGGTTCGACCCCGAGGCATCTACATAGAATAAAAAAAATATACCAGTAGCCTCCAGCCATTCGGGGCTAGCTGGCCCGGGCAGACTAGGTACGAGGTTAGGAAATCCATGAAGAAGGAGTGCAGTGGCCACCTAAGCCCGGCCTTTAGGGCGTCTCTGAAAAAAGTAATCTTCCCATCCCGAGCATCCAAAATGGTCTCATCGGGCCCGGGAGTCCTGATGTCACAAGCAGGCATAACCCTGAACTCTCTCGTTATTTTTATGACAACATGTTCTTTATACATGGTCGCTGTCCTAGGGTACGTCATCAAAGACTCGACCTCGGGTTGAGAGGATATGGGCACTGCCATGGGAATGATTGACGAATTATCGGGCTCGAGTCTAATAGGGTTCGAGCTTCTAGACGTCGCACTATTGCTACTACTACCACTTGACCCCTCACTGCTACTACGGGACATGATAAATAAATAACTTAAGAGCTTGAACACTTACCTCTTAAGGTGGACGCTAAACGAACCCCGATCTTGATCTCGAGTGACGTTGAGAGTAAAAAGTGAAAAAAATGAATGGTAAAAAGTGGGGTATTTATAGGGGCCTGAGGAAGGTGCAAAGTCTTTCAATCCTAGACATTGGTTCATGCCACGTGTTGCTAATCTTGGTTTTTTACCTATAAACCTATACGATGCCGACACGTGGCGGCCCATCAAGGCCCAATAAATCCAGCTAGTTCCACAACATCTCTATGCACCAGATCCCGTCATTCGGGGCTATCCCATCAGCGACAGGCTCAATGCACGGGGGCTTGTGATGATACATCTCTGGGTACCCGACCTCTACCTTGGGCTACCACAACTGGTCTATAAATTTGGCCCAGTGAGGTCAGTCTCGAGGACCTCGAGGCCCAGCACTGAAGATGCATGGACCCGATCTCGACCTTTGGGCATGGCTTATTGGGCTCTTATCCGTAGACGAGGTCGGGACGGATCTGGTCCAGGTACAGTCCCTACGTCACGTGCCCCCCTCCAAGCACACGTGACCATAGAGTCCTAGTTCAACTTAACTATTAGACCCCTCATCTTACCATAAATTTCGGCATGCCTAAAGGTCATACAATCCTAGTGCAACGCAAACATCCCCCAAAAGGGAATATCAATACATCTAGGACTCAATCACCACCCTATATAAATATGTGTCCCATCCTCATGATTCAGGTACGTTTTTCCAATAAGCATTCAGTATAAAATCTGTCTTGGCCACTGAACTAACTTAAGCATCGGAGGGGCTACGAGGATGTACCTCGATGCCTTTATTTCAGGTATTGAAGGCAGATCGGGCGGAGTTCTTCCATTCGGTTCGGGTCGACCCAGGTACGATTTCTTGCATCATCATATTGTAATTTACTTGTCAATTTAATTGCGCGTTTCCATTTGCAGGTGACTACTTGCAAGCACGAGTTTCATCTTCAGTGCATTCTTGAATGGTATGAAGACTAGTCAATGAAAAATTTCTTGCATCAAATAATTTATTGTGTGGATTTGTGACACACGATGAAGATTCTTATTATCCCTCTAGGCAAGAAACTTATTTCCTCTTTATGCTGAATTGTTATAACTTTGATATAGGTTCAAGAGCATAATTAGGAAATTAGATGATTTGGGAAAAAGTGTTTGGTCGAGTAGATGGATTTTTTTGGTTGTCCTTTCTTGATAATTTAGAGGTGAATGAAATAGGTGATCCTGTGAAAGATGTAAAGATCCAGCGACAAACTAATAGCATAGAATGAATGGTTATGTTAACGTGCATCCTCTTGGTCAAACATTTCGAATTGTTTTGGCATTAATCTTGTCTTAACTTCAGCAATTGTGAATTAAAGTCATCCATTTTGACGCCCTGTCTTCCAAACTACTATATTTTTGTTTTGTGGACCTGAAAGCTTGGTTAAGTAGTTATCTTTCCCTATGTAGGGGGGGTGAATATTTAAGGAAATTTTATATCGAAAATGGTATTTCTATTTTATGTAAAGGAGGCTTTTGAGGAAAATTTTTTTTGTCAAGACTTCTGGATGAAGTCCTGAGTTTTTATTGAAAAAAAAATAATATTTAGAATTTCTAGTCTAGTTTTAGAAGTCAAGGTTAATGTTAATATGCAGCAATTTGTATAAGCAGTTTAGTTTTGTATACCATATCATGCTTAAAGCACATAATTGTCATGTCGTCCTTTGTTCTAGCAAACTTTGAATCTGTCACTTATTGCTTAAATCCCTGCTTGTTCTGCTTTGTGGTAAATCTAGTAACTCTCTGACTTGAATATTTGACTCACTCGAGAGACATTGAATTGCAGCATGTTCGTGTTTCATTCCTACACTTATAAACATTTGCCCCATATTCATTTCTTAGTAACTTCATGTTGAATTTACGAGTTTTCTTTAGCTTCTTATACAGTTACCAATTAGTGGAAGTGATTCTGAACTTGAAGAACGTATTATTCAACACTTAACTGCTGCTGCTGCTACCTATGGGAAGGGCTCGTCAGCTTGGTAGGAGGGAAGGTCATAGGAGGTCATGGCTTGTCATCGACCCAAAACCCAAATGACAAGGGGCCCATGCGGTTCATTCCGACCCCAATCATACCTAGACAGACCAATCGTGATTGACTGGAATGTTGTGGTTGTTTTTGATGGTTTATTTTTGCTCTAAATAGTGAATTGGACGTCGTGGTATATTTTGGGATGTAACAAGCTATGAATCGATTAATGGTTATATTTTGTAAGGCAAATATTTTGGCAGAATATTTTGTAACCAGCTATGAATTGATTAATGCAAGGAGACGTTATGGCAAATATTTTGTATGGATCGATCTTTTGAAGGAATACATTTATTTCAATCTATGATGGTTTGTTAAGTTATGGTTGCTGGTTTGTTCAAGTTGTGTGAAAAAATTCAATGGCTGTAATAATTGAAAAATATATATAACATAACTAGTTTATAATCAACATGGTGAATAGCCATATCCTTAAAACATAATTGTATTGAAAGAAACAAGAGTGGCTCAAACTACAGTAGAGAAAATCCTAAATCCTAAACAATTTGTTATCATAAGCAATTCTGGTGGCTCAATTCTGGTGAGCCTTGATGTCACCCCCGTTGAACTTGCTTCCAACTGCTCTTTTGAGCGCGGGGTACTATTGAAAAATTCTCTAAAATAATCAGTCGAACTAATACCACTTCATCAAGATCACCAGCACTCCATCCCTAAGAACACTCGCATCATAAATCAAAACGTAACTCCAACAACATAATTTAATTAAAAGAATGGGGTTTCTCAGCATTGTACATTTCTCCAGGAATGTACAATGCTGAGAAACTTGAGCTGCTATTATTATCAATCCAACTCCTTCCATGTGTTTTTGTAACACCTTTCTTCTGCATTCTGTTCCAATTTTTTCGAGCATCATTCCACCGTCCAACTGCTCTGTAAACATTAGCTAGAAGTACCTAGCTCAAATGATAATCAGGTCTCAATTCCATCATTTTCTTAGCAATGCGTTCTGCAACAGTAGAATTTGTACTTAATGTACAAGCACCGAGCAGAGCAGCCCAAAGAGACGAGTCGTTACAGAATTGCGAATTTTTAATCAAATCTTCAGCTTCTTCTATCTCCCTAGCCTGGCCAAGGAGATCAACTATGCAACTATGATGCTCAATTCCAGCTTTAATCCCATAATCCATACTCATTGAGACGAAGTACTTGCGACCTTGATCAACCAAACCATTATGCCTGCAAGCAAAAAACACGCCTATGAAGCTTATATAATTGGGCTCAACTGGAATTGAGATATTGGGGAGTAATCTTCGTCTCCTTCGACTGGTATTGTTGCGAAGACAACGAATGGGTCGTCAATTTGGGGGAGGGAATTGGAGGCGACGAAGAACTAGGGCTTGTTTCGATTTTGGGGAGAAATTTTTTAGGGATTTCAAATTGTGGAAATGGTTTTAGGGAGAAATGACGTGTTTTGCAGGAAGAAGTCGCGTCTGACCTGGGCGAAATTCACGCCGTCGACTGCCGGTCGACGACTGTCAAGCCACGTCGGACTGATTCAAACGGTGGAGATGGTGGGTGATGGATGGAGGGAATGGCGGGCAAGTTTAGTGACCAGTGGGAAGGCAAATGAAGTTCAATTATCGCAACGCGACAAAGTGATAAGTTGAGTGACCATTCAAACTTTTTACTCCTGACCCCACCTCTTTTCTGATGCTTTTATTTTATTTCAATCCTACGCCATTCCTTCCCCTCCCGGACCTTCCCTTTTCCCATTTATAAACCCAATTTTAATTACTGCAAACATTTTACTCATGAATGGTAATTGAATTCTTGGTGGAGAATATTTCTAATTAAATTAGAATTCCAATCAATCCCGCGTGGATCCAATCAATGGGAGACTCGCCAGGAAATCCGGACTTCGCCGGCGATGTTTTGAGACTGGTGGAGCAGGCAAAGGAGATACAGGACTCCGCTGCCTCCCTAATCTCACGTACCACTCTCGAAGAAGACGCGCTCCGACAGCGTCTCGCCTTACTCGACTCTCACATCAACTCCCTCCGAAATAGCAAACACGCCGACGACAAGGTACGCATTTACAATATACACAAGCATAATACATGGATGCATTGGGTACACGTTATTCATGCATATACGCTGATTTTTACTTTTATTTTTTCTGTTTTGTTTTCTATTTTAGTTGGAAGAGGAGTTGATTAAAGTGAGATATATACTGAGCGAAGGAGATGCAGCGGCTTTTCTTCCGAGCAAATCGCATGGTTCATTTTATTTTTTAATTTCTGGTTCTACTTTTTTGATTATGCGTGGAAATGAATGGGCGTCGTTTCTTTATTTGTTGTTATGTGGATCAGGCAAGTTTCTGAGGATGTTTTTGGGGCCCATTAACGTTCGGGCGAACAGGAAGGACTTGAAATTGAAAGTGAAAGAGGAGTACAACAATATCAAAGTACGATATCATCTGCAAAATGCCAACTTAATGTTTTGCTTTAACTGTGTACATTGTGCTGCACAATTTTACTTAGTAGTGTTCTTTTCTTGTTTCGATGATTACTTTGTGGCGATATTCTATCAAGTTATGGCCTTTTGGATATAAGGTTAGACTTCAAACTGATAATCAATTCAGAAACACCAATTGAGGCCTGCCTTACCTTGAGGTGGACAAAAAATGCGCTGATTGTGAGGCATTTATTTGAGGCCTATTTGGTGAGGCACACGCCTCGAAGCTTGTAGAGTGGGCGCGCACCTTAAATTTCTAGACTTACTTACTTTGCTTTAAGTGTAGGCACACATAAAAATCTTAATTGACCCACTTTGAGACCCCTACTACCCGTTAAAACATTAATAAAAAATGTGTTTCTAATTAACTCACTTTAGAAATAGCCCATTGTCCCGCCAACTAAAGTAATATTTTCTTTTTGTTACTTCATAGATTTTTCTTTTATTGTTTGCAAACTAAAATTCTTCTTTCATGAATTTTGAAGATTATTTATGATTTATTAAGCGCTTATTTTTTGATACTACCAAAAATCGTACATGTTGATTTCTCGAGTTTAATGATCGAGAAAGAGCATGAACGAGATCTTTTGGTACCTGAAACAAAGGCGTCGAGGTGTCTTCTCATTACCCATTCCTGATAGTACATTCCTGATAGGATTAAGTTATTCAAATCCCTAGGAGTTCTACTATGCTTAGAAGTTGCAACTTGATTGGTTGCACCATCAATGTATTTGGATAAAGATAAAACTTCGGTGGTAGAATCCTTTCATGATGAGATAACATATTTATAGCAGGACCCAAAACTTCTTAGATTTGGATAAGCTTTATCAAACAGCAGTTGATTGGGAATGTTCATACCTGGGGATAGACTGACGAGGCTTACACGATGGAAGATGAATCTCTAGTTGACGTGAGGTTTTTGGTGAAATAGACAATATTTCTCCTCGGGGTTAGTTGCTTGGGACATGCATATTTTGGGATCATCAGTTGCCCTTGTACATCCATGCCAAGAGGCTCGTGCTCTAGATTCTAGGGTGAGATGCATAGTCTAACATCAGGGACGAGCAATACTAGGATAGGTTGGCCAGAGGCATGATCAGCCTTGAAAATAGGCATGATCAGCATTTGATTAGGCATGATCGGCCTTTGAAATGGAGTGATCAGCCTTGTAAATAGGACTGATAGCTTTGAAATAGGACTGATTAGCCTTTAAATAAGCATAAACAACTTTGAATTAGAACTGATCAGCCTTCATGAGCGACCCTTTGGATGGGACTGAAGAGTGGTGAGTTAGCAGGGGAACTTCAGAGAGAGTGACACATGGCCTCCATATTCGAGCTAATGATTGCCCTGTTCGGATGGTTGCCATGTGGCAAGGGTTGGAGGGTCAGGATTGGGGACCTTTGATCTTCTTCAAAATCCTATAAATACCTCCTACCCCGCTTCATTTGTTACTTTTCACTCTCCAAACATTCTTCAGACCACCTCGGGTTTAGGCTTATGGTAAGAGCTCGTGCCCTTTAGATAATTTAAGTTTTTTATTTTTCAAAAATGTCTAGCACTAGCAGTTCATTAGGCTCGGGTTCATCGCTTGGGTCACTCCCTCATCCCCTATGCAATACTTAAAGATAGCCACACTGCCCTTTCATTTCCCGATCTACACTGTAGATATAAAGAGCACGAGGTCATTCAGATAACTTGGGAATTTGGGATAATGCCGACGTGCTATGATACATTGACACGATTTAAAAAAAAAAAAGTACAGACACGACAAGTCATCGACACGTTGATTAAATTCTTAAAAAACTTTCATTTATATAGTATAAATTTAGTTTTATACTTGTTATTAATTTTTCTTATTGAAATCTTTTAAACATGAGTACTTATTTGCATGGTTTAAAAAGGCGGTAGTGAGGCGTGCCTTGAGGCCTGCCTCTCCGTGAGGCGCATGTAGTATGCCTCGAGGCGGTATTTTTGAGGCTAAACATATGAGGCTCACGCCTCAAGGCGGCACCGCCTCATAGAGCATGAGGCGTGCGCCTCATTTAAAATTTAATTTTTCAATTGTATGAAAAGAAATCATAAAGAGCTCTTCTTAAAAAAGACAAGAGCCCATTTAAAAAGGCATTTTGGGCCTAAACAAAATAATAAAATACCTAAAAATCTTCTTCATCAGTTCATCAGGTATTTTTTCCTCTGTTCTTTTTCTTTCTTCTTCTTAGGGTTCAGTAAATCTTGCATGCAATTAGTTACTTCATATACACATTTGGAAATTATAAATTTTACAAATGTTTTGATTTATATAATTAACACCAAGGTTTAAAAAGGTGAAACTAAGTATTGAGGCGGTTTTTTTTTATGAGGCGAGGCGTAAGCCTCGAGGCAGACTGAAGCGTAAGCTTCACAAAAAACAATATCTATGTAAAAGAATTATAAAATAATACAAAAATACAAAAAAAAAAAAAAAATCAAAGTTGGAGCATATAGTAAATAGGATATATATAGCTATTAGCATATTGAGATATAGTCCACCTAAAGAAAGAAGATGTTTAGCAAAAAAAAAAAAAGCATTACAGAAGTTAGAAATCACTTCATTTTCAATGGAAAAAAGAAGCAGTTTAAACTAAAAAAAAAAAAAAAAACATAATAGTCTGCACTTTTGTTTAACAAATTTGGCTAATCACACTTTTGTTTTCTGTAAGAAAGCTGGCTATGGTGGAACGGCATAAATCTGGATATAGTGTATTGTTGCGTGAAAATTTGACAATGATGTGGGGATATTGAAGAGTTGTTGTAGATTAAGAAGTATGGATACATGAGTTTTAGAGTTTATACAAGTGATTGGATGAAATCATGGTTTAAAAAGGCGGTAGTGAGGCGTATGTAGTATGCCTCGAGGCGGTATTTTTGAGGCTAAAAATATGAGGCTCATGCCTCTAAATCTGAGGCGTGCCGCCTCATAGAGCATGAGGCGTGCGCCTCATTTAAAATTTAATTTTTCAATTATATGAAAAGAAATCATAAAGAGCTCTTCTTCAAAAAGAAAAGAGCCCATTTAAAAAGGCATTTTGTGCCTAAACAAAACAATAAAACACCTAGAAATCTTCTTCATCAGTTCATCAGGTATTTTTTCCTCTTCTTTTTCTTCCTCTTCTTCTTAGGGTTCAGTAAATCTTGCATGCAATTAGTTGCTTCATATACACATCTGGAAATTATAAATTTTACAAATGTTTTGATTTATATAATTAACACATGATTTCATCCAATCACTTGTATAAACTCTAAAACTCATGTATCCATACTTCTTAATCTGCAACAACTCTTCAATATCCTCACATCATTGTCAAATTTTCACACAACAGTACACTATATCCAGATTTATGCCGTTCCACCATAGCCAGCTTTCTTACAGAAAACAAAAGTGTGACTAGCCAAATTTGTTAAACAAAAATGTAGACTATTATGTTTTTTTTTTAGTTTAAGCTATTTTTTTTGTATTATTTTATAATTCTTTTACATAGATATTGTTTTTTGTGAGGTTTACGCTTCAATCCGTCTCGAGGCTTGCGCTTCTCCTCATAAAGAAAAACTGCCTCAGTACTTAGTTTCGCCTTTTTAAACCTTGCTTATTTGTAACTTGCCAATAATTTTGAAATAACAATATATAAAAAGAAAAATGATGGCGGTAGAGTGTCCAGAAGTGTCAGTATCGACTCGTGTCCGACACGTGTTTGACACGGACACGCTACCCTAATCGAAGTGTCCGTACTACAGAGCTAATGTGTGACGTCCGTCAGCCCGGGCCCGAAGACGGGGTTACTAGTGCTCGAGAGGGTGAGATTGTCGTTTTTAGGGAAGCCTTTAGGGGGAGTTTGGGTAGCCCCTCCATTTTTTTATTATATTCTTGGTCAATCATAGTGTGTCCTGGGCAATTAGTTCCAAACGGATGGAGGTTGCTCGTATATTTTTTATAGCATGTAGGTTCTTATCCATAGTCCCGAGGTTAGACCTGGCTGACCTGCTCAAGATGATCTTTGAGTTGAAGACTCTCTTGGGCTTTAATTGCTTTGTGTACCTTTCTTCCCGGGGTGAATTTAAAGTCCCAAAAAATGCTGAGCTCCCGTAAAGAGTGGAAATCTAAATACTTTTTTATCCTTCCTCAAGATCCGACCATTCCTTCAGTCCTCGGTGGATTGTCTCGAGCGCTGAGCGATTTAATGAGGGCCAAACATATTTCAAAGTTTTAGAGAAGGATAGGAAGAGCATGGCCGAGCTTGAGCTTCTAGCTTATAACATAGATGATATCCTCGGGGATGATATCCTCAATCTAGCCAATGTAATGGGCGTTGAGGGTAGGGGCGAACAACCTTTACTTTTATATTAAACAACCTGTTTAATCCTTATTCTAATGACTTGCGCTTTTATTTTTGCAGCATTCGAGATGACATTCAACCCTTCCGATCTAGCTGAGTAGTCCAGCAGAAGCTAAAAGTTGCCCCCTACTAAACATGCCAGGAAGAAAGTTAAGAAAAAACCTCGAGAAATGAGGAGGGGCTCTGGCGAGACGTTTGGGGTTGCAACTGAACCACCCTCCATATAAATGGAGGCGCCACCCACTCAGAACACTCGAGTTGGCACTCCTTGAGGTACGCCAGTGGTTGTTAACCTTGACGACGACATCACTGCTTGCCCATCCCGACAACCGCAAAAAGATAGGAAATGCATGCTCGTGACCGAACTCTTAAAGAAGTATCTCGGAGAAGAGCTTAGCATGAATGAGGGTTTGAAGGCGGTCGATAACATCGAGCTCAATATTTCATATTTTAGTTTGAATTTTTTGTTAAGTTAAAAGCCTGACTACTCACTATTGTTATGTTGTGTGAAAGCTTTGACTGTAGCTCGAGCCTTGGCATTGTGGGGAGAGAGGCTAAAAGGGTGGCCTCGCTCGAGGAAGAAATCAATTGTCGGGGGTAGCATATATCTGCTCTTGAGGCTGAGGCTTCTCGTCAATCGAGGGAGAATTTTGAGCTTAAGGCTGGTCTGTGACAAGCTCGAGATGAAGTGGGAGTAGCCAGGGATGATGGTGAGGAAGCCAAGCTTGAGCTCGAGTGTAAATCAAAAGAATTTGAGCTTAAGCTTGAAGAGGCTCAAGTCAGGGGGTGGAGGACTTCAGAAAGTGAGGAGTTTGGGGCATTGAAGGGCGACTATGCTTACGGATCATACAACTATGTGTTCAAGTAAGCCCGAGCCTACCTCCGTTCCAAGCTGCCCGAGGTCAATTTTGATGAGTTGCTGCCTATACCCGAGGTCATCGAAGGGCTCAAGCTTTCTTCTTCTGAGGGTACGATGGCTAGGACCACCTACCTCCGCCCTTGCTTAGGCAATATAAGCTCATCTTTTCATCATTTCTTTCAAATGTCCAGTCAATTTGATCAACAAGTTGCGAATCGTTGAAGATTTTGATGTGTTCAAGCTCAAGATTATTGGTAAGCTCTAGTGCAATAACAATTTCTTCGTACTCTCAAGGGCGGAGCCCAGTATAGTCCAGTGTGGGCACAAGCCTTTTTTTTTAAAGTTAGATGTTAATTTCCAGCCCAAGAAGGAATGCCCAGCCCAATCCAAAAATGTGAAAACCTTCCCAGTTCCCACCCGTCTGCAGTTTGCTCCCATTTCATTCCCAAATCCCATCCCCATCTTCTTCATTCGCGGCTGCGCAGCCTCCGCACGGCCTCCTCCGATCATCAATCTCTTAAGTCCTTGTGGCTCCGCCCTCGTTGACTGCTCCATTTCACGGCCGACCCGTCCCATATGCTCGAATCTCGATACTTTCACTCCGCCCATGTTCGCACCCGATTGTGAGCTGTGAAGCACCCATCGGCCGCCTGGATTTCTTGTCTTCTTTCTCTAGAGAATCATCTATCTCCATAAGCTACTGAGCTCAATACTTTTATTTTACAATTTAATTACTTATTGTTGACGAATTTCTCTCTCATTCTCGCTTATATTGTAAATTTGTAATTCTCCTTTTTTCAAAATATGTAAGTTGAAATCAGTGTTAGATTTATAACCTACAGTGAGTTTATTTACTTGATGAATGGATGGAAATTTATTTATTTTCCTTTCGTACAAAATGATTTTCTGCGGTTCAGGACTTCTGGTGGTTAGAGATTCAACTGTAACCTATTAGTCACTAAGTCTGTTATGAATTGAAAATGAGGTATTGTTGAAATTTGGGCGTTGTTGAGTAGAAATTGGAAACCTATACACAGATAAAAGATTCACATCTATTAAATGGGGCTAAAAAAATCAGTGCTCGTGGACTAAGACAAATCTAGGTTAGATAAGGAGTAGAAAATTCAAATTGGTCCTTCATGGCATTGGGCCATAGAATTCGAAGTTGGTTGTGCTATTTCTAGGTGCAAATGAATTGATTTGCCTTTGGAAGGTGAGAACCGTTTGAGTATATCAATCCTAAAATATTGTGTGATCCTTTAATGGACTATAATATTAGAATAAAGCTCTTGGTATATGTATCATCGGGTACAACAAAAGTAACCTTTTGCTGTTCAGGAAAAACTTTGTCATGCTTCACTATGAAAGCAGCATGCTCCTCTCCAATTCCATTGGCATTGAAAGAATTAAATGCATCAGGGTTGGGCTTCACTTTGGTTGAGGAAGCGGCTTTGGCTGCTCTATAGAAAGACATAACCAACTTTGCTTTCTTGGACCCTTTGCGCATTTTGTTTTTTCACCTTAATAATGTGTGACTGACTAGTTTTGTGCAGAGGGAGCTCTATATATATGACTTCAAACATCCTACTTGCCAAAGAGATTAAGATAGACATGTTCCAGATGATAATTTTTTATAAAATTGTGGGTGGGGTAAGATACGGTCCGATCTTTTTTATACTTTTAAGATATGGAGTACTTGTTCGTTGTTTAAAATGAAAGCCATGTTAATGTTTGACCGATAGCTTTTATTTTCTTGTGCATGTTAAGTAAGAGATGGAATTTTAGTAAACACACCAGCTTTCAAACTCGACTACACTGTATCTATATCAAAATTCAGTGCATAATTGCAAATTAGAATAGGTTCAATGATGCATCGACTTCTCCATAATTGTTTGGTTGGAAAAAGAGGTCCCCAAAATATCTAGCAAAAACAGTGAATATAGAATCCCCCTGACAAAAACTTGATGTTCAACATTGATAAGTTATGCCCCCCGGACAAAAAAATCCTGGCTCCGCCCCTGCGTACTCTGCTTCATTGTTTGTAGCTTCAAATTCAAATAAGAGTGCATATTGTATTTTTATGTTTGTTCGGCTGGTGAATATGACTCTTGCACCCGAGCTCGAGGAGTTTGATGCTCCATCTACAAATATCACCCATGTGCCCATAGCAGCACTGGTCGGGTTGTCTCCTGACCCCCGAGGCCTTGTGGTGAATTCTGCTATGAAGTCAGCTAAGACCTGTGCCTTGATAGAGGGTCGGGGCTTGAACTCGATATCAAATTCACCAAGTTCAATTGCCCACTTCAATAGTCTACCGGACACGTCGGGCTTTTGGAGCATGTGCTTGAGTGGTTGATTCGTGAGCACTACAATTGCATGAGATTGGAAATATTGACGAAATTTTTGTACCGTTACCACCAGGACAAGAGCAAGCTGTTCGGCCAATGAATACCTTGTCTCCGTATCGAGCAACACCTTGCTCACGTAATAAATTGGTTGCTGAGCCTTTGTTCACTTCTTTCACCAATACACCACTTACTACATTTTGAGAAATTGCTAAGTATAAAAACAAAGTATCTCCAGGCTCTAGTTTTGTGAGAACGACGGGGGTGCCAATACTTATTTGAGCTCCGGAATGCCTTTTCACAATCCTCATTCCACTTGAAGTTTTGATTTCCCGTGAGAGCTTTGAAAAATAGGAGCATCTATCTGCTGTGTGAGACATGAACCTGTTAAAGACGGCGACCCGACCCGTTAGTTTTTGCACCTCTCTTGCTCCTAGGAGGCTCCATAGATGTCGGGCCTGTATTTTGTTCGGATTGGCCTCGATTCCTCTGTGCGTGATCATGAAGCCCAAGAACTTGCCTAAGGCTATCCTAAAAGCGCACTTTATTGATTTGATTTCATGTTATATTCTTGAAAAGTAGAGAATACTTCCTCAAGATCAGCGATATGGTGGTCCGCCTGTTTGCTCGTGACTACCATGTCATCAACATAGGCCTCAATATTTTTCCCAATCATCTTAGCAAAGATTTTGTTGATAAGTCTCTGATATGTTGCCCATGCATTCTTGAACCCAAACAACATTCCCTGTAATAATATATGGCCAAGTCAGCCATGAAAGATGTTTTTTCTTGATCTTCCTCAGCCATGAGGATATGATGATATCCAGAAAATGCAATGAGGAAGCTATACAATTTATAGCCCGACGTGTTGTTCACGAGGTTCTCTATCCGAGGTAGGGGATAGCTATCTTTCAGACATGTCTTATTAAGATCTATAAATTCAGTACATACTCTCTATTTGTCATTGGCTTTCTTGACGAGGACAATGTTGGCGAGCTAGTCAAAGTATTGAACTTCCCGAATAAACCGAGCATTGATTAATTTACCAATCTCGTCTCGTATGACTTCGTGGTGCTTTGGTGCAAATTGTCTCTTCCTTAGCTCGATTGGCTTAGCTTCTGGGCTAATATTAAGTTTGTGGACCACTATCCTGGGGTTAATCCCAGGCATATCTTCAACATTCTAGGTGAACACATCAATATTGCGGGACAATTATCTTATAAGTTCAGCCATAAGGGTGACATTACGATTTCGACCAATTGTCACTTTTTTACCGTGCTCAAGCTCGACCTCTACCAATTCCTCATCAAGATTTGCATGACGTTGGTACTTATTCTACGAACATTAGTAACATAGCACTGTCTAGCAGCTGATTCTTCTTGTTGATCAATGATAATTACAATATAGGGTAACCCTGTCATATATTTAATCCCGTCCAAATATGTTTGCAAGCGAGATAATTGCCTTTTCAATATAGTTGCATCCTTTTTCGAAAGACGACTGAATTTGAGATTTATATGATCAATAAACTAAGGTTTTGTTGTTATCGACCATGGAATTCGACAGAAGCTATGAGAAATAGATATGAATAAAGCAGGATTAAGGGGGTACAACCCCTACACCATTACTTTTAGGGACTTCATAGCAAGGTGGAAGCAGGGGTGGATCTAGCCCTCGGCCGCCCTCGCGACAGCCTGTGCTGGATTCGTCGGGAACCTTTTTTTTTTCTTTAACAATAGATAAACTTTTTAGATTATATACTTGGTAATTCATTTTATTTGCTAACATTTCTTGCAACTCGGTTAAAACTTGCATATTCAAGTTAGAGGTCACAGTTTCGAATCCCTTCTCAACCAATTTATTGTGGAATTTTTTAGTTGGACAATTTTTAAAAAAATTAACGCAAAAGAGATGAGATTTAAACTTGCCACCTCTTCTTGGAATTGTTGAAGTTTGACCATGATGACACTTAATGAACTTTGACTCTAAACTTATTAGAATAATATATGTTACATTTCAGTCGTTTTAATGCAATTGTAAAAATTCTAAATTCTAAATCGTGTTGTTCATTTGTCGAATTCGAACCTGTGACCTTCATCAGGATTATTGAAAGCTTGACCATTATAACACTTATTGAACTTTGATAATAAACTTACCAAAATAATATATGTTAAATTTTTTTGGTTTTAATTAGGGCTGGACATGGTCCGGTTCGGTTCTCTCCAGAATCGAACTAACCAAAAACTTTCGAGTATTTAATAAATGGAACTATTGGGTCCAAATATAATTATGGAACCGTTTGGGTTCGGTTCTGTTCGATTTCGTACCATAATTAATTTTTTTTAATATTTACAACACTACATAAATATAACTTATAACATGTTCATTCGTAATTATTACAAATTAACGTAGCACAATTTAAAAACATATAAATAACAAGCTGTCCAATAAGATTAATTCAATATATACAGATGCCAAAAAGTAGATATTAATACTAAATATTAATTGGGCTAGAAAATTCAAACAAAAAATTAAATTTACCTAATTAATTTGCTAATTTGTTTAGAAAAAAATAAAATACTTTAATTAATTCAATGTAAAAAATTAAAAAAATTATTTAGATTCGGTTTTTGGCCTAGAATCGAGAACCGAACGAAACCCATCGATTTTTGATTTAGATACCCGTTCGGGTATTTAATTTATGAAGAACCGCTCGATTTGGTTCGGTTCAGGAACTTTTGTCCAGCCCTAGTTTTAATGCAATTTAAAAAATTCGAACCCGTGCTCTTCCTTTAAATATACAAAACTTGGTCACAATATTATTTAGTGAATATTGCTAATTTGTACAACAGAATTATATACGTTTAGTTTGAACAAAATAATTTTAGATCTTGTTTGATTTTTTTTTTTCAAAATACATTTGTCTCTATTATTTTAAATTACACATTTTTCAATAAAATATTATAACATTCAAATTCTGAACTTTTTTTTAACTACACATTTTCCATCAAATCTCTATTTGACAGTGCATTTTTTTTACAAAAAATGGACATCAAACGGGGCTCTTAATATTTTATTGCTGCCCACGGTCGACGATCAACGACCGCCCGTGCTGACTCAGAATGCTGGATCCGCCATTGGGTGGAAGGTAGAAACAATAGCTTTGACCTTGTCGAGTAATGGCCTTCCCAGAATGGCGTTGTAAGCCATCGAAGCATGAACTACTCGGAATGTTGTAATTTTTATCACTTGCTCCTGATTCGATTCTAAGGTAAGGGGAAGATTGACGACTCCCTCCGAAATGATCGTACTGCCTCCAAATCCTTGAAGCGTGGTTTTAATTGCTCTGAGTTGTTCGACTGAAATCCCCATCTTAGTGTATGCCTCATGAGAAACTATGTTGGTCGCGCTTCCATTGTCAATTAGAATCTCCTTTACCTCAAACTTAGTTATGATGGCTGATATGACCAAGCCATCATCGTGAGGATGTGATAAGCCCTTCAAGTCTTGTGACCTAAATGTGATGCCTTCCAGGTTATCATGAATTTGCCTTGAAGTTGGGGTATATTGCCTAGCTTGCTGCTTACGTCCACTGTTCGAGTCTCCTCCTGATGTCATACCCTTGACAATAATGTTGATGGTTCATGCTGTGGGCTTGTCATTCTCCCTTCCCTCGGGACCTCTCTCCTTATCACGATCGTTCACGGGCGCTTGACATGACTAGCATATGAGCTTAGGAATCCCCTTTTTATTAGCGCCTCAATTTCTTGTTGTAGGGCTTTGCAGTTCTCCGTTGTGTGCCCATGATCCCAATGATAATCACAATACTTGCTCTTATCTCGAGTATTCGGAGGGGACTGCATCCTTGAAGGCCTTTTAAACTCTTTCATATCCTTGATCTCTATCAAAATGTTAAGACATAGAAGTGTTTAGTCGGGTGAAAGACGTTTCCTATCTTTGCTTATTCCAGGGAACTTCTGAATGGGGATTGGAATCATGTTGTCTTTTGTGTTCGGGTTTTTTCCGAGGTAAGATGAGGAGTTCTCATCGGGTTCAGTGTCTCCTCCATATTGATATATTTTTCGGCTCGGGTGAGGGAGCTTGGTCATTGACTTCAGCGGGGTTTTTATAGAGACATTTTGAAGGCCTCGCATCTTATGGCGTATGTGAGGGTGGAGATTGTTGCTGTGATATGTAAGTTGAGTATCTGAAGTCTTTCCTTATTGAACCTCGTCCTAAAGTTACGCAGGGATTCGTTTAGTCCTTGATGGAGTGCATGAGGGAAGTTGCCATTTTCTTGATTCGTTTGCTAATTGCAAAAAAGGCAGAAAACTTGTCGGCCAAATCAGAGAATGAAGTAATGGAATTGGGCTCTAGAGTAGAGAACCAATCCTTGGTAGTGTTAGTTTAAGTTTGTGGAAAAGCTTTGTACATCACCGGATCTGGTGCCATTTGTAGATTCATGACGTTAGTATATACATTGAGATGATTGATTGGATCTGTAGTTTCGTCATACTTTCTTATGCAAGGATATTTAAATTTGTCTGATAAGGGGTACGACAATATCTTTGGAGTGAACGGGGTGTTAGGAGTGAACGGGGTGTGTTAGGAGTGAAACTTGTTGGCCCTTGAGTGTTCCGAAGCATACCAGCCGCTATTCCGTCCTTTACGATCTTGGCGAGTTTAGTGGAGTCTATAGTGACTGACCTTGAGCCCGAGGTCATTTGAGGTGAACCTGTAGTTACGGCATCACCGGTACCCGGAACGGCATGAAGAGCTCAAGCTCGAGCATCCACTATAAAATCGCCCAGTGGTGTTGGTTCTTGATGCGGATTTCTTTGACACAACAACTGAGTTAACGTAGCAACATGCTGATGGAGCTCCTCAAAAGTTCCATTAGTCATAACTGCTGGTTGGGACATTGGTATTTTTGATGATTCTTCTTGGTGGCTGGAGGTTCTTCAACAGGAGGATGATTTGGGACGGATGAAATTGCTGGAGGAATACCTGAACGTGTATTAACCATGGCTTTTGGTAGCGTTTCCCACAAACGGTGCCAATGATGCTACCAAAAATTGTACTTGTTGATTTTCGAGCTTAATGACTGAGAATGACTACGAATGAGATCTTTCAGTACCTGAAATAAAGGCGTCGATGTGTGTACTCGTCTCCTCTCCGATGCTTAAGTCATAGATAATTTATGAAAAAATATAAGCCGAAAATTATGTAAAAAGTGTACTTAAATATGAATTGGGGTGCTGTATTTATAGAGGCAGGCAGTACATTCTTGGTAGGATTAAGTTATTCAAATCCCTAGGAGTTCTACTACGTTTAGAAGTTGCAATTTGATTGGTGTTGCACCATTAATGTATTTGGATAAAGATAAAAACTTCGGTGGTAGAGTTCTTTCTGGATGAGATAGCATATTTATAGTAGAACTCAAACTTCTTAGATTTGGATAAGCTGAATCATACAGAAGCGGATTGGGAATGTTCATACCAGACTTAAGGAGTGGAAGATGTGCTCATGGACCTGAGGATGAACAATTCCGTGGTGACATGATCGAGGAGTTTGTGAGGTTTTTGGTAAAATAGGCAATATTTCTCCTCGGGGTTAGTTGGAATCATCATTTTTCATTTTAATATTTTTCATCTTTTTCATTTAGGCGAGGCTTTCGCCTTATGCTTCGCCTCATAAAGTTAAAATGTCTAAGTACTCAATTACGCTTTTTTTAACATTGTGCCCTCTTTGACAACCATTATTTGAATTTTTTTTCAATATACTCATTTTCAACCACATTCGCACAATAAAATATTCTGCTGGAAAATCCAAAACTTATGATTGTTGAGGTGAAGTAAATCATACCCATACGCGACAACAGTTTCTGGAAACCTAAAGCTGCAGCCTGGATCCATGGAGGACAGGACGACGCTCCTGACGGCGAACAGTCGGAGGCTCACGACGACTCTATTCACGAGGGTAGCAGACTAATTACAGATCTAGTGAAGGAGAAGATGAGTTCAAAATGTGCGATCCCCAATCTTGTCTACTCCTGTGCTTCTACTGTGCTTTGAAAACGTATCTGGATTGAAAATAAATTTGAGGCTATCACAGTGGGAGAGGTCAATAACGTGGAGGAGTTGGCTGTGATGTTGGGTCGACCTCAAACAACTCCCCCAATTTACTTGTGCCTATCTTTCAACTCGAGGAGGCTTTAGAGTCCCGAGGATGCCCAGTTCCATAAATAGGTGGAAGGAAAAATGGTTTTATGTTATTCCTCGAGATAACGACCTTCCATTCAGTCCTCGGTGGGGTTTCCCAAACACGTTGAGGTTTTGTGATGGTCAGGCCTATTTTGAGTCTTTAGAGAGGGATAGGCTCATGCTAAAGAAGCTCGAGCCTCTTGTGTATGATATAGATGACATCCTCGATCTGGCAGAGATGAAAGGCCTCGAGGGTAGGACTTGCTTTATTCTTTCTTTTTGTTGCTTAATTTGTTTTTCTCTTTCTCGTGCCGCGCTCAGGCTAATTGCTTTGTTGGTAATCTTGTAGGAATGACGTTCGACCCTGCTGCCCTTAGTCAGGCCGTTGGCCAGAAAAACAAAGCGCCCCAAGCTTGAGCACCAGGGCAAAAGGAAAGAAAAGATCTCGAGATTTGAGGTATGATCATCCAGCTAGTGGTCCCGGCGAGTCCTCCGGAGTGAAAGTCGCTCTACCAAACGCGGGGAGGACTGCTCCCACTCGATCCACTCCCCAAGGAACCCCTCCTTCCCGAGCTACTTCAGTCGTTGTGGACCTTGAGGACGAGGAGATTCTACAGTAGTCAGGCTACCCTGAGGACTACGAGGTATACCATCTGGTGCCGAACATTATTAATAAATATCGAGGGGATGTGGGGCTCGATGGCGGTGTGAAAATGGTGGAGAACCTGCTAACAAGGGTAAGCTCGAGCGTTCTTTCTCTTATTATTATTTCAAACTTAACATCTCGACGATAGCTAACGACTATGTTTTCTTTCAGCCCCTAAGCGTAGCCCGAGGCCTTTCTTTAAAGGGGATGGATGAGTCCCAAAAGGTGGTGGCACTTCTCGAGGAGGCCAGGGCCGGAAGAAGAGAATTTCTGATCTCGAGGCTGAGCATTCCCTTCTCGGAAAGGAGCGTGATGAAGCCATGAAGGAGCTTAGGAAAGCTCAGGATGAAGTTGACTCGTACCGTGACGAGGCTGAGAAACTAAAGCTCGAGATGGAGCGAGCACAAAAAGATTTTAAAGGGAAACTACTTGAAGCTCGAGATCTTGCTATCGAGGACTTCAAGTTATCCAAGGAGTTTAACGTAATGAAGGGCGAGTACGCGATGGGCTCGTACTTTCATGCTCTGAAAGGGGCTCGAGCATTCATGCGCTCGAGACCAGAAGCGAAGCCCGAGGACTTTAAGGGTATTCCAGACATTGCCGAGAAGCTCGAGCTATCAGAGTCCGAGGATGCTACAGATGATCAAGAAGTGGATGTCGAGGGGGACGAGGAGAAGATGACCATCCCAGCTCGACAAACGACCTCGGGGCCAATTTAGATTTGACGATTTTTGTAATTTTTGTATTTTTGCATGAGCTTTTGCTCGAAACAATGTAACCTTTTGTTTAAGTTAATTGCTCGACTTTGTGATATATTTTGTAAGAACAAGTTAATTTCCCGATCATATCTTTACTCCACAATTTTATATCTCGACGACAATGTGAGTGAATGAATTCTTGATGATAGAATTAATTAAGTTCCAAAGAAACAAGCCTGATGATCACTTAACGAACTGAGATTGTAATAATCTCGACGACAGCTCGATGAATAAGCTATAGTGATGAGCTCGATGAGGGCTCAGTTAAAGCCCAACGAACTATGCAAGTCAAGATCTCGATGATTCTACAACTAAGAAGTATGCTCGACGACTAGGTCATTAATTTAGTCTCGATAACCAGTTAGTGCGTTGATTTTTTGACGATTCAACAATTAATTTGAAGTATCGAGCTCGATGATAACATAACATAAGGTGCTCGACCATAACTCATTGAGTTGGCCGAACTTGACGATGGCTCTTTTAATTTAATATTGAGCTCGAGGATAGTCTAATTATAATTATTTTTGATCCAAGTGTTGAGCCCGATGACTATAAGAGTTTTTGGGGCCCAATTTTGATCTCGACGTAAACGTCTCGTGTAACGTGATCTCGAGCTCGAGGACTAGTTTGATGAAATTTTGTCCAATACTTATTTTGGACTGGTTGAGCTCGATACAGCTTAGTAAGGTGCTCGCGCGGACTTTGATGAGGTCATGCCCGTAGCACGTCTCAGAGGTTCCTGTGTGTGACAGGGCTTTCGTGAGTTCATACCCGTAGCATGTCTCGGAGGTGCCTGCGCATGATAGGGCTTTTGTGAGAGCATGCCCGTAGCATGTCTCGTAGGTGCTCATGGCATTTTTTTTAGGTGTTCACCCAAACAGTGCCATGAGGGCCAGCTCGTGACGGGTCTTTTGGAGAGCATGCCCGTAGCATGTCTCAGAGGTGCCTGCGCGTGACAGGGCTTTTGTGAGATCATGCCCGTAGCATGTCTCAGAGGTGTCGGTGCGTGACAGCACTTAGGGATAAACACATCGAAAAAAATTTGTTGGGACATTCCCAACGGTTACTTCATATAAGTTTTTCTATGATCTAGAACAAGTATAGGCTCGCAGGCCTTGATGAATGAACTACAAAAGATGTGTGGGGCATGCAAGCCCTATGAGAAATTAAACTAACAAGAAAAAATACATAGGGCATGCAAGCCCATAAAGTGAAAGTAAACTAAATTAAACAGACAAGGGGAGGATCACTATTTGTAATAAATCTTGAGGTTGCCAGCATTCCAGGGCTTTGGCAATGGTCTTCCCGACATCTCTCAAGCTATATGCTCCACCTCAAATTTGTCGAACCTTCTTAAGCTGGTCTGAGTTTTCTTGGGGCATGGCCAGCAGCCTCGGCCTTTCGGAGTACCAGGTCCCCCATTCTGAATTTTCGGGGTCTGACTTTGCTATTGAAGTACTTGGCCATTCGGTTTTGATAGGAGGCGACTCGTAGTGCGGCCTGTTCTTGTGTTTCCTCCAATTGGTCGAGATGTTTAGTGGTACACTCCCCGACATCATGCTCCAAACACCTCAACGATGGAAGGTTAACTTCAATGGGGATAGTGGCCTTTTAACTCGAAAGCTACCATGAAAGGGGTCTCACCCGTTGTCGTTTTGTGCGAAGTCCTAAGTCCATAATATGGAGGGTAACTTATTGGGCCAGTTACCATGCGCATCTTCAATCCTTGTGCGGAGGTCTTGAAGTATGATCCGGTTAGTAACCTCGGCCAAGCCATTGCTTTGAGGGTGCGCTACCCAGGTGAGGCGATGATCTATCCCAAGGTTTGTGCAGAAATTCTTGAACTGTGCATTATCAAACTGTCTTCCATTGTCGGTTATGAGCACCTTAGGTATCTCGAACCTACATATGACAGACTTCCAGACGAATGATCTAAGCTTGTGCTTCGAGATTGTTGCCAGGGGCTCTGCTTCTGCTCACTTTGTAAAGTATTCAACAACCACAGCCATAGCTACAAATTTCAACTGTCCTCGTGCTATCGGAAAGGGCCCGAGGTCTTAACCTTGTTGTGATCATTCCTTAGACGCTTGTCGTTCCCGACGTATGTCTTCAAAAATCCCCTCTTGATCAATGCCTCGATCTCTTGCTGCAACATTATACATTCTTCCATTGTGTGCCCATGATCCTTGTAAAAGTGTCAGTATTTGCTCGTCTCTAGTCTCCGAGGGAGATCGCAACCTAGGAGGCCATTTGAGTTCCTTCATGTCCCTGATCTCCATCAGTATGTTGGACTTAGGAGTGTTCAAACGAGTAAACGGCTTAGGTGGCCCTTCCTATCTCTGCCTGCCCCGAGCATGATCTTGTTGTAAGCTGGGCTCGTGTGACCTCTTAAGCTGGGATTTATTAGAGCTCGGGGTAGCCTTCATTGCCTCTTCCATGATGTATTTTTCACCTCGGGTTAAGAGCTCTGTCACCGACTTCGGGGGTGTCTTAGATAAAGACATTCTGTAGGCCCCACACCTTACTGCATATGTTAGAGCCGAAACCGCTGCGGTGATATGAAGGTCGGGTATCTGTACCCTCTCTTTGTTGAATCTTGTCATGAAGTTACGTAAGGTCTCATTAGGCACCTGGCGGAGCTGCATGAGGGTGGTCGCTGTCTTCCTGATGCGCTTGCTGCTGGCGAAGAAGGCGGAGAACTTTACAGCAAGGTCAAAGAATGATGATATAGAGTTAGGCTCCAATATGGTGAACCAATCCTTAGCGGCATTGGTCAATGTTTGAGGAAAGGCCTTGCACATCACTTGATCCGGCGCAACCTGTAGGTTTATGACATCTGTGTAGACATTTAGATGGTTGATGGGGTCATTGGTCCCATCGTATTCCTTCATGCGGGGGAACTTGAACCTCTCCGGGAGGGGATATGAAAGAACTTCTGGCGTGAATGGAGTGTTGGGAGTGAACCCTGTTGCTCCCTTGGTATTCTGTTGTAGTCCTGCTGCGATCCCATCCTGGATGATTCGTGCGAGCTCGACTGAGTCCATCACCAATCTCGAGGCCGAGGCTACTGGAGGTATGCCCGAGGCTCTGGATCCACCATTGTCATGGGCATTACGAGCATCCCGAGCTCGAGCATCATTTATGAAACCCTCCGATTGGGTCGGCGTTGTCTTTGGTGCTGGTGCCGGTGCCTGGGGAACGCTTCTTTGGCTGAGCAATTGAGTCAACGTTGCAACCTACTGACGGAGTTCTTCGAATGCCCCAGCAAGGTAACCAGTGCTGGTGGGGGATCCGACATTCTTGGCGACCCTTCTTGATGAGTTGGAGAATCCATAGTGGGTGGTTCGTTTGGAGCGGATGAGCTTGCAAGAGGAAGACCTGAACGTATATTCACCATGACTTTTGGTAGTGTTTCCCACAGACGGCACCAATGATGCTACCAAAAATCGCACCTGTTGATTTTTCGAGCTTGACGACTGAGAACAAGCACGAACGAGGTCTTCCGGTACTTGAAACAAAGGCGTCGAGGTTTTGCCTCATCGCCTCTTCGATGCTTAAGTCAGAGAGAGAATAGAGAAGAAATATATATGCTGAGAAATATTTGTGAAAACGTACCTGAATAATGAATGTGCACTATGTATTTATAGAGGTAGGCGAAGCAATTCTGGTAGGACTCATCCCCTTATTTTTCGGAGTGATTATGGGGATAAGTGTTGGAACGTTACTAGGAGTTCTATCCTCCCTCTCTAGGGGTGTTGCCTAAGATAAGACTCATTTAAGACTTTGGATCCATGCATTGGGGTGATTGGATAGGGCTAGAGTCCTTACTAGGTGAGGGATGCCATTGGTCAATTAGAGAACACCTTGGGAAATTGTTCAAGGCAAATGCCTGACCCTTTACTATCCCGATGACGTCCAACATAATTTTTAGGTTCCACATGTTAGTCCTCGAGACATACATCCCGAGGAATAATCAATCCTGAGGTCATCGGGCCTCAAGACTAGAAATGGAGAACTCTGACAGTTGTCGAGCTCGGGTTTAGATAATGACCACATCAATTACTTTTAAACTTTATCAAATTAAGATTGCAATCAAACTCTATCCAAATCACAAAAAGATTATCATTATCAAAATCAACATTTATCACTCTATAATTATTTGACTCAAATAAGATAGGAAATTAAAACCTATTTTATTTTAAATCCTCATTTTTTTCAAAGTATTAAAAATATAGTATGTAAAACAAATAAAATTTTAATCTAAAATTTTCAGGCTATTACACCACTTCTAGCTTGGACTACCTGCCCATAGAACTGTCAAGTTTCTGATCATGAAGCTCTAGTTTGACTCCCTTTAAAGCAAAACAATTTATTTTTCATACCCATTTTCAACCATACATTTGAACAATAAAATATTTTGCTTGAAAACTCATCTTTTTCTAATTTTCAACCGCACATTATCCAAAAAAAAAAAAAATCACTATTCAAAAAATCATTTTCACACAATAATGGCAATTGAACAGGGGCTAAATCGCATGACAAGAATGTAATGTAAGGTGAAAAATAGGATGTACCTAATTATCAATTAAGTAGTGGAATGTTTGAAGTTGTATGAGGTTCTGATGATTGTAATTTGTAACTTGTAATCTTGGCGCTAGGAAAGAAGGACTTAACCAAGCTGATGATTTCTATATGGCGAAATTCACTAGTGTTTCCAATTAGGTTGAGTAAGGACATAAAAAATACTTGCAATGTATGCAAGTTTTCTCTAGAATTACTATCAATGTATTCACTAAAGGCATTATCTTACTATCTCTCGTTCAATGCTTTCCTAGTCATTTGATAGAAAGCTTTAATACCTGGTTAATAAATATTTCCTAGTTCTTGATCACCACTACGATCGTATTACAGGATAAAACGGCATATTTATTCCTCTTTTTCCCATCACTGTTGCTGGTTTTAAGGTCGTGGATTTGGAATGGATGTCTGCCTGCATTGCCAGTTCAACTTTATCAGGTGCTATGTCTCAAGAAATTCTCTTCCCCAGGCTTATTTTTTCCTTTTGATGGATGTTCATGCATTTTCTGCGAAACTAGACTGAGCATCCATGTCTCTACTCAATTTCTTTCTTCTAGGCATGGTTGCTGTACCTCTACACTGGTTTGGCATTGAGAGAAAACATTCTTAGAGTTAATGGAAGTGACATACGGCCATGGTAAGTGAATATATTTTATACTCTTTTTGTGAGAATTCGAAGTGCGACATCTTACTTGACTCTTGGGAAGTTACGCAATTTTTCTTCTCTATCTGCATATTTTTGAGAATGTTTGATGTGCTTTTGCATTTTTCCTAGGATTAGAAGACTGAATTTTTTTTGGGTCCTGCCTCGATGGTGGGAATTTGATGTAGAATGTATAAGTGTGTTGGTTCAAATATTGTTAGTTACTATACTACAAGAAGTGCGCTTGAGCTGAAGTCAACACAGTCATTTTTCTCGTGGCAAGTGCAACACTAGTTCACAAGAAAAGTTACTGCATCAGGCCTTTTTCCTAATGGGAAAAGGAATTGAGGCATTCTGCGTTGATAAATATTAACTAGTTTATGAAAAAGCCATATCCTTATTTTATATAGCAGCATTAAGTTGAAAGATTGATGCTCGTAGAAGTTAAATCACTGAGTCGTTGGGTGAATGGGCAAGTACTCTGTTTCTTACTAGGTATTGTCTTTCAATTTATTTTTAGTAGCAACATGTAGGATGATGACATAGAAATGGCGAGAAATGCATTGCAATGTGGTAATTTTCTCTACATAAAAGGCAAGTTGATTATAAACTCTAGCAATTATTTTATTACATAGCTATGATTACGTGCATAGCTATGTAATAAAATAAGTGCACTTGGCCTACTTGATCCCTTAGTTCCAGTTGCCAATGAAATCGTGGATGTGGGATTATAACAATGATGGTCCTAGATTCATCTCAACATTTGGGACTGTATGTTTGCCAGCCAATTGATTGCGGTAAAATGTCGATTGAAGTGTTCTCTTTTTCTTCTGGGATATATGTTGGTTGAATCATGCTTGATATGGGGAAAGACTTGCTTTGATACTAAAGAAAATAAACTGTGATGGAGTTTGTAAGATAGTCAAGTTTTGCACCTAACCTAGTGTACTAGCAGAGCAACCAATAAAGCCTACCTTGTAATTGTTAAATAAAAGGGATGTGCTAGCATTTTGGTTTTTCATTTAGGGGAGTTAGGTTCAGGAGAAGGTATGAACTTCTGTTTTGACTTGTTTTTGTCTGGATTCCTATTCCTATCATACCTTTTATCTTGTAGATAATATTTTATTTTATTTTCTAGACTTGGTTTATGAATGGTTGCACTTGCATTCAATTAGGTGCAATTATTGAATAGGAAAAAAAAAAGTTCAAGTTATGAGAGTATGCCCTTGCTTGAGCTCCATTTTGTTGTGAAAGTGAGTTTTGTAATAGTAATTTTTGGAGAATTTGTGGTTAAAAAGTAAGAAAAAGTTTTGGGTTTACGTGTAAAATTACTTAATCGGAATAATATGTGGTTGAAAATGAGTTTGAGGAAAATGGGGCTCTAACAGGGGCTATGTTTTACTTGTAAAATTGATCCACTGTTGTGGTATGAGCCCTTTTTGATGGGTATTTTGTTGAGTTCCATAATTGTTTTATATTAATTTTACCTTCGACTAGCTATTTATAGATCTTTCGTGGTCAACTAGCTAACATTTTGACGCAACATATAAAGTATATTCTAGGAGTAGAAGAAATTAAATCAATTAGGATTTTATAGTATTTTTCTTATTTTCTGTTATTTCGTTTTATTGCAGATATGAGACAATTAATTTTGTTTCCTTTATAGAGGAAACTCTTAGTTTTCCTTGTTAATCCTAGTTTAGACTCTATATAAAGAGGCTCTTTGATTGTAATAGGCACCATTATTATTGAATACAATTATAATCTCCCTATTAATTCTCTCTTCCTTCCCTTCGTTTCCCTTTTTCTTAATTTTTGTTTTGATTCCTTACTTCAGTCGTCTATTTGCTATCGTAGCCTAGCGCTCTCCTTTAACTGAATTGTTGCTCGCGTCAAATGCTACAGCAGCGAACACCCAACCATTCCCAACTAAATTATTACCTTCCTGTTGCCTCCAATCTCCAAATTCCCTTCAATAACAAAAGAAAAAAAAAAATCTTCAAATAAGGCAGCAACAAACAAAATTAATTGATGCTTAGTTTGTTCATCGTCATTTGTAAAAAAAGTTCGAAAATTTCAATTGCAGTTACAACCTCTTGCCGATCCTAAAAGTCAAATTTCAACCTAATTTTAGCCCATCAACGCACAATCAACAACCAATCGACATTTACACTAAACCCACTATCTACAAACTCTAGGCCTCTTATATCAACCTAGAATCCACCAACAGGCTCAAAACCCAGTAGGACCCAAGCCCAACAATCCATTCCCACTAGTCCAATTATCATAACCAGCCTTAACAAACCTTAAACCCGGCCAATACACCATAGCTTACCAAATCTCACATAGCTCACCCTTCCGAAACATATTATTCCCCATCACTTGTTACACACTCTTTCACTGACATCTCATTCACTCAACTCACTTATCTTTCATATCAACTGCCATTTTCTCTTTCTATTGTTGTATGATCTCCTCGTTCACCTACGTTTCTGGCATGCTCAATTGCTGTTGTTGCCTCTAACCCATTCGTGGAATTGTGCTCTCGCCATCGTCGTCTCTTTTTCGATCAAAGTCGCTTCCAACTTGTTGCTGTTTATTTTGCTATCAAGCCCACTACCACCTTCTTACCGGTTCATAAGTAGCAATGGTCTTGCTGTCAACACCAGTTCTCACCACCTTCAATTGCCATCTATCTCACTTTTGTTGTTACCAGAAACTACCGTCAGCACCTTCATCCACACCATCAGTCTCTTGTCATTGCCTCTCTCCCTCTTTGTCGACTATTTGTGTTTCTTGGTAAGGTTTATTTCTGCTTTAGGAAATTTTCTTCCACTTAAATGCTTTTTTAGTAGATTTTGTTTTAGTTCCATTTAAAAAATAATAAAAAATTTAAAAAAAATTTAAAAAAAACAAAACAAACTATAAACACAATTTAGGTTACCGTATTTAGAAAAATGAAAATGACTGTTAGGGAGCTTGAACAGTCTCGTGATGCCATCTCACATCAAGTTGTCAACCTTTCGACTGACGTGACGTCGGTGAAATTTGATCTAGCTAAGCTTAAATTTATCATCTACCACCTCTTAGTAGACATGTCAAGCAATTAACTCGAAGCCTGAGTAAACGTCCTATGGATGATTTGTCTGAATCCTCTACCGTAGGTCAAAACGTTCATGATATGCTTCACCACTCACATTCTTGGTCCTAGGCTCTACATCTCCTATCCGAAACATCATGATCCATATGTAAATAATGCACTCGTCCAGAATTCCTTCCCCCACATTATGACAAGCATAGGGACCTTGTTGATGATGTCATTAGGAAAAATTAAAGTAGACGCCTTTAAAATTGATGGCCTGCCTAGAACTCAAAGCCTTTCTTGACTCGATGCTTTCTAAGCATTTTTCAATTGGTACCAAATTCCATTACTACCAACGTACTTGTTTCGCCAAATGAAACTGGTTAAATTTGCCGAACGTTATTGGTAGACGGTTACACGAACCCTCGAAGGCTTAGCTCATCCTATCACTATATAGGAGGAAATGAAAGTAAAGCTCATAGAGAAGTACTTCCCGTCTTACCCTCGATTGTTTTGGAGTACACTATCCGTTTTGACGAGTTATTGTACTGTTTTGACCTTGGCTGAAATCGAGGATGTTATTATCAAACCAATTTTTTAACAGCTTGTGATCCTACCTTAAACATCAAATCCTTGCGATCAACCTTGACTCCTTAGTAGATGCTTCCCACGAAGCCGTTGAACATGAGCGGTACTCTCGATGCTTGGATCCAACTTTTGTCCCTTAAGGATTTTGAGCGTGAGGGTCATGACACCCGATTGGTGTTTTCTCTGATTGCCAAAGCTTGCTCACATTCCTCTTCGAATTCTCACATTGACTTTCCACTTGTGGTCACTCTTTTGCTAGAAAAATTTAGCGATATCATTTTTGCTGACCTACTCGATGAGCTCCCTTCTATACAAAATATTCAGCATACTATAGATCTAATCCCAATTCCCAGGTACCAAATCATCCTAACTATAGGATAATCCCCGTTGAGAGATTTGAACTAAATAGGCAAGTTGAGACTTTATTAGAGAAAGGTTTTATACGCCGTAGCCTTAGTTCTTGTGCTATCCCTATTTTACTTACTCCTAAGAAAGATGGCTTTTGGTGCATGTGTGTTGATAGTGGCGCCATCAACAAGATCACTGTTAAGTATCGCATTCCTACATGCATCTTAATTCTTAAATATATGTTAGATAAATTGGCATGATCTTCGTAGTTTTCTAAGATTGATTTATGGAGTGGTTGTCATCAGATTAGGATTATATTAGAGGATGAACGGAAAGCGACATTTAAGACACATGATGGCTTGTACGAATGGTTACTTATGCCTTTTGGGATGTCCATTGCGCCTAGTACTTTGAATGCATATTTCAAGTGAAATAGTGTGCTTGCTTAGTAGATTTTTTTCCTCCTTTCAGATCTTCTGTTTCACAGGTGTTACTTTCGAATGTTCATTAAATTTCCTATCTTTTCACGTATACAAGCTGCACGGTGTTTTGAATGCATATTTCTCTTCTGCAGGTGGATTAAACATCACTATTGTGCTATGGCTATGGCCCTCATAAGTCTTACTTGGGAGACAGAGAAGGGACCTGATTGTTCTCAGAAACAGGTGTTTTGCCCATTTTGTTTGAATTCGCACACAAACCTAAGTACCAATCCATCAACCCAAAAGTTTATATTCATTGTGCAGGATTGTTAGTTTTATCTGTTATTTTTTTCCATTTTTTCTTCCTTCCTCTTTTCAGATAATTAAAAAATTAATATGTTCATTACAGAGAGGTGTTCAACTGTACCTCATATGGGCAATCTTTCAAGGAGTTGCCATGATTCTGCAGAATAGATATCAAAGACAGAGACTGTATACACGTATTACACTGGGCAAGGTACCTTTATACAATCCTAGATTCTTGTTCAAATTCACTAGTGTTCCATCTTTCACTGCTTTTCCATCTTCCCTAATTGTTTGACCACTTTGTATTGCACCTATCTTGGAATCATACTAAATTTAATCAATTGGTGGCTTCCTTTTGGGCTAAAATTAGCTCCAGTTTCTGAGTTCATCAATCTGGATCCCGCAGAGGTTCCAGCATTTCATTCTATTGTAAAAGTTGAAAATGCTGAAGCTATGTTTTTCTAACTAATGCTGGCCTGATATAATAAAGTAGCAGCCGAGCTAAATTATCCCTTCCAATTTCCATCAATTTTCTGCGAGACCTTTTACTTTGGACATTTTAATGTGTTGCTTTTAATTGTAGGCCAGCAGAATGGATGTTGTTTGGGGAGAAACAGCTGGAGTAGATGGTCAGTTATTGTTGTTGTTCCCTGTACTCTTCATCTTGCAGGTATACCAGTTGCTAAACTGTTAGTTTCCTTTAGAAGGGTAAAGTTTTGCTCAACCGTCTTGTGATCTTTTGGATGGCCACACTTTGTCATGTTGATGGATTTATTTAATCTTCAGCATAAATTGCTTCAGCTACTTTGTTCTGAGGTTTCAGGGTTTTGAAGCATGTGTTGGAGTCTTATTGCTGAAAACTGCAGTTACTCGATTCGTTTTTGAGTGGCAGGTATATAAATAAATCTTGTATATGTTTTAGTAGTAGGAACCCTTTGCAACTTGCAGTCTACTGCAGTGTTTTTAAACTTTCCTCTAATGATTTTTTCCATTTTCAATTGGTATCACACTTAATCAGGTATTATTATAACGCACTATTTCAGGTTATTACATGTGGGATTCTTCTTATAATCATGGCCGTTGGGAATTTCTCTAACACGGTGCAGACACTCGTAACAAAATCTCGGGTTAAAGCAAAAATGAAGAAAGGTAAGAGTAGGCAAGAACTGAATCAGGACTCCGATGGCAAGATTTTGTGATTCCGTTGGCTGAAATAATGGGTCAAGGACAAGAGTACAAATTCTTTGCTTCGGGTGGGCTTGAGTAGGGTATTGATGGTGTTTTGTCATTGACATCAGACTGTAGGTAACAGCGCTTGAGTTGCGTATACGTCCTGTCTCGTGCAAATGTTGCATGTGCATTAGGTTTGATTCTATTCGTGAGAAGTTTTCTAGCAAGTCAATTGCGCGAACTGTTTTCGTGTAAACTGAACTGATTATTGCAAAGGTTTGATTATTACTGTTGCATCACTCCATTATGGAAGCCATTATTAAGCTACAAAAATCGAATCTAGTAAAATATTTTGACATAAGAGCACCAAATTGCATTGGATGGGTTTGTGATTAGACTCAGTCTCGAACTCTGGATTTATTTTGATCAGTCAAATTATATATATTTTGCAGATCTTGAATTGAGTAAGTAATACTGTAATAAACATAAATGCTACGGAAACAAGTCTTTCTAGATGACAATGCGTTGGAGATGCTCTTAATTCTTATAGATTGAGCTTTGAAGGTTGGTTTTGGTTGCCGAAGTTGGCAATTGGTTACACAATTAATCATCCTAAAATACATAAGAAAAACAATAGATACAAAAGTGAAAAAATATTTGCTTTTTAATTTCAAAGCAAGTAGACATAACATATGGACATAAATATCATCGGAGTCCAAATGCGCTATTTAATGGAAGGCCGAGGATATTATATGTATCTAACTTATAATTTGGCAATGCTATTCATAATCAGTGATTGAAGTAGTTATCTTATGTGGTTACTTGTTATTGGATGTATTAATTTTCCGTAATTTTGTTAACTCAAGTAATAAGCTAATGTCTCAAATAGTAAGTTAGGGGTGAAAGTGGTTCGGTTTAGGTGGTCTGTGCTATATTTTCAACTCAAACTATCTTATGCAGTTTGAAGTTTTTTTTTTTTTTTTTTTTTCAAATCAAACTAAGTCATTTTATTTTTCAAACCAAATCATTATTTGCAATTTGGTTCGGTTTTAATTCGCAGTTTACCGATCGATATTATAGTAATATATTTAAAACAAGTTAACGTATAAGTTTAAGCGATAACTAATGATGTTAAGCCCCTGTTTAAGCCACATTCTCATTTTTCTACTCAGTTCCAACTTCATATTCTTCAATAAAATAATATTTTTCATTACATCAATAATTTTTCCTTCTTTTTCAATCACATATTAGCTATTATATCACAAAAAAATTCCTTCTCTTAAACAATTTGCATCAAACACACTCTAAATGTTAAATTACATTCATATTTGTCTAAAATTCGAAATACAAATAAAAATGCAAAAAGTAGTAGCAATTTGGAATTAGCATCAGGCCAATAGCTTTCGCCATTCAAACTTTTACTAGGAACAATATAGCAACGGCAGCAGCCCTTCATGCTTCATAAAAATTGCAGTTGGTAAAGGTAGAGTCACATTCTACTAATATAGTTTGGTTAAAACTCTTCTCGTCTTGTTAGTATGAAAAATAGGGATTGAACAAGATATATTTAAGTGTACAAAGATTGGTAGAGTTCAAACTTATTGGGAATTGATGGATTTCATTCTCTGACTACTTTAAGAAAGTAAATGTAGTAGTACCAGTTAGAAAACTTTCACATTTCCACACAGTCAATACTCTTCATCTCGTTTTTTCAAAAAACAAAAAAAAGTTCATTAATAATCTAGCATACAAATAGTCATTTTCTATCGAAACCACAACTCACAAGTGTATAATAAGTTCAAAAATAATAAATACTTCACCAATGGAGACAAAAAGTAATGAATTTGATCGAGAGTGAAGAAAATAATAGACACTTAATGGAGAATGTACAAATAATGAAAACTTAATGAACAATAAAAGAAATAGTGAACACTTAATTAAGAGGGAAAAAAAAAAAGGAAAGAACAATGGAGAAAATTTCTTGAATGAGAATCTGAGACTAACTGAAAGAGAAGGTAGAAAGAGGCAACTTAGAAATAAATTAGTAGACTAACACGCAAAAGGCAACTCGCAATTGGCGTCGACGATTTTCAATCACATTTCATTCAGTAGTGGCGGGCAAACGTCAAATGTTTGAGAAATGAGAGTTTAGGTTAGGGCTTCTTGAAGCTTTGGATGTGATTTGTTGTCGTATTTTTGCTGAATTATGATTTGGATTGTAAAAAATATAGGCTTTTTTTATTCATTTCATATGATTTGTGGATAATTTTAGTTTAGTTTAGATATATGGTCATCAGGTCTGTAGTGGATTTGTAAAACCATGGACCTGTAATGATGATCCTAATTTATTTTAGTGAAATCTTCATAAGTACGTGCATTATTAACTATTCCATAATTTACTGTAATTCATATTAAAATATTCATTTTATTAATTACACGCATAATATTTTTCATTTTTACTTGTGTCTATTCTTTCCATATTATGTTTTGTAACTGACGAAAATCCGAACAATGTCACGGGTTAAAACTTCAATACAGGGTAGCTGATTATATGGGATTTGAGATTCACATTTAACCGATTAAATGGAATACAAAGTGAAATTGAATACCTAAAGAATTCTATTCCTGATTTGCTGTCCTTTTGAAGTATAAGAGTATTTCTTTTCGGATATAAGTTAATCAATTCATCAATTAGACTAGCGTGGCGTATCTTCTTTCCCTGATTTCTAATACCGATGATTATGATGTGTTAGTCTATGAAATGAAATTAGTTACGAGTGTTTCATCGATTTCATTTTTGTGGTTCTGATATGGCATATCATGATGTGGTTTTTAAACGCATATCGAAATGCATTCATATTACAGAATGTATGCCTTCATTCCCTGATCATATCATCTTATGTTGTGTCATGTATTGTTGTTTGCATGAATGTATGCCTTCATTCCCTGATCATATCATCTTATGTTGTGTCGTGTATTGTTGTTTGCATGCAGATATGGAATCAATAAATGTATTCATTACTTGCGATGCGAGAACATTTGGTCTTCTTGTGTCTAGTGGTACCAAGTATGTAGATCTTGTTGAGATGATATAGGTGGAGATGAAGATGAGTTCCAGTAATGTTAGCTTGAAAATAGAATATGATGTTGGTGAAAACATGACACCATTATGGATTGAAAACGACAACTCACTTTTCTTCTACATGGAACACAAAAGGAAGGATCCTCGGTTAACGGAGTATGCACTTAGTGTTGATGCTGAGCACGTGTTTAACATGAATGTCGATGGATCTGTAAACATATCAAACATTGCCACGTCACCATTTGCACATGTAATGGAACCTGCAGCTACACGCTCCCTTCTCATAGACACAGCAACCTCAGTTCCTTCAATTCATCAGTTTGCTGCTAGCATGCATTTGACTGATGATAAAGAGGAGAGTTGCACCCTATGCAATACAAAATAACTATCAGTTCAATGTGTATAAATCTGACAATCTCGAACGCGTGTTGAAGTGTCTGGGTGAGGGGTGCAGATGGAAATTTAAAGCATAGAGATTGGCTAAGGCAGATATGTTCAAGGTCCGTTATATACGTTATGGACTGCCAAATGGATACAATTATACAATATCATCGACAAGCAAAAAGTTCATTATTGGTGAATTCATAAAACATAAATACACGTAGGCAAAGGCAATCTACACACCTATCGATATTATCCATGATATGGTAACAACATACGGGTTGACATTGAGGTACAAGAAGGGGTGGAGAGCTCGTGAGCATGCATTGGAAGAGGTAATGGGGGATCCGGATCAGTCGTATGCTAAACTATTAATGTACCTAATCGAGCTTGAACATAAGAATCCAGGCACAAAAACTGGTATATAAATTGATGGTGATGACATTTTAGATATGCTTTCATGTTGTTGGGTGCGTCCATACAAGGATGGATTCATTGCAAACTCGTCGTGGTGGTGGACCCAACTTTCTTGATCGACAGATACGACAGAAGACTGTTTACTGCATGCTCCCAGGATGCGAATAATTCTATATTTATAGACATTTGGTGTTGGGGATTCGAAGAGCAACAACCCTTGGAATTGGTTTCTTAGCCGGAAGCATACGGGGAGAGGGATGATATGTGTATTATCTTACACCGTCATCAAAGTATCTAATAGGCTGTTGATGCGGTCTACCCGGGGGTACATCACGATTTTTATGCAAACCATCTGCTGCAGAGAGTCAACTGGCGTCAATATTTCATCTGCTACAACAAACCCACTCATCGATGTGTACTTGAAACTTGAAATTAGGTATAGAATTCCTAGTTTCACCACATCTTCGTCAGTTGTTGCGACAATGAGGTTGTTGAAAGTATTTTCAATGTCTTTTCTATACACACGCTTTTGATGTCTGAAGAACAGATGCTTGATCTGGTTATGATTGATATTGTACATGCTAGTAGGGTGGGTTGGGTTGGGTTGGGTCGGTTTTTGCCTCAACCCAAACCCAACCCAACATTGTCGGTTTGTTAGAAATTCAACACAACCCAACCCAACCCATGTAAATATTGAAACCCAACCCAATTATGTGTCGGTCGGGTTGGGTTGGTCGGTCGGTCGATTTGAGAAAAATTTATTACACAAAAATTAAAATCATCCAATTTTTTTATGTAAAATAACATTAATATAACCTTTAGTCATCTAATGTTAATAAACTTGAAAAATAAAATAGTACAATCCAATAATATATTCATTCGTAACTTTTACAAAAAAAAAATATTATCTCATTTTCAAAAAAATTTATTCACAAAGACGAATTTGACTATTTATTCACGAGACATGTTTGCTCAGTATTGCACCCACAATTTGACGGCAATAATCTCTGAAAATATAGTTCTTGAATGGAAATTGATTTGATTGATGACTTGAAAATCAAAAATTAAAATTTATCGATTCACGCTTCTCCTTTTTCAATTCAGTGTGCCAATATCAGATTACAAAATTCATTTTTAAGGTTCGTGAAATTTTATTTCTGAATTATTTTCTCTATTCGAATTATTTTCGAGTAATTAAACGGTTCATGTGAATTTTGGTATTTTCTTAATATATTTTGTTTTGTCATGGAATTCAAGTAATTAACTTTCGTGTAAATGGCATATTTTTGTTAGCTGTATATCAACTCTCTTGAGTTTGAGCCGTGGACTATTTTTTGTCAATTTTTTACGCTTGTGATTATATGTGTTCTTTTGTGTTAACATTTTTTAAATCCGCTAACATTTTTTTTTTCTATTCGAGTTCTTTTGTGCATATAATTATATATCCGTGTCAATTTTGGTATCTTAAGGATTGAATTTTTTTTATTTAGAGTTTATTTTATTTATTTTGTCGGGTTGGGTTGGGTCGAGTCACGGGTTAGTTGCTAACCTGTGACCCGACCCGACCCGATTAGCCAACCCACAACCAGCCCAAAAATTCCAAAAAATCGACCCAAATCGGTCGGTTTGGGTGGGATTTGTGAGTTTTCTCGGGTTGGTTTGGGTTTTGCCCACCCCTACATGCTAGTGTTATCATTATCGTGACACTTCAAGCTGGTAACAAGAGCAAACTCCTCCATCGAAAACTTGATACGTCTGCTGGCAATCTTGAACGACATTTCATCGTGCGTGGATTGTCGTACTTCCATTAATAATAAATTATGTATAACCTGGTGTTGTAATCGTAACTCGTTCATCTGCATAAAGTGTCTAAAACAAGTTCATCTAAACAGATCCTTCTATGATGCAATAATCTTGGTGTTCAATTTTGAGATAAATTTCTTCCTGAAGAAAACATTCAGGCTTCCACCAAATCTGTTCTCCGGAGAGATGTAGTATCCACTTTCTTGTTGCATGAAGTTCGATAAATAAAAAAATGTACAAGTCAATCTATTATAGTCACAAATATTCAAATTATGGTTTGTACGCGAATTGCATACATCGAATACAAAAATGAAATGTAAATTATCAAGACAGTAATATATTGATTTTGTTTAGTATACGTTTGAGATAATTATCAAGATAGTAATATATTGATTTTGTTTAGTATACGTTTGAGATAATTTAAAGGATTCACATATGTACATGTGTTATGCCACATATCACTTTTAGAGACATTGAAGCTACACTACACCAAAAAAAGAGCTTTTGCAGTGGTCAAAAAACGTTGTAAAAGACTTTTTGCAGCGTTTTTTCAAGTGTTGCGTAGGTCAGTGTTGCCGTTGGGGGGAAGACTTTTTGCAGCGTTTATTCACCGTTGCAAAAAAGTCTTTTGCAGCGTTTTTTCAACGTTGCGATAGATTCTATTTTTTATGGTAATTGACCCACAAAATTGAAAATGACACTTTGTGAACAAATTTTGGAATTGCATAAAAATTGATAATTTCATTACAAATTTTTGAATTAATACAACATTAGAATGTCATGCAACACAACAAATCTAAAAAGGAGTAAGGATTAAAGATTTCATGTTACATCCTCTATAAAGCTCGAAACTACAATAAACTATCCAAAAAATGAGCAAATTGTCTACATCCTTGAAAAAATGTTCTGAAATAGCACCAAAACAATGGACAATGCATCCAGAAATAGAATCCAGACCCTATTTAGCTGGAATTCCTGATAATGTAATCACCTTTGAAGAATTGGGCAGAAGATTCACAGTGATGGAAAAAGCATCGAAATTTCCAGAATGCACAGACAAGTATATACTATCAATCATCAATTCGAAACCACAGGGATTTGCCAATTCTACCAAGACTTGGACTAGTTCCCCAACCACCTAGATCAGCTCCTGCTTACTGCTAAGATTTGACTCCCCTTTGATGAATGGTGTATAAATGAAAGGTCCTAAAGGAGCAGATCCTACCCACCAGTCCTCTCTTGCAGTGTTACATTTAACAATATCCATTTGTGAGTGGAGAGGAACTAATATTACAAAATCCATTAGAAGTTATAATATTAAGCAAAATAGTAGTCAAATTCCATTGTCACGTGAGATCCACCATGATTGTAAATGGAAACCAAAAAGTACAGTAGTTAAAATCAAAATTATAGAAAAATATGATGTGAGGCTTGAATGTCGTAATTAGTTTCATGTCATACTATATAGAAAAATAATTATTAGTAATATTTTTCTACTGAGTTTGATTGCCACAATAGACTAAAAGGTTTGTATATAGAGCAGAGCATAAGACGGCCAGAAGAAAAAATTTAACTATAAGTGTGACATAATCTTATGAAGCATGCTCATACTGTAACCAAAAATCCATATCTCCACTACCAAAATCCTTACAATAATAATTTATTTCTTCTATTTTCTTTATTTCAATGTTTGTTGCAGAAATTCCTCGCATCGTAACAATGTATGTTAGAGCAGAAGTTAAAAGGGTATGAACATTCTAGGCACCTGGAATAGGAAATACTGACAATGATCATTCGATAGTGCTTGAGAGGATTGAGGGTCATCAGAGCAAAATAGAAGGTAGCCAGAAGATTCTCCCTAGGTTTTAGATATATTAGTCAAAATTAAATTTAGAGTTCAGAAGTTTAGGGTTCAATCAAAACTTATTTAGAGGCCCTAATTTGATACCAACTTGAAATTTAGGCTGAATTGAATTTCTTGTATTATTCTCGAACTCAAGGTTATTCCTGTACTTCAATCTCGTGGAGAGACTCGAGTGTAACAAATGTATACCTGAGGAGCACTGCCGAACAAATCCTCTGGAGTAGAAGAACACATCAAAACAAGGTCCATGTCATTTGCATCAACCTCCGCCATCTGAAGAGCTTTCTTTGCTGCCTCTGCAGCGAGACCTACCAAACTATCTTTTCCTGCAACAGCGAACATTGCACTAAATTCATGATGCAGACGTATATCAAGAATATCAATATTAAAAGTTTGAATGCCCTTCGAAATCCTAAAACTTAAAATAAATTATAATAAGATCCAACAACATTCTTATAGATGATAGTTAGAAAAACAGGCAGCACGCTTAAATTCAGCAAGTGAAGCCATTCATTCAATTGACATTTTCAGTACCCATTCATAATTAGTTGCACACATACAGATTGTAGGCTATAAGAAAAAGAATTTTACAATTACTAAACTCCAAATTAACACCAACCTGCAACATGCATGTACAATACAACTCCTAGTGAAGTTAAATTTTCTATTGTTTCATTGACAAGAACCAATTTGAATTACCTAAATTCTTCAGTATTTCCCCTGTATCAAGTTTGGAGTACCCTAAACTCTATATAGGACCTTATTAATAACTAGCATCAACAGCACATAGAAACTCACCAGAAAGAACTATTCTGTTTCGAATTCCTGTCCGAACAGAGATCCATTCATCAGAAGCATCAACAATTTTCACAAGATCGTCATTAGAAATCTGAAGACATGGTAGCGCAGAGCCACACCCAACTAACTTGCAGCCTTTACTTACAAGCCTATATGTATTTTAAGATTGTATTAGAGAGGATTCAAAAGCAGTATTTCAATAATAATATTATTGTGTGAAATATCATTTTAATGCACCAAATCAGAAAAACAAGACAGCTCGACTCATTTTGCAGTATATGAGTGTGGAGAACTGAGTTTCCACAATAAGCCAAAACTGCAAAGTACCAGACTAACGAGTAGGTAAAGCTTTAAATAGAAAACAACAGCTAAGGAAGCAACAGAATAAGCAATTTTTAGTTTAAAAAATGAACAAAATGCAAATAAAAAGAATGAACTCCAATGAGATTATTTAAATGCAATGCTATATAATGAAAATTAGGATGCTGAAAATAAACCTGTTTTCGACCAATGAGTACACTGCACTTCAATCAATTCAACAAAACAATTCAATGTTTTTCAACTGATGAATGGACTGCACTTCATTCAATAGATAAAGACAACAAAGATATCTTCAAAAAACATTTTTTTTTTTCAAATTCTTCCCATATTCAGCTAAATTAAGTAGTTTCCATACTAATCCCCACAACAATTGAGTACATAAATCTAAAAAGAACAAATGGAGTGATTGAGATTTGAGGACATTAACACTGCATAAGAAGCGAAGAGTTATGTTAAAAAGATGAACTTTCCAATTGGTGGATTTAAATCAAGCCAACTCTGATTTGGACTTAGGTTTGGCTTCTACCGCCGCAGGATCATACCCGGGCGGCGCCTCCTGCGTGGACTCCATTTCCTTCCTCTACTGTCACTACTCCCATCAATAAACACAACAACCCAAACAACAAATTTACACAATCACACACATCTATCTATCACTAATTGTCCTCACTTACAAGAGCGCCTTTGGATTGATAAATGGAGACTTCATCTTGAGGCGAATAACCCGCCCGAATTCGAATGGGCATGCGGAGGGAACCGTCTGGGCGTCGAGTTGGGGCAAGGATTATTTCCCCTTCTTTTAGGGTTTTGTCGAGTTCAACTGCCACTCTCGCAACAATTATGCCTCCCCTCAATATCTACGCCGGGAAAGAGATTGGGGGGAAGAAGAGGAGAAGAGAGGAGGAAAAGTTAGAGGAAAAGTTAGGTTTGATTTAAGGGATGTCTTTTTTAAACGTTTTTGACGTTGCGAAATCACCAGGAGAAAAAAGAAAAAAATTGTAAAAATGTCTTTCGCAACATTTAAAAAATATTGCAAAAAATAAAATTTTCGCAACGCTTTTAAAATGCGAAAGACACTTTTTTTTGCAACATTTGAAAATGTTGCGAAAAGTTTTGTCTTTCGCAACGTTTAAAAAATATTGCGAAAAATAAAAAAATTCGCAACATTGAAAAAACATTGTAAAAAGGCAACATTCACTTATAAAATGTTGCCAAAACTCAATTTTGTTAAGCAATGACAACATTCACGTATTAAAATATTGTGATAGACCCTTTTAGCAACATTTTACTACCGAATGTTGCCTTTTATATGTTGCAAATGGTATTTTTTGGTGTAGTGCTACTGCGTATGATAATTAAACTAGCAAGATTGTGTGGATCATACTAACAATCATGGCGTCACATATTCACTTGGAATGGTGTTTCCTTATTAATTTTTCTCAATGTACGCTTATTACATATAACGCTTTAAATTTCATGATAACTATTCACGTACATTGTATTGTATGCATATTGACTGCGTGCTATATTATATTAAATGACACTGTGATTTGTTTTTAAATTCTACATACATCCAATAACATAATCAATAACTTGGGGGAGGGCATATTAACTAAGTATGAAAATGACTTGCCTGTGGTTTATGGATTTTGGGAAGTTTCTTCTTCTTAGAGCTGGATTCGATGTTTACAGTTTCAATTTCCCTCTTGGAGCATTTCTTTATGTGACACTTCTGAGTAAATTGTTGGAAAAAACTGAAAATGGGCTGACTTTGGCATTAGTTTTGAGTGGGACCCGCTTGGCTATTTTGAAAGATGAAAGTTGATTTGTGTTCTCCTCCGTGAGTACATCGAAATCATATACTTACTTGTCAAAAATGATGCTCGGGTGAATGAGAAATTGAAGCTCAAAGTATGCCATGTGAAAGGAGTTTATGTTGGTGGGAAAGCAAAAATTTAAGCTTTGTCCCACATAGGAAGTGGATGAAAATTAAAACCACTTTATAAAGGATTGCACTTTAGAATGGTGTAATCATGTGTAGCATAGAGGCTCTCTCCACGTGCGCGCGCAGGGGGGTGCAAATCTTGGACCGAAATTGACTTCAGACCTTGGACTTGTGTGCGAGCGCGACCTGCGTACACGAATGTCGGACCGGAAGGAACAAAATTGGCCCCTTAGGAGTGTCCACGTTTTGCTACATTTTTTAATTTTTTTTCAATAGACTTTTGGTTTTCCAAAACTGTTGAAACTCCTAAAACTCCAATGTTAATTGCTATGAAGTTATTGAGCAATTATTCTACAGTTGTCTATATAGTCATCTCGTTTTTCCAGTCTGCAGTACACGAATTCATCTGCATATTCATCTGTCTGCAATTTCTGTTTCTCCTACATACGGTCTCCGTTTTGCATTTTTTTTTCCGATCTTGTTCGAGTCTGGTGGTGATATTATTCAGACACATAGTCAGTTCGCCGGAGTGGTCTCTGTGGTGCTCAGAAACTATTGGTTCTACCGTTGAATCCTGGGAAGCAGACGTTCAGTTCAATCCTCAAGCACGTACGGTGAGGGGGCGAATCTGTTTTAAGGAAACTGTGTTTGACACAGGCCTCGGGTTAAAAGTGTTATACGGTTTTAACAGATTCTGGTTGTTCATTTTGTTCTGCAATTGTTTTATTGTTTACTACAATATATATATATATATATATATATATATATATATATATATATATATATATATATATATATATATATATTTTACATTATATTGTAATATGCGCAAACTGTATTTGTAAATACAGTTTTTATTCTGTTCATCAAATTGGTATCAAGTTGTAAATCCGGTATTGAAATTGAAACAATTTTCCTACAAGCTTAAAACAGATTGGTTATTGTTTCATTTGGTTTATTGGATTAATATTAGTTTATTGAAAACTAATATTTTTGTTTCATTTTCAGAAATGGCAACCGAACAAACTAACATGGATGTGACCCAAACTGTGGCTACTGGAAAGCAGGCTGTGGGCTCTAGTTCTGGTGTGGCTCAAACTGTGGCTAGATTGCCAAGTCATGTTGTGAGCCAACCTATGGCTACTGTTCCGGTTAATCATAATGAAAAACCGGAGAAATTCAATGGCTTGAATTTCAAAAGGTGGCAGCAGAAAATGCTATTTTATTTGACCACCTTGAATCTTGTGAGGTTCTTGACTGAAACTGCTCCAAAACTCAAAGAGGGTGAGGGAGATGTTCAAGCAATCAGTGCACTTGATGCTTGGAACCATTCGGATTTTCTATGCTGAAATTACATTATGAACAGTTTAGCAGATTCGCTATACAACGTGTATAGCACTATAAAAACTGCTAAGGAGTTGTGGGAGTCTTTGGACCGTAAATATAAAACTGAAGATGCCGGGGCTAAAAAGTTCATTGTCGGCAAATTCTTAGATTATAAAATGGTGGACTCCAAAACTATAATCAGTCAAGTGCAAGAACTCCAAGTAATTCTTCACGAAATTCATGCTGAAGGGATGGTGTTGAGTGAGACTTTCCAAGTGGCTGCAATTATTGAAAAATTGCCTCCCGCATGGAAAGATTTCAAGAATTACCTAAAGCACAAACGAAAGGAAATGAACGTCGAAGAACTGATTGTTAGACTTCGAATTGAAGAAGACTTCGAATTGAAGAAGACTAGTGTTGCTAAAGCCAATGTTGTGGAGCATGGTCAAAGCAGTAAAACAAAAGTAAGGCTGGGTCATTCGGTGGTAAAGGGACCAAGCTAGGACCTAAAGGTGGAACCTCTAAAAGGAAGTTTCAAGGAAAATGCTTCAATTGTGACAAAGTGGGTCACAAGTCTTCGGAGTGCAGATTGCCAAAGAAGAAGAAAGAAGCAAATGTGGTTGACTACATGGCGCATGATGTGGCGGAGATGAATCTAGCAGTCGTCGTTTCTGAAGTGAACATGGTGGGCTCTAACCCAAAAGAATGGTGGATTGACACCGGAGCTACGAGACATGTGTGTTCTGATAAAGAACTGTTTGCTGCTTTCGAAGCAATTGAAAATGGAGAGAAGTTGTTCATGGGAAATTCAGCAACTTCTGAAATCAAGGGACAAGGCAAAGTGGTTCTGAAGATGACTTCGGGGAAAGAGCTAACTCTTAACAATGTGTTGTATGTGCCTGAAATTCGCAAGAACCTTGTGTCCGGGTCGCTTTTAAATAAGCATGGTTTTCGTATTGTATTTGAGTCAGACAAAGTTATTTTGTCTAAGAGTGGAATGTTTGTCGGAAAAAGGCTATGTTTCCGATGGTATGTTTAAGTTGAATGTAATGGTTGTTAAACCAAAAATGAATAAAGTGAACTCTTCCGCTTACTTGCTTGAGTCTTCCAATGTGTGGCATGGTAGACTAGGACATGTTAACTATGATTCTTTACGTAGACTAGTTAACTTGAATTATATACCCGCGTTCCATATTGATTCCAAACATAAGTGTGAAACTTGTGTTGAGGCAAAATTGACAAGGTCATCATTTAAATTAATTGAACGGAATACAAAACCACTTGATTTAATTCACAGTGATATATGTGATTTAAAATTTGTACAAACAAGAGGTGGCAACAAGTATTTCATTACTTTTGTCGACGATAGCACAAAATATTGCTATGTGTACTTGCTAAAAAGCAAGGATGAAGCGATAGAGAAATTCATTCTCTACAAGAATGAAGTTGAGAACCAACTTAACAAGAAAATTAAGGTGATAAGAAGCGATCGAGGTGGTGAGTATGAAGCACCATTCGCTGAATTATGTGCACAACATGGAATCATACATGAAACCACCGCACCTTATTCCCCGCAACAAAATGGTGTTGCTGAAAGAAAAAATCGCACCTTAAAAGAAATGATGAATGCGGTGTTGGTAAGTTCTGGGTTACCTCAGAACATGTGGGGGGAGGCTGTGTTATCAGCAAATTACCTTTTAAATAAGGTGCCCCGAAAGAAAATGGAAAAGACCCCTTATGAGTTATGGAAAGGAAGAAAGTCTTCCTATAAATACTTACGAGTGTGGGGGTGTCTTGCTAAAGTGGCCGTCCCAACACCAAAGAAGGTGAAGATAGGACCGAAAACTGTAGACTGTATCTTCATTGGATATGCTCAAAACAGTAGTGCTTATCGATTTCTTGTGTATGAGTCTAAAATTCCAGATATACACAAAAACACGATAATAGAATCGAGAAATGCTTCCTTCTTTGAACATGTATTTCCATGCAAGTCCAAAGAAGAGGCAAGCTCTTCTAAACGGACATATGAGACTATGACTGAAAATAGTCCGGACCAAGAATTAGAAGATGAGGTTGAGGTTGAACCAAGACGTAGCAAAAGGGAAAGGACAGAAAAATCTTATGGTCCAGATTTTCTGACCTATATGCTAGAAAGTGAACCTCAAAGCTATCAAGAAGCTGTGAACTCATCAGAAGGACCTCAATGGAAAGAGGCCATTCAAAGTGAAATAGATTCCATTTTGCAAAATCATACATGGGAGCTAGTGGATCTTCCTCCGGGAAGTAAACCACTAGGCTATAGATGGATTTTCAAACGTAAAATGAAAGCAGATGGATCTATTGAAAAGTATAAGGCTAGATTGGTAATAAAAGGTTATAGACAACGAGAAGGCCTTGATTACTTTGATACATATTCTCCAGTAACGAGAATAACATCTATTAGGATGATACTTGCGATTGCTGCTCTACGAAATCTTGAAGTACATCAAATGGATGTTAAGACTGCATTCTTGAATGGAGATTTAGATGAAGAAATCTATATGGAACAACCCGAGGGGTTTTCATCTCCAGGGCAAGAAAAGAAAGTTTGTAAATTGGTGAAGTCGTTATATGGCTTGAAACAAGCACCAAAACAATGGCACGAAAAATTTGATAATGTCATGATGGAGAGTGGATTTAAAATCAACGAGTGTGACAAATGTGTTTACGTTAAAGACACTGGAAATGGTTATGTCATTTTATGTCTTTACGTTGACGATATGCTTATTGTTGGTAGTGACAATAAGATGATTAAATACACTAAAGATATGTTAAATTCGAGGTTTGACATGAAGGATATGGGTTTAGCTGATGTTATACTTGGAATAAAAATTTCAAGAACATCAGATAGGCTTGTTCTAAACCAGTCACATTATGTTGATAAAATTCTAGAAAAGTTCAGTAAGGATGATACTGAAATGGCTAGAACACCGATAGATACAAGTCAACATCTATCCAAAAACAAAGGTGAAAGTGTACATCAAGTAGAGTACTCGAGAGTTATTGGGAGTCTGATGTACTTGATGAGTTGTACAAGACCAGACATAGCCTACACAGTGAGTAAACTGAGTAGATATACGAGTAATCCAGGAGCTGATCACTGGAAAGGAATAGTAAGAGTACTAAGGTACTTGAGATGTACACGTAATTTTGGACTGCACTATACTAGATATCCAGCGGTCATTGAAGGATATACTGATGCAAATTGGATATCTGATATAAAAGACTCAAAGTCCACGAGTGGATTTGTGTTTACATTGGCAGGTGCAGCTATATCCTGGAAATCCTCTAAACAAACTGTGATAGCCAGATCCACTATGGAATCTGAGTTTATAGCTTTAGATAAAAGTGGTGAAGAGGCTGAATGGTTGCGCAACTTCTTAGAGGATATTCCAAGATGGTCAAAACCTGTGCCAGCAATTTGCATATATTGTGATAGTCAATCAGCAATTGGAAGGGCACAGAGTAACATGTATAATGGTAAGTCTAGACATATACGTCGTAGACACAATACCATAAGACAATTACTCTCAACTGGAGTTATCACTGTTGATTATGTAAAATCAAAGGATAACATTGCGGATCCGCTAACCAAAGGGTTAAATCGAGAGTTAGTTGAAAAATCATCGAGAGGAATGGGACTTAAGCCCTTGAATGGATAAGTTAATACAAAGGAAAACCCAACCTAGTTGACTGGAGATCCCAAGATCTAAGTTCAAAGGGACAACCTAATTGTAAAGACTTAATAGAATCACTGTGGGGGATATTACCTCATGTCCATTCCTATGATGCACAGTGATGCCCGAAAGATAAAGGATAAGCAATAGGCTTTTAATGATTATTATGCGTCGAAAATTCGAGCCAAGTAACGTGGATTACTTGTAATGAGAAATCACCTATGTGAGAGAGAAGTGGGGCCGCTTCTAAGGGAATTGTGTGGGGTACAATTCTTGTGAACTCTCACAGAACCAGGCGTATGTTCATGGCCAAAACGAACATAATAATGAGAACGAAAATGTGTTAGGAAGAATCCTGTGTAGAGTATATCATCGTTTACATAAACGGCAGAACAGTTCAAGGACATCGCGTCTACTGGTCAGCTAGTAAAGTAAATATGCTTTCACAAGGGAAGGTTCAAGGGGTAACACCTACCTATCCTATGCAGGTTTCAACTGTTGAACTATATCACCTAGTCTTCATGTGTCACATTCATGTGTCGCTCCCAATTTTCATTCATGTGGGGGATTGTTGGAAAAAAACTGAAAATGGGCTGACTTTGGCATTAGTTTTGAGTGGGACCTGCTTGGCTATTTTGAAAGATGAAAGTTGATTTGTGTTCTCCTCCGTGAGTACATCGAAATCATATACTTACTTGTCAAAAATGATGCTCGGGTGAATGAGAAATTGAAGCTCAAAGTATGCCATGTGAAAGGAGTTTATGTTGGTGGGAAAGCAAAAATTTAAGCTTTGTCCCACATAGGAAGTGGATGAAAATTAAAACCACTTTATAAAGGATTGCACTTTAGAATGGTGTAATCATGTGTAGCATAGAGGCTCTCTCCACGTGCGCGCGCAGGGGGGGTGCAAATCTTGGACCGAAATTGGCTTCAGACCTTGAACTTGTGTGCGAGCGCGACCTGCGTACACGAATGTCGGACCGAAATGAACAAAATTGGCCCCTTAGGAGTGTCCACGTTTTGCTACATTTTTTAATTTTTTTTCAATAGACTTTTGGTTTTCCAAAACTGTTGAAACTCCTAAAACTCCAATGTTAACTGCTATGAAGTTATTGAGCAATTATTCTACAGTTGTCTATATAGTCATCTCGTTTTTCCAGTCTGCAGTACACGAATTCATCTGCATATTCATCTGTCTGCAATTTCTGTTTCTCCTACATACGGTCTCCGTTTTGCATTTTTTTTTTCCGATCTTGTTCGAGTCCGGTGGTGATATTATTCAGACACATAGTCAGTTCGCCGGAGTGGTCTCTGTGGTGCTCAGAAACTATTGGTTCTACCGTTGTATCCTGGGAAGCAGACGTTCAGTTCAATCCTCAAGCACGTACGGTGAGGGGGCGAATCTGTTTTAAGGAAACTGTGTTTGACACAGGCCTCGGGTTAAAAGTGTTATACGGTTTTAACAGATTCTGGTTGTTCATTTTGTTCTGCAATTGTTTTTTATTGTTTACTACAATATATATATATATTTTTTACATTATATTGTAATATGCGCAAACTGTATTTGTAAATACAGTTTTTATTCTGTTCATCAAATTGGTATCAAGTTGTAAATCCGGTATTGAAATTGAAATAATTTTCCTACATAAATTTGTATGCGTTGTTATTCGAGCCTCCAATATCAGAATGTTCGTCAAGCCTTTCCTTTGAGTCAGACAATATAGTTATCGACCTTGTTATATGCCTGGATGGAGTCTAAACAATATCTACTTTTGTTTTCCCTGTCATCGTCTTTATTAGAGTCACAAGTCTAGATGAAGTGTGGACACCATCTCGTTTTGTTGAAATAGCCTGCTTAGTTTTTCTAGGCAGGTTCATCTGCTCAATCTAGAAGAAACCCAGATATGATGGAAGAGTTGGTGTTTTGTTATTTGTGTTACCCGTATCTTCAACTTGAGAATTGTCCGAACACATGGACAATCGACGGGATGTATTCCCTGTGAATGCTTCTTCTTCGACAACTTTCATCTTTTGCCTACAATATCAAGAGATGGATTCGATGTTATGGAAAAGCTTTATTTCGAACTTGGGTTTGTGATTTTAACGCTGTTAGTTAGGGTTTATATATCGAAGTATTGAAATCAAAATGACGATATTGCAGTTTGAAAAAGATGATTTCTGGGACTGAAAATAAGGATAAATTAGAGATTGAGAATGCACCAAATTTTGGTGCAAATGTGCTCCAATGGAACACCATACTTTAATTTTTGGAAAAATAGTGCAAAATTGAATAGTGTTGCACCAAATAGCACCATTTTTGCAACATTATTAAATTTTGCACCATTCCAATTTGCCCTTCCTTTTAATTTGCCAAAAGTATTGTTGGAGGGTATTTGAATCATTTTTGTTATATAATTTTTAATACAATTATTATTATTATTATTATTATTATTATTATTATTATTATTATTATTATTATTATTATTTGCATTTAAATTAAATTTGAAATGTTAAAAATAATAATTGCTGAATTAATTAAAATTAGAATAAAAAAGTTAAATTGCAATGATATTTTCACTTCATATTTAGTAATTTAATATGTTTTAATTGTACTATATTTTAATAATATATTTATTAATGAATTTAATATTTTCCTTAATTTAACGTAATTATTTATTTAGTAATTTACATATTTCTAAAGTAGATAAACAAATAATATTCCGAATAAATAAATTACTAAGGAAAAAGAAGAGAAGAAAATGATTAAAGACTGTAAGTTTTGGTGTAATGTTGGAGATGAATTTTAGTTTGGTAAAAAGTTTGGTGCAAAATTTGGTACAAAATTCGGTGTAGTGCTATGAAAGCCCAAGATAGGCTAACCAAGAAGATGGTGAATTGGTTATTAAAACTTTTTTGTTAATTACTCAAGATTTTAATATAATGAACACACAAATGATATAGAAATAAACTAAACACAAGTAAGCACGTAAATGAAACGATATAAACTTGCACAAAGTAAAAATGTTAAGTAAAAAGGGTTAGAGAGTGCAAACAATATAATATGGAGGTTCGATCAAATGCAATGATTTACGTCCCCGTTACCAAACTCTCCGCCCTGAGCAAGACCTTTTTCACTATGTTGAGTAACTTATGGTGCAATCAAACCTTTTACAAAGCTTCCGATAACTTACAACCAAAGATCACCGATCCTTTTACAATGTTGAGCTTTCCGGGACCTCAACACGATCTACAATTTCAAAATGAATTTACAATAGAAATCTTCTCTTCTTATCGAACAATAGATTCAAAGTTAAGAACAAGAAGAGAAGAGACAAACACTTTAATAGATGGCAATGAGTATAGCTCAAAGTAGTGGGTTGAAAAACTTTTTGAAGAAATAAGGATTTTTACAAAATGAATCACTTGAAAGTTTTTCGAGAATTTAATACTTTTGATCTTCTAAGGATAGAGAATAAGGTGGTTTTGATCAATAAAAATCTCACTTTAATGCTAAAGAAAAATTATTACAAATGAAGAATGAGAGGTATTTATAGCACTCAAACGGTTAAAAACTCTACCGTACCTGTCGCATTGTACCGGACATTTGGTATATACTGGATGATCAATTAACCGTTGTTTTGTCAAAAAAACCAGAACGGTTAACTAATTTGACCGTTGGAGACAAATTGGCCGTATCGGACGTCCGGTACACCCTTTTTGGCTCGTAACGTCCTCGTTTTTGAATTTTATCAAATGTAGGTATTCGAGAGATGTTTAAAAATATTTTTCAAAGTATTTTTTATATTTTAAAATACTTATTTTGAATTCTTACCCTTGAAAATATATTTTCGAGTAAAACATTTTTGCCATGATTTTTCAATCGTGAATTTAAAACTTTGAGCTCGTCACGATTCATTACCGAGTATTGAAATGTTTTTACCTTTACATTTGATTGTTAAAAGTCTAAGTACTTTGTTTTGAACATCTTGACATTCATTGTTTGACCGTACTTCGACTTTTTATCTCGATTCGCGCTGAAGCATCTTTTTGCAGGTTTTTCAATATCATTCTTCATAACCTCGATTGATCAATTTTGTTCCTACATCAATCGTTGCGTGCAAATTACTTGACCTCGAACTTCGTATCATCAATTTTTATTCTTGTGCAATAATCACTATAAACACTCCAAATCAATTTGTTAGAAGTAAACCCATTTTGTTTGTGATAATCAAAACGAAATGTCAACATAAGTCAACAATTTCCCCCTTTTTGATTATGACAAACATGATGATTTGCAGTGTACAAAATAAACAAATTGATAAGAAATAAAGTTTGTGTATATATATTCCCCATATTTGTTTTGCCTATATTCCCATTGTTTAATATAATCGTGCAAATCTATATCACATCCCTTTCCCTTTTTGGCATAAGCAAAAAGTGTGGTAATAATAAAAATAGTTATAGATAGCAAGAATGAATCAACGAAAATACTTCATTGCAATACTTAATTCAAGTAAGCATTCCAATACATAATCAAAACAGTTAACCATAGTCAAGCTAGCAATCTAAGACAAAATAAAAACTACTGTGCCGAAGGAGGAGGTGGGTACGGGAGTCAAGCAAGTACATCCGTAAAGAAGGAGGTAATCTAATCGTGCATAACGGCCTGTTTTATCCATATATGATGCAGTTCCTCACTCATCCTGTCAACTGTCGTAGTGAGAGAATCAATTTGCCCACTCAGTAGTGAAAATTGATCATTGAAAAGTCCGCGACCGATGGGATGCGGAGCACTCAATCGGGGAGTAGCGTGCGAGGTACCTATGGCATGAGGTATGTCCTCATCATCGTCGCCCTATTCTTCCTCGAAAGTTAGTGTAGAAGATCCCGAAGTCGGGTCGAAGCCCTCGTCTCAAACACTCATTGGCCATTTTTCTTAATGATTTTCATGCGTTGAAGTGTGGTGGAATTAATGGTGTCTATGAGATGGGGTTTAATGAATGCTTTGTCATGAAGAGGAATATCAAAGTCTTTAAAGATTTTAGTTAAACGCATGCCATAGGGAAGTGCTTTAGCTATTTGTGGATGAATGTATGAGTTGCATAAGACCTAATGCAATGGTCGAGAAATCAACTCGCTGACCTACAAAAAAAGAATCGAGAAGAAAAAGATCAAAACAATTTACCTCACCCCGATGCCCTTTCTTAGGTAAAATGACGTTAGCAATGATGTTTTGTAAGACTTTACAAGGGAGAGTAAGTTGATTTTTAGAGACTTTCGTAATATTTTCAAGATTTTTACCCGTTACACGACGGCAAGCATCGGTCGGGTTATAACCATCCACCAAAGGGTGGGTTTTATGCAAGAAAGTTTGGATATTACAAGGTTCAAGTTCAAGGAGAGTGAGAATAAGAGGTTTTAAAACCGTGATTCAAACGTTTTTAATAAAGCATGAAATGTCTCCTTGACGTGAAGAAAAAGTCATATTTTGATAAAATTCCTTCATGAGTCGTGGATATGCATTTTCTTCAAACATGCAAACCGATGTCCATCCCATGTTCATGAAGTGTTCTTCTATCCTCAATGTGGGTGCATCGAATGTAAAAGAAAAATTAACGTTTTTACCTAGTAAGATGGGCATCTTCTCGAAGGGGTTCGTCGGTGCCTCGATTTCGATGTTCATTTCTCGTCGTCGGTGGGAGACGGAGAATGTCGAACAATTTGCTTGAGTCTCTTTCCTCGACCTCGAGAGGTCGACATTGTTCAAAGAAAAATTGGGAATTTTCAAAAAATATAGGGCTTTAGAAGGGGATTTTGCAAAAATAGAATTGTAATCCTTGAATCAGTGATGTAGTGTGTTGGAAAATCTTTTAAAGTAGTAGAATATTCGATTAATGGTTGGATTTTGAGCAAAATTGAAGTAGAACCTCGAGAGGGATTCTATGGCTCGATTTTTGAATGAAAATCGATGGAATGCAAAAAATGGAGATTTTTTAGGATTGATGAATAATGGAAATTGATTAAGGAAGAAGAAACTTGAGAGATGTGATGAAAAATGGGTTCAGTTTTGGAGTTTGAAGAGAGTGGAGTGAAGATACAGAAGAGAAATGGAGAAGAAAAATGGTGAAATCGCGATTTTAAAATCTGAAAAATCTCAGTACCGAACATCCGCTAAAAAAGGAAAACAAATTAAAAGATGTTCTGTCATACTGGACGTCCGATATTATTATTATTATTATTATTATTATTATTAAATAATAATAGAAACGTAATAAGATAAAATAATGGAAATTTAGAGGAGGTTTGATTTAGAATGTCATTTAACTTGATAAGACCCAAACTCCGTCTAATGGACCAGAAGTGATCGAGCGCAAGGGATTTGGTGAAAATATCGATCAATTGGTTTTCGGTGTCAACAAATTCAAGTGACATATTGCCGTTTTGAATATGATCTCTAAGAAAGTGATGTCTTATCTCAATGTATTTAGTTCGAGAATGTAAAACGGGATTTTTTGATAAGTTAATGGCACTAGTATTATTACACATGATAGGAATATAATTGTAAGATAGATGAAAGTCACTAAGGGTTTGTTTCATCTATAGCACTTGAGCACAACAACTCGCGGTTGAGATATATTCGACCTCGGCCTTAGACAAGGCTACAGAGTTTTGTTTCTTAGTAAACCACGAAACTAGAGAGACATCCATCCCAATCGGCATCCGAGTAATTAAGTAAATCAAAGTGGGTTCGTTTTGGATACCAAAGTCTTAAGTTTTGAGTACCACTAAGGTATCTAAAGATTCTTTTTACGGCTCTAAGGTGGGATTCCTTAGGATTTGATTGAAATCGAGCACATAAGCATATACTAAACATAATATTGGGCCTACTTGCGGTTAAATAAAGAAGGGATCCAATCATACAGCGATATTTAGTAATGTCAACGGAAGTGCATTGATCATCTTTGTCAAGTTTTATGGAAGTGCTCATTGAAGTGGTTATCGGCTTTAGATTATTCATTTCGAACATCTTTAACAATTCTAATATGTACTTACTTCGAGAAAATACTTGAGTTCTCTCATCATGCTCATTTCAAATTTCATGCTCACATTTTTAGAAAATTCTTCACAAAGTTGAATATTTGTTGTCCCAAAAATAATGTCATCAACATAGATTTGAACAATAAGCATGTCTTGCTTATGGGTTTTGATAAATAGAGTAGTATCCACTTTTCCAATTGAAAAACCATTTGAAAGTAAAAACTTGCTCAATCATGGTTTCGTTCAAATTAATTTAGTTCTTCTTGTATCGCTAGAATCCAAAATTCATTAAACTCGGCTTCTTTAAAATTTTTAGGTTCAATTTGGGAAATGAATGTACAACTATCAAGATAATTTCTAAAAGAAGTTCTAATAGTGATACCTCTTGATGGATCGCCTTTATTGACTCCTTTGGATAAGAGGAAATAAACTTCCATTCTTTTGGCAATGTGGAGTCTCCTTGAGTCTCGGTTACCATTTTTTCACTTGGTTGTTGGGCTCCTTCGATTGTTCTTCTTTTGATGCTTCTTTGTCTTGAATATTCATTTGTACAAACGGAGTTTCCAAACCTACATAATCATCAATACCTTTCTCTTGATCAAGAAGATTAGTTTCATCAAAAGTAATATGCATGGATTCTTCAATTACTAGAGTTCTTTTGTTGAAAACTCTATAAGCTTTACTAGTTGATGAATATCCAAAAAAAATCCCAACATTGGATTTTGAGTCAAATTCTCCTAAATTGTCTTTTGTGTTTAAAATAAAACATTTACAATCGAAAACTTTAAAATAGCTAATGTTGGGAATTCTATTTTTTCAAAGTTCATAAATAGTTTTGGTTTTCTTACGACTTACCAAGACTCTATTTATGATATAGCATACGGTGTTGACCGGCCCAAAACTATTTAGGTAAATTATTTTCATTTAGCATGGCCCGAGCTATTTTTTGTAATGTACAATTCTTCCTCTCTACTACAACATTTTGTTGAAGAGTTCTAGGAGCCGAAAAATTGTATTCATATCCATTATCGTTACAGAAATCATCGAAAGCAAGATTGTCAAAATTCTCTACCATTGCCACTTCTAATAGTGGTAATAGTGTGACATTTCTCATTCTCAATTTTCTTACAAAAATGTTTGAAGGCCTTCAAAGATTCATCTTTTGCACTTAAAAAATAACTCATGTAAATCTTGAAAAATCATCAACGATAATGAGGCGTAATGTTTACCGCCTAAGCTAATTATTCTTGATGGTACAAAGAGATCCATGTGGAGAAGTTGTAATAGTTTTGTGGTTGAAGAGAAGATTTTCAATTTAAAAGAGCTCTTAATTTGTTTTCCGAGTTGACAAGCATCACAAATTTTGTTTTTCTCAAATTTTAAATTTGACAATCCTTTCACAAAACAACTTTTGGAAATTTTTGAAATAAGACACATGTTTACATGTCCTAGCCTTCTATGCCAAAACCATCATCTTTTAATCCGAGTAAACAATGTTCACTATTTTCATTTCAATATTTATGATATAAACATCCTTATTTCGGCTTCCTATGAAGATTATCTCTTTTGATGTAACATCCTTAATTAGGCATTTGGAATAATCGAATTTTATATTGTAACCTTTATCACATAATTGACTAATACTTACCAAATTATGCTTGAGGTTATCGACTAATAAAATGTTCTCAATTGAGGGGGATGAGTGATTACCAATGTTCCCGATTCTAATAATCTTCTCATTTGCATTGTCTTTGAAAGTTACATAATCTCCATCATTTCTTTTGAAGTTTGAAAGTAGTGATCGGTCTTTGATCATGTGCTTCGAACATCCACTATCCAAGAATCATTTGCTTTTGATTTTCTTTGGTACCTCATCTTCGAGAGTCATGAAGCACATGTTAGCGATTTCATCTTGATCATCGCTTTCATTTTAGTCTTCATCGTCACTATCATCCCAAGTAGCTTGAAGTACCTTTTTCTTGAATTTTTTTTTGGGTACTTGGTTCTTTTGTGACCGGGTTTGTCATATTCGTAGCAAATAATTTTCTTGCTCCTTTCTTCTCCTTTGTCGTCATTCCTTTGAAACTTTCTATTGTTTCGAAATCCTTTCCATTTCTTAACGAGAATGACTAGATCATCAAGCTCTTCATTGCTCATGTTGTTGGTTGATGTTACTTCATCGATTGCCGATTTTAGAGCAATTTGTTGTTTATGAGCCTATTTAGATTCCTCTTTGTTCTTTCTTGTCTCCTCCTTGATCTCGGCATTGTTGAGTTCATAGGTCATCAAGGTTCCATACAATTCTTCCAAAAGATATGTATTCACATCCTTTGTGTTTTCTATAAGCATCCATATGAGGTTCCATTCTTTCGAAAGCGATCTAAGCATTTTGCTCACAAGTTCACCATTGGTATATTTTCGATCAAAACCTTTTAAACCATTTACAATGTCGGTAAAGCGATTACTCATATTAACAATGGGCACATCTTGTTTCATGAAGAAGTTTTCAAATTCTTTAACTAATATATTTATTTTAGTTTCCTTAGCTTTATTCGTTCCAACATGAGTGACTTCGAGAGAATGCCAAATTTCATAAGCCAAATCACATGTGCTAATTCTATTGAATTAATTTCTATCTAGGGCACAATAGAGAAAATTCTTGGCCTTAGCGTTTAAAGACAATTTTCTTCTATCTTCTTCATCGTATTCCTCTCTCGATTTAGGAATACTTTGATCGGGTTTACCATCTATCTTAATAGTCTTTGTTGGCACATATGGACCATATTCAATTATTTCCCAACTATTGTAATCAATTGATTGAACATAAATCATTATTCTAGTCTTCCAATAATTATAATGTGTGACATCAAAGAAAGGAGATCGGTTTGTACAATGCCCCCTCTAGATTTTGAAACACGGTGTTAGCCATAACTCAAGATTGTGAAATCTTAAAGAGTGAGTATCGAGCTCTGATATCAATTGAAAGCCCAAGATAGGCAAACCAAGAGGGGGGGGGGGGGTGAATTGGTTATTAAAACTTTTTCCGTTAATTACTCAAGGTTTTAATCTAATGAACACACAAAATATAAAGAAATAAACTAAACACAAGTAATCATGTGAATGAAATGATATAAATTTGCACAAAGTAAAACATTAAGTAAAAAGGGTTAGAGAGTGCAAACGACATAATATGGAGGTTCGATTTAACGCAAAATGATCTACGTCCCCCGTTACCCAACTCTCCGGTACGAGTAAGGCCTTTTTCACTATGTTGATTGACTTATGGTGCAATCTAACCATTTACAAAGCTTCCAATTACTTACAATCAAGGAGCACCGATCCTTTTACAATGTTAAGCTTTTCGGGACTTCAACACGACCCACAATTTTAAAATGAATTTACACGAGAAATCTTCTCTTTTTATCGAACGATAGATTCAAATTAATAACAAGAAGAGAAGAGACAAACACTTCAATAGATGGTAATGAGTATAACTCAAAGTGTTGGGTTGAAAAACGTTTTGAAGAAATAAGGATTTTCACAAAATTAATCACTCAAAAGTTTTTCAAGAATTTAATGATTTTGATCTTCTAAGGATAGAGAATAATGTGGTTGTGATCAATAAAAACCTAACTTCAATGCTTAAGAAAAGTTATTGCAAATGAAGAATGAGTGAGGTATTTATAACACTTAAATGATCAAAAACTCTATCGTACCAAATGCACCGTATCGGACGTCTGGTATATATCGGACGATCAATTAACCGTTGTTTTGTTAGAAAAATCAGAACGGTTAAATTTTTTGACCGTTTGAGCCAAATTGGCCATACCAGACCCTTTTTGGCTCGGAACGTCATCGTTTTTGAATTTTGTCAAATGTAGGTATTCGAGAGATGTTTAAAAATATTTTTCAAAGTATTTGTTATATTTAAAAATACGTGTTTTGATTTTTAACTTTGAAAACATATTTTTCTAGTAAAGCATTCTTGTCGTGATTTTTCGATCGTAAAATCAAAACTTTGAGCTCGTTACGATTCATTACCAAGTATTAAAATGTTTTACCTTTATATATGATTGTGAAAACTCTAAATACTTTGTTTTGAACATCTTGACATGCATTGCTTGACCGTATTTCGACTTTTTGTCTTGATTCGTGTTGAGGTATCTTTTAGCGGGTTTTTCAATATCATTTTTCATAATCTCGATTGATCGATTTTGTTTCCACGCCGATCATTGCATGGAAATTACTTGACCTTGAACTTTGTGTCATCAATTTACATTCTCGTGCAATAATAACTATATACACTCGAAATCAATTTGTTAGAAATAAACATAATTTGATTGTGACAATCAAAACGAGACGTCAACCATACGCTGGAGATGGCCTGAAGAGTGGATTTTAGTATGGATGTGGTTTGGGGATATATTAAATGACTTGTTTGGTTGATAAACTTAAACATTTACTAAATTAAATATTGAAATGAGTGTACTTTACATTTTTAAAAAATATATATAGCCCATGTTTGGTACACATTAAAATTTTCATTTTCAACCACACATTCTTCAATAAAATAATATTTTTCATCACATCAATAATTTTTTTTTCAACCACACAATTTTACATCAACCCACTATTCATGAATACGTTCCTCCAAAATAATGTGGCTCAAACACATATTGTAGTATATTTGGTGAAAAATGTTTTAAAATGTAAAAAGTGATTTTTTTTAATATATTTTAGTTATGTGGTTATATTTTACTCTTTATTTTATATGATTATTTCAATGGGCTGATTGTAACTTGTATAGCTAGATTGATATTATTTGAAAAGTGAAAGGTGTAAAATTTATAATTTAATAAAATTAATTTTTTAATTAAAAATTAAAAAATGGTTCAATTTAAGTTTGTGCGTTTTTTGAAAATCAAAACTTAAACCAAATCATTTTAAAACGGTTTGGTTCGATTTGAGATAATAATAATAATTAAAAAAAATTTGTGAGTCCACATGGATCCAAACAAACGTGTTCAGTTCAATTTGTAGTTTTGCGATTTTTTTGTGCAGCCATATAACAAGTTGTCACATAAGATGACTATTGCAATCGCTGACTATGAATATCATTACTTTTTAGAAATATGGAATGTGAGCAGTGATGTGCAGGGGTCAACCGGGTTATTCATTTGTGTCATTGAGAACTGAGAAAATAAAACTATTGATTCTTTAATTAAAAAATAAGAGAAAATCATTTGTACATAAATTTTTACCTAAAGGTTTACCTAATTGTCAAATGGCGGCCCCCTATTGGGGGACGCCTATACAGCCCGCCCCCCCTAATAATGGGCCGTCATTTGGCAATTAGGTAAACCCTTAGGTAAAATGTTAAATACTTGAAGCATGACTCAAAAATAAAATATGAATTGATTAGGTCTAATTTGATCAATCTCTTTTATGCTTTAAAAATAAATTTTCTTATTTCAATTTCATCATTTCTGTTTTAAAGGATACAAACCGTTGATTATTATGAACACATATTAATCTATATAGAGTATGATTTAGCTTATGTTTGGCACCCACCAAAGTTATAATTTATTTTTTTTCTTTTCTTATCAACCAGACATTCTCCAATAAAATAATATTACACGTAATGTCAATTTTTTTTTTCTTTTCTAACCAAAAAAAAAAAAAAAAAAAAAAAAGCTATTCCAACTATTAAAATTTCAAATAATGGGGCTAAACGGGGGCTTAAATAAGAGATTAATAAAAATATTGTTTGAAATCGAATCAAACCGATTCAAATAAGATGGTTGTCGATTAAAAAAAAATGCCTACCATAAATGTGAGATGTTTATTTATATAATGGATTTTGCAACTTATTCATAAAAAAATCTATATAATGGATTACATGATGATGTGGAGGGAAAATATTGGATAAAAAATTTAATTGTGTTTTAAACCGACAAATGATAGAGTGTCATATGTATCTTATATAATATATTATGTAAATCTTGATTTACATTTATCAAGATCTTTATACAATATCGGTGTTCTAAAATATTCGTCTAGGGTCAAAGTTTTGGCAAAACGCCTCGCTTTGCACGTAAAAGTTTTTTTTCCCAATTCCTAAATGTCAAGATTTTTTCCTTCCCCTCTTTCATCTTCACTAGACATGCTTTATTAGTTTTTTTTTTCCTTTTTAAAAGTTTTTTATTTGACTTCAGCTTATTAATTTTTTAGAAATTATTAAGGAAATATAATATTTTATAATTTTAGATGTTTCATATACATTATTTTAATTATTAAATGATTTTTTTAAAAAATGATTAAAAAATCTAAAATAATATTAAAAATAAAAAAAAAACGTTTTTTTATGTCTAAACCTCGTCTAGACTCGTTTAAACTCACAAAGCTTGAAATTTCGCCTTCATGCCTAGCTGCACTTACGCTTTTTAGAACACTGTATAATATAGGCACATGCATCTTTTAAATTTGTGAAGTAAAAGGATAAACCAGGCATGGCCGTAATTGAAGTGAAATTTATTTATAGGGTTAATTCTGTAAATTGAAGTACAATGAGAGAAAATATATTCACAACAATTTTTTTAACGATCAGATCATATTGTAATTGCATTCAATGTTCATGCGATTAAATATTTGACCATCATTTTAAATTATGTTAACAATTTTTTGGACAAAAATCATTATTAAGGATAAATTTTTTGATAAATAAAATTTAAAAATAAGAATGTGAGGTAGAAAATGTAAAGAATATCTATGTTTGTTTCGGATTAAAATCAGATTTTAATCTAACTCAAAGTCAAACAATCAATATTATCCACATCTTTCATAAGTCCCACAACTTTTCAACCATACATTTCAAAAACTTCTATCATAATTTACTAAAAATCTAGCCCCTATTTGAAACCCATTTTGAGGAAAAGAAAAATCTTGGAATAATGATTGATGTGATAATGTTTAGTGGAAAAATAATGAAAAGTTTTTGATTTGTGTGTAATATTATTTTATTTCGAGAATGTGTGGTTGAAATGAAGAATGAGAATGAGAAATTAATGGGTGTCAAATCGGGGCCTAATTTACCAAACACCAAAGTGTGATGATAAAGGTTAATGATTTTTAATATAATTAAAATAGGTTGTAATTATTAAAAAAGTAATTATATTACCACCATAAAAATTATTAAGTACACCACATTTTTTTTTATTTTTTTCGTATTTACTTAAATAGCTTTAAGTAAAATTATATAATTAAGATTAATATACTTTTAATTAATCACATCTCATTATAATCGCACCACAAACCTATAACTAATTTCTTCTTCTTTTCTATAATTACGAGTCTTGTGTCTAGAGGCGAAGACCTAGTTAATTTGTAAAGTATTTTTCAGTTTCGCCCTCACAAAAATTTGAATTTTTTTTTCATTAATAAATATTGGTCCAATAACTTACATTTTAAAATTCAACCATACAAAAATCTTAGACTTAAACAAAAGATATAATAGTTACTTAAATAAATAAATAGCCCAAATCTAATCCAAAAGCAAATGACCCATTTATGAATCAATTACCAAAAAGGATACCTACATGCTACAGCCCACAAAATGTAATCCCGACTACAGAGACCCCTCATTCTTCCCCAAATCTCTCCTCAAATAAATAAATAGCCCAAATCCAATCCAAAATCAAAGTTATAATCTTGTTGATAGATTGATTTGTCTTGTCTTGACTCTTTCAGTTTCAACAACTATAGAATGTGCATTTTTAGCTATGAGTGTCATTAAGATAATGTTGCGTAATAGAATGGAAGATGATTTTTTGTCGAGTACCATACTTGTGTATATAGAGAATGAGATTGTTGATACTTTTCCATTAGATTATCTTATTGACGAGTTTGAAGTGATAAGGACAAGGTGAGATCAATTTCAGATGTTCAAGCTATCTCTACCATCTATTATATAAATATGCAATTTACTTTTTATCTTTTTGATATCTATTTAACGTTCATGTTTTCAAATTGTATAGCGTTAGACACATAGATGGACATATTATTTTTGTATCGACAAACTAATTGTTTTTTTGGTCAATCAATTTAACTTGTCTATTTTGGTACTCAAAATCGTCGTTTTCAATCCTCTTAGTTAAAATTTTTTTCCTGGGAGGCTAAGTTTCAAAACATTTTAGTGACCTCTCTGAAATTAGAAATTAAGTTCACTGACCCATTTCTTTGAAATCAAGTTTATTTTTTTTTTCTTCTTTATCTTTCTCTTTTTTGAAAAAATGATTAAGAAAAAATAGTGTCGATAAAAAGAAAACATTACCCATATCTCTTGATAATGTGGATGAGAAGAAATTGATAGTGTTTTCTACTTCTTTTTTGTCCGGTCCATATAGCCATGGATGGATGCAATGTAAAAAGTATATAGTGAAAAGAAATGTCTGAAAGAAAATAAAAAGATGAAGTTTAGTTGTGATGTATTTATTAAAATTCAAAATTCTTTATTTTTATTATTTTTTTAAATTAGGTAAATAATTGTAAATTTGTTTTGGTATATTTATTAAAACTATATTTTAATTGTAGTGGGCATATATTGTGGTGTCCTTAATAAATTAATTATGTGGTGGTATAATTACCCTTATAAGAAATGGCTGTAAATATAACTAACCAAAATCCTCATGAGCTTAAAATTTCATTATTCTCCTTTCACCTGTCTACAAATAACTGCCACTGCCACAGAACAGAGATTCTCAAAATTTAAACTCTAGGGTTTTAGAAATTGTTCCAGCAGAAAAGCTTCAATGAGCGACTCAAGAGAAGATTCTCCTGACTGGTTACGCTCTTTCCAGGTGCTTTTAATCGTATTTATCTCATATTTAATCAGATTTTAGGTAATTAGGTGCAAGATATGCTACGGGAGTTTGTGATTCCATTTTCACTTTTATTTATCAATTAACGCAATGTCATGTGCAAGAGTTTAATTTTTAGTTAATTAGAGTCAGCCGTAGCATTAATTGAGATATGCAAAGCCCGGTAGTAGATTAATAATTTATTGTATTTTCTTTGCAATTTCATGTATTTTGACGGTGCTTAAAAAACTATGAGTGAAGTTTCTAAAGTATATTGAGTTTAGTTCGACTGGATTGATGAAACTTTTGCATGGGAGATGATTATTAGAATTTGATTTGTTGAATAGGCACCGGCAGGGTCAGCTATTGCATTGTCATCCGGGTCAGAATCGCCCCTATCTGACAGTCCACAAAGAAACGAAGAGGATGAGATCATTCTCAGTAAATTGTTTAAGAAAGAAGCTGGGCAGGTTCCACAGATTAAAGATAATGACGAAGAATATCAGATTAGTGAGCCTGTCAAAGTAAAGTCTCCAAACAAAAACGAGAAAACAAAGCTGACACCAGGAAAGAAGAGAAGAAGAAAAGATGACACTGAGATACAAGGTGGTTCTTTTGTATTTTTGAAGGATCTATGCATTCATCTATATAGAATTGAGGATTTATCTTTTCTTCCAAAAGATAGTACGAAATTAATGACAAAGAATTGATTTAGGAGATTGCTTGATTGTCTAAAGTTAAAAAAGAATTAAATGAAACTAATTTCTTTTATGATTATGCAGGAAAAGCATCTAAGAGGAAAACATATGAAAAGTCTGTCCACCCTCAGGTAAGAAGCTTCTCTTGTACTCCCTTTTTTTTTTACTAAACTTGCTACATCACTAGGTAAATATATACTTTGAAGATCGAGCCCATTTCAAGTCTCATCCTCACTTGCACATCTGAAATCTTCAGGTATAACCATATACCTTATAGGATCGTTATCCGTGGAACTTGTGAGTGTATTATTTGTACTTTTCCCTCGTATAATGTCTAAATGAATGTCAAAAGGGGTATATTTGCTCATGGAAAGTCTTAATTGGTGAAGATACGAGGAATCATTTTGTTTCCTGGCTATATTATAGATAAAAACTTCATAGACTTTTTAAGGAGATCTTGTATTCCGGGTTCTTTTCTGAGGTATGGGGATGGTAAATATATTCCCAAGGTCACAACTTGAGAGGCAGATGCAGAAGATGGTTAGCTGAATTCAATTTAGAAGAATATAAGTTTGAAGTTCGTAAGCAAAGATTACTCTTCCAAAGAAATCAAATAAGTTTCTTTCTCTTCCTTCTTCCTTCCTTGTGGTTTATAAACCACTGGTTCTTATGGCATTGTATTCATTTTGAAGTGTGTATTGATCATTCTCTGGTGACAAATGACAGCCATGAAACTTTAGAACAAGGGCTATTCCCTTATAATCTTGCTCAATAGCTTAACAAAACTGGTCATAACACTTAGTTTGTGTTGGAATTTGTGTTTCCAAAAATGACACTGTTTAGAGTGGAACTTTAAAAAGTTTTTTACAATGCTGTTTAATGCAAGAGCTGAGTTAGATCATCTTTCACCTCCAGAAAGGAGGTGCTAATTGCAATGATATGAATTGAGGCTTGAAGGGATAGCCACTCTCCTTGGAAAATGTGTATGATTCAAGGATTTAACATGTAATAGATAGTACTTGCAGAACTCCCAGGCTCTATGTTTTAGCCACCTGTCATAGTGATTCCTTGATGTTTTAAGAATCCTGAATTAATGATCCAAAACGTTGTGATTTGATTTCCGATTATTACAATATCAGAACTTTGTCTACTAGTAATCCACATCAATTTAAGAAGGTTACTGATTGTAACAGAGGAACTATTTACTCTGTTGTCTGCTCTAATACCCATTGCGAATGTGCGTTTTGAATCAGGAACAAAAGCATTCCATTTTGACATTGTCCTCAGATTCAGAGTCTTCTCAAGATACGAGCCCCATTAGAACGGGAAATAGACAAATGTCGGCCCATGATGAGGGGCCATGTACAGACAACAAAATAGATCGTGATGATATTGTTCTTGATAATGATGGAAAATCTCCAATTAATGATGCCTCCAAGGTAAAACCTCCAAGAAAACAGTTGAGAAAAGAGGATGCCAAACCCTTAAAAAAGAAAACCACAAATGGGTATATAGGTGGAGGTAAGTAGAACGTTTTTGGATCTTGTTGTTTCCACAAGGATTCTGAATCTCTATTGGAACATTTATATGCATCTCGTTAGACTTGATAAAATTAATTCTTCCATATTGAAACCATATTTTTTCTTTTATAATCCAGAGAATTGTGGCGACGTGGATGTTGTGAAGGAAGATATCTCCGAGAAGCATCCTGAACCTCAGGTGAGAAGCTTTAGTTGCTAATCAAAGCTTCCATATACTCTGGTTTATAAAATGCTTGTGATATACAGATGCAGGTCTCCTCTTCAAGGTTGCCTTTGGTGCTTTCAGAGAAAGTACAACGTTCAAAGGTAAACCTACCATGCCTAGATATCATATTCATCAGATAACTCTTTTATTGTTGTCTTTTCCTCCTTTTCTGAAGTCACAAAATTAGTGCTGGCCTCATATGAATCACTTGTAAAACCTTGCATTGTCTCCCTCTCTATTATTAGTGAGGATTTAAAAGACACTGTCCTTTGGTGAGGTTGTAATATGAAGGGAGTCCACCTTTTTTGCCTCACCATTGTTTAAGTGGAGCTGAACCTAATGATTACTTCCTCGTTTTGCATATGAAATACATATGAACCGGTCTTTCTTTTGAGCCAAATCAAGTGTGTTACACGCACTAAATTATGATAGATAATGTCTGTTATTGCTAATTTTTCATATTTTTACTGACTATTTGTCAAGGAGCCGCCTTCATTATCTTTTCCTGTATATGTCGTTATTCAAGGCAATGAGGGACTAATAGATTGACACTTTGTAGTCACTTCTGAACTTTCTTCTTTTGTTCCGCAGGCACTTATTGAGTGTGAAGGCGACTCCATAGATTTGAGTGGGGATGTGGGTGCTGTTGGGCGGATAGTTATTCCAGATGCTCCTTCCACAGACCATGAAATGTTATTGGATTTGAAAGGCATGCAGGACTCCCAGTTTCATGCTTATTTGTTGTGTTGTTCTCTTTGAGCAGCAATCTTAATACTATGAAACCAATCTCATAATCACAAAAATACCCAACTTCTAGGGTAGTCAATGAACAGGCTTTTGTGATTGAAGTAACTGGTTACTAAAAATATTTCCAGCATTAACATTTAGTCAACAATAAGGGACGGACAATAAATATTTTTTTATATTTTCGTATTCTTCTATTTCCAAAAGCACAGAAGAGAGTCGGGTAGAATCGGGTATTTAGTCTGAAACCTCTGTAGTTGGATACTTTATCAGGTAATATGTTATGCAGGCTTCACTTCCTGTTTATCTGATTTTGTCAAACTAATTTATGTTTCAGGAACCATATACAAAACAAGTATAGTTCCATCAAGGACATTCTGTGTGGTATTTCATGACACCCTCCCACACACACACACACACTCTCTCTCTCTCTCTCATCACTCACTGGTTTATGTAATTTGGTTATTGTTCAGGTAAGCTTTGGCCAATCAGAAGCAAAGGTTTGTCCATTTATTGTACTTTTGGTTGTCGTTTCCGCTCATCTTATTTTCCCCCTTTATGCCCATACCCCCTCTACCCTAAAACTCATTCTCCCACCAGCACAAGAAGTAATATTATGCTTGTTTTAATACTCATTTCCTTATCCAGGATGCCCAAAATGAGAAGGAAAATGTGGACAGGCAATAATTAGTATGGTTAATTGACTTGTGCTTTTTATGAATTGTGACCAGATAGAGGCTATCATGAATGACTTTATTCAGTTGAAACCACAATCTAATGTTTATGAGGCTGAAACCATGGTTGAAGGTAAAATTTTCATTTCGTGTTCTGGTTATAGCATATGTATTCGAACTCTGATTTTTATATTTCATTTTATTATTGAAAAGAGGTAACAGGCTTTTCTTTGAGTTAGTTTCTTCTGCATGAGTAGGGACACTAGATGGATTTTCATTTGATTCAGAAGATGAGGCTGACAATCTTCCCAAAGCTACTGCTCATGCGGATCAACATGATGTTGCTGAGGAACAACCAAGAGGAAGAGCCAAAAGAAAAACTGAGAAAACATCAGTATGCAGTGTTTTTGTTGTTCAACTATCATGAAGCTTCTATTGCTATTAAATATGTCATCTAACTGATGGAAATTTGGGTTCAGGGGGCAGCACCAAAGAAGGGTAAAGCTGCAGGAGGAAAGCCACCTAAGAAAGTAAAAAGGAAACCTCAAGTTTCAAAGAAAAGCAAAGCGAAGAAATGAGAGACGATTGTCTACCAAAATATTTTCTTGTACTTGAGTCCTTTTCTTATTTTCTTCTTTCTCCTATAGCATATGCACTTTTGACAAATTTATGAAGATGGCAACAATTCTGACAGTCGACAGGTTAGATCAGTAGAGCCTATACTATTTGCATTTCCTGTAAAATTTAACTTTAGTGAAACAGAGATCATATGTGTTTCTGACTCCCTTTATCTTGAAATAAATTATAAATCCTATTTGCATCTCTTCATTTCAATTCTTTGAAGTTTTGTCCAGTGATTGATGACAAATTACACAAAGCTTGTGTACCTTCTGTTTTCTCTTCTTTTCTTTCAGTAAGCAGTTGCGGGAAATTAATTCGCTTGGCCAGTGCTTTATATCTCAAATTTTTATGGTGATGCTTTCATATCATGTGGAATTGTTACGGTCAACGATGACAGCTTAACGTTTATTGCAAGGACTAAATTGTTAAATAATTCAAACACATCAAGCCATACATCATTTCAGGTCCCACAGTTAAGCTTATATTCTTTATACAGAATTAATGTGTCTTGCACTTAGAAATCTGATCGATTTTCTGCTAGTTCTTGATACTGGATCATCACACTTCATCCTGCTGCTGCTCTTGATCCTTTGAATTCCCCTGGTCTAATGCATAACTATTTCTTACTGTGTTTTACAAGAACACAGATTGTTGACGTATCTGTCATGTCTAGAAATATGTAGCGAGGATGAGAAGAAATAGTGAGATTGGGAAAGGTAGGAATAGCTGAAGATGAAACTGTCCCTGCAGTTTTTCTACTGCGGTTAAAGCTGTAGGTGCACCATTTGTTCCCTTCATCCTGCATTACATACATTGGAGCATATGTGAATCTATTATTTGTTGTATCATTGATTTTATATCTGCAAGGGAGAAGAGAAAAAGATTGAAACTAGCAATGTTTACCCGTTGGGACAAGAAATGATGGCATATTCATAGGCCTCGCATGTGAAAGTGCTGGTTCCATCATCAAATGCAAAGCTATAAGCTGTTGTACATGTTCTTTGAAAATGGTTGAATTGAAGGATGGCCGGCAAGTTGATGGAGGGGCGAGTTCTATAGCCCGAATACCTTGTACGATCACTTGCACCGAAACGCGCCCTCTCTAAGTCCCAACTCTCATCGCTACAATCACCTGAAGTTCTTTGTACTTTGGTTATAGAGTGTTGGAAAATCAGAAAAATATTTAATAGTAATTACCAAGATTGAATTGCTATAATTAGGCAGTAACTAGTCAATGATTATAAATTAGGAACATATCTTTATTAGGTAAACTAATTAGTTATTCTTTTCCTAGTTTAAACTTCTTGTGTTTGCTTCGCTTTATTTTCCATGGGAAATGGAAATCAAATACATTTAATTGATAATTTCTCTGCAAATAAGTTCTACGCAATTCTTTCAGTTTTAATGGTATCGAACCCAGCATTTTCATGCTGACTCTTTTCCCGTTCTTCACTGTTTTGTGTCTTTATTCTATTTCCCGGATTCTATCTTAACTGTAGCACCATGTCTAATGTTTCAATTGAGTTAGATGTTGTTCCACCATCCTCCTCTGCTGTAAACCCGTCAAAAGGTAATGGAACCAAGTCCGAGTCTCACTTTATTCAAATTACTACTAGCTGCTTGAATGGTGATAATTTTTAAGGATGGTCTAGCAGTAACAAATCTTAACATTATGGAGATTTACACAAAAAACATATGAAGGAGGAAAGCAAGGAATCATTGAGACAAATTGATCAAGATAATTTATGATGATGTTAGTGGTGGCAATGGGCCGAGCCGAACCGGCTCGGCCCATGCCCAGACGAGCTCGGCTCGTGCTCGCACGAGCCGAGCTCGTGGCTCGTTACCCACGAGCCGAGCTTCGGCTCGGCTCGTGGGATTTTGGGCGAGCTCGGCTCGTGCCCGAGCTCGCCCAAACGAGCCGAGCGCTCGGCTCGGCTCGTTTTTTAATTTTTTTTTTTTTCGTGGACGAGCCACGAGCCGCTCGGCTCGTGGCTCGTCCAATTTTAAATTTTTTTTTTTAAAATAACAGTGACGAGCCGGCTCGTCACCCGTTTGGACGAGCTCGGCTCGTGCTCGGGCTCGTTTTTTTACGAGCCCGAGCGGCTCGTGGGCGTGAACAGTACGAGCCAAGCGGGCGAGCCGACGAGCCGCTCGGCTCAATTGCCACCTCTAGATGATGTGCTTAATTTTAGGAATTATTATTCACTTTTACATATTTAATTTATTGAGTTGTATTATATATTGTTGGTTTCTCAATGAATGAAATTACAATTCCTACTTCTATCATTTCCATAATTTCTTCTTGGTATCAGAGTAGGTTTCGAGCTTCCGCTTCCGGCGAGCAGCCTAGTGCCGCTCGTCCGGTCAACTTTTTCATATTCCTTTTTCTTTTTTAAAAAAAAATCTCTCATCATGGTCATCAATGCTTTTATCTGAATCATCATGATTTCACTTTCCTACACATAACAATTTGATTCTCACTCATCTCAAGTTATCTTCCACCATATATATCATTCAAGATTCAGACAATACAAATCAATATCCTATCCGCACCAAATTCAAACAACACAACAACAACAAAAATTCATACAAAAAATAATGTATGAATCCATTGCCTATCAAAAGTCCGAATTATTGAAATATTTTCTGAACAAACTCTCAGAAACACAACCCATGCAATATGGGATACACAAGATTCGCAAAAAAAAAAAAAAGCGAATTCATATCATCACAACATGTGACGTATCTTCACAAGGATGAAGATTTAAATAACAAGCTTTGTCTCCAACCCCGGCAAAGTTTGAGGGAGGGTATTAGCAGTAACAAATTTTGACATTATGGAGATTTACAAAAAAAAATATATGAAGGAGGAAAGCAAGGAATCATTGAGACAAATTGATTAAGATGATTTATGATGATGTGCTTAATTTTAGGAATTGTTATTCACTTTTACATATTTAATTTATTAAGTTGTACTATATATTGATGGTTTCTCAATGAATAAAATTACAACTCCTACTTCTATCATCTCCAGAATTTCTTCTAATTTGTCCGCATGTACATTCGGGGGAGTGGGAAGATGGGCTATTTGACTGGAGAAAAAATAACCTCTACAAAAGATGATTCGGCCTATGCGACTTGGGATGCTGGAAATTCCATCGTCAAGACATGGCTTGTGAATATAGCACTATTGACTTATTGTCACAAAATAACTTAAGTGGTGTTTCTATACTATCCATTATGCGTGCCAAGTGACAAAATTTCGTAGCTATATTCTATGATTTGATGCCTCATAACACGCTACAAACTCTGCTGCCATGGTGGAAGTAGCTACGAGTGTTTACTTAGCAATCTTTCAGGAAATAATAAATCCAACAAGCAGGTAGATATAGCTTGAAATGGATCTCCTACTGTCTCGGTATTCCACAAAATCGAGATCAGAATAATCGATAATCTCCAACTATTCTGATCTTGTATATGTGAGCATGTAGTCCTTTGATCTCAATAAATACTGCATGACCTGTTTGAGTTCTTTCCAATGATCCATTCTCGGGTTACTTAAATATTTTTTTAGCATTCCAACACTGTACACTATATTCGAACACGTACAAAACTAAGCATACATCAGACTCCCTATAGCTGAAGAATATGAATTTTCTATGTTTCTTTAATTTTCAAGTTATTTTTGGGGCATTGACTTAAACTAAACTTGTCTCCTTTACCCACAGGGGTATTACCTGGTTTACAACCTTGCTTGCCATATCTTTTAAGTACCTTTTTGATATAGTTCTTTTGTGATAATCCAAGAATATCCTGAGAACGATCCTGATGTATCTGAGTTCCTAATACAAAAGAGGTGTCACCAAGATCTTTCATCTCAAAATCCCTTGCTAGAAATCTCTTGGTTTCATACAATAAGCTTATATCGTTGCTAGCAAGCAATATGTCATCGACATATAAAACCAAAAAAATATACTTACTCCCACTAAACTTGTGGTATATACAATCATTGACCAAATTCATCTCAAAACCATACAAGATGTTCACTTGATGAAACTTGTAATACCATTGACAAGAGGCCCATTTGAATCCATGGATGGATTTCTTTATTTTACAAACCATTTGCTTTGTATCATTCGACACAAAGTTTTCTGGTTGTACCATATAGATTTTTTATCAATACCACCATTGAGAAATGTTTTCTTAACATCCATCTGATGTAACTCAAGATCAAAATGCGATGTCAATACCATTATAATCCTGAAAGAGTCTTTCGAAGAAATCGAAGAGAAAGTCTCTTCATAATCGATGCCTTCTTTATGTGTAAAGCCCTTTGCAACAAGATGATCATTACACATCTCTACATCACCATTCGAACCCCTTTTGGTTTTAAATATCCATTTGCAACCAATAAGTTTCGCACCTTCAGGCAATGGAACGAGGTCTCACACGTCGTTGTCCTTCAAGAACTTTATTTCTTCATTCATGGTATCGAGCCACTTTTGAGAGTTAGAACTTTTCATGGCTTGACAAAATTTGATTGGATCATCTTGCATCACTCTAATGTCAACTTCATGTTCTTAAAGAAATACGATGTAATCATCCGAAATCGCACTTATCTTCTCTCTAGTGGATTTTCTTAATGTCATCAGTTCTTGAGAGTTTGTTCTTCTAGAACAAGTTGTTGACCTTCAGAGGGAGATACAATGACATTGTCTTAATTCAGAGTTATTTCTTGAACAATGTCAGGGATAGAAACCTGATCCTGATCATTGTCAATGGCAATTTGAGAAATCTCAACATATTCCTTCTCAAAGACAAAGTCTGTAACACTTTCTCCTCTGCAAACTCAACATCCTCAAAGAATTGAGCATTTCCTATCTCGAAAATTGCCTTAGTTGTGGGATCATAAAACTTGTAACCCAGACCTTTCAAGATATTCAATAAAATAACAACTGATAGTCTTTGCATCCAGTTTCTTTTCATTTGGCCGATATGGCCTTATCTCAACTGGACATCCCCAAATGTGTAAGTGCTTACATTTTGCTTGTCTAAAGCTCATAATAGGTTTTATCAGTAGCTTTAGTTGAAACTCTATTGAGTATATATGATGCGGTCTTTAATACTTCACCCAGAGTGATTTTGGTAAGGTAGAATGAATAATCATACTCATCACCATATCCTTAAGCGTTCTATTTCATCTTTCAGCAACATCATTCATAGTGCGAACTCGATATAGTGTACTGTGGGATGATATCGTATTGCTCTAGGAATTTAGCAAATGGTCCTGGACGTTTTTCACTTGAACCGTCATATTTGTCACAGTATTCACCACTATAGTCAGATTTGACGTTTTTAATTCTCTTGTTGACTATCCCAAGAAGTCGTAAGGAATGGTCCACAAATGTTCGTATGTATAAGTTCTAAGGCGTCTAGAGTCCTATTAACTTGAAATCTCTTTATATTGGTTTGTTTTTCATTTATACAATTAACACACATATCATAATCTGTAAAGTCAAAGGATTGATATTTTCATTAGACACAAGTCTCTCAATTCTCCTCTTGGAGATGTGACTTAATCTCTTGTGCCATAACGAGGCAAAATTCTCGCCAGTTACCTTTACACCTCGAGTACTTACATGTAAGAATTCATTAAAAGAAGAAATCATATCAATTAAATAAATATTATCGTAACCTGATAATGAATAAGAACCGACCAATTTTGAATCTGAAACTTTAGGATTCAAAAATTAATTATCCAAAACTTTAGGGATCCAAAAAATTAATTATTCAAAACTTTAGGGGCCAATTTAAACAAATTATGAACTTTTAGGGCTTAATTACAAAATTCAGAACTTTATTTTCCCAAATTAATTAATTTTCAAACATTAGGAATTGACTTATTAAACTCGAAACTTTAAATGCCCAATTTGGATGAATTTTAACCTTAAGGGGCTGAATTATTAAACCTTTAAACTTAAGGGGCTGAATTATTAAGAATAGATTTTAAATATTGCATAATCTGAAATTGCAAGTAATGACCTTAAATTTTCAAATTTTCAACTAAAGCCCTCGCCTAAAAAATTCACCAAACCCTAAATCTTTAAGGAGGGGGAGGGGGAGGGTCCCTCGGTAACTGTAGGCAGCGCTACAACCTTTTGCAACGGCTAAGCCGCGCTGCTGCAGAAAATTACAGCAGCTGGCTGTTGCTTTCAACATCGCGCGTCGTTGTAACTTCAACCCACGAGATGTTGTCCAGCGCCGGCGCCGCCAAATTTTTTTTAAACTAAAATCTGGAAGACTGAAATTTTTTCAAATTTAACAAAAATAAATCTGAAATTGCTAAATTCGAAAACAATAAAATTATTACAAGAATCAAATTAAATTTTTGATTCTCAATGATTCAACATGAATAGGCTCTGATACCACTTGTAGGAAAAATATTTTACCGTCATAATGATCGTTCATGTTGGATCATTAAGAATATGTAATTCGAAGAGAATAGCATACCTGAATCAGACATGATTATTGCAATAAACAAGTTCCGTAGTTTTAGTCTTCCAGATCAACACGTAGTTCTTTATTTATCTCTGATGATGGGAGTCTGAACGGAATGAAGAACTCACGTGTGACATGGGGACCATAACCATATATATATATATACACTAACGGCTTGTTAACAAAATTCTGCCCATCATGAAATTAGGAACATACATGGTCTCTATATATAAAAGCCCATACTTTAATTGCTTCAAAACCTAAATTACTGAAATCTTATTAGATCACTTTAAATGGGCTTAACCAAAATTGATAACCTATAATTTAATACAAAACATTTCACATATAAGCCCACATGTTCGATTAAAATCCTTGTAAGCTCTCGACCCATTCATTACCAATGAATGAAAATGTGTGGAAGATAGCTATCTTTACAAGAGAACTGTAGAGGACAATCAATTTTTAATTTATTGTTGGCCTCAACATTGAATTTGAAGAAGGGGAAGAATTATTGGAAGACAACAGTTTCTACAATTGGTAACGTCTTTTTGGAGAGGAGAGTCAAATGAATATGATGCTAGACAAGAAACGAACATGTGTTGTTGTTGAAAGCTCTAGCTTAGTGGGTGCCGATGCAAATTCCAACAAAGCCATCACTTACTGGAGCAAGAATGATGACAAACAACGTGATTGGTGTGATTATTGCTACAAACCATGCCACACCTGGGAGACTTGCTAGGAAATTCATGTTATATAATTCTGCTATTCAAATATTTCTAAATGAGAACTGATCAAATGTGGTTGAAAAGAGAATTAAAAAACCAGTTAAAAATTTGAGAAACGGGCAAATGGGCAAATTCGTTGCATATGCTATTTGGCCATGCGGTCGCATGGCTATCATTATGGACTTCAAGTCCCTGTTATGGCTCTTCTATTTGGCCTTGCGATCACATAGAGCAATTTTTTAACCGTTGGACATATTTTTTTAAAAAAATTTGTTTGGTACATTTTCAACATCAATTTCCATCTTTGTGAAAAGTTGGCACCCATACGAATGTGTATGAAGGAATTCTATAAATATGGATAAAATTCATGGATTATATATATATATATATATATATATATATATATATATATATATATATTCTCTGTAATGCTTTGTGAAACTCATCCCTAAACTCTCTCAAAATTCACTTAGAATTTTTCTTATAAAACTCTTTTTTGTTATTTTTTTTTCCGCGTTTCAAAAGTGCTATTTACAACCGGTTCTTGACTTGAAATCTGCTAAAGCTATTTGTATGTTGGTCCTTTAGCATTCTCATTACTGAAAGGGCGCAATAAAGCTGTTAGGATAACATTTTTTTTGCGATTCAAGCCTTGTACTTTTCTTCACTTTCTTGTTTTGTGATTTTACATTATTCCAGTTTGTATTCATTTTGGAGGCTTTGTCATCGCCTTCGACGAAAAGAAATCTAATTCAAAAGTCTAAAAGCTTTAAGATTGTCCTATGGCAAACGAATGAGATACAACCATGGCAACAATCAAACTTATGAATTAAGACTTGGCGAGGCTAGACTGTCTTGATGGATAAAACTTTACAAGGTGGTAAGATAAGATCAAATTCTTATTAACGGTGCTCAAAATCTTCTACATTCTTGATCCAAACTTGGAAGATCTACTTGAACCATTTGACAAAGACACTGAACAATCAAAGGTGGACTGAAAAAAGCGTGAAGAAGATGAACTTATATGTTGTGGCCATATTTTGAATGCATTGTCGAATCTTCTTTATGATTTATACACCAACACAACATCTGCAAAAGAAATATGGTAAGTACTTGAGAACAAGTACAAGGCTAAAAAAGAAGGTACTAAATTTTTTTAATTTCTAAGTACTTTGATTTCAATTTTTAGATAAGATTCCCCTATTGTCCCAAGTACATGAATTGTAAGTCATTGTCAATAAATTGAAAGCGATAAAGATAGAACTTCTGGAATCATTCCAAGTAGGAGCAATTATTGCTAAATTGCCTTCTACTTGGAGAGGATATAGGAAGAAACTTCTTTACAACTGGTGTGCTGTCGTAGGCACCCAAAATAGTCTTTAAACCTCTAAAACTAATGTAGTAGTGGAAGTAAGGGTTGATCCCACGAAGAATCTGTAATTCAATAGTTTATGCTCCGTACAATGATTGAGGGATTTTTGTATGCAAACAATTGTAAATAACACAATTAATAACAATGAAAACTAAATTAACGTAAACAATCAAAAGACTAACCTTGGTCCAAGTCAATATCCACATTCGGAAATCCACAATTGATCATAGATGCAAGGATAATTCAATTCATATTTTGAATATTCACCGTTGGAATTATTTTCCTATCTCTCATTATTTTTAGTTAGTTAGAAACATGCGTTCTAATGAACCCTAATTATTAAATAACTTCAGACCAGCGTTCAAGATTCAATTTAATAACAACTTTACACAATAGAGAAATCGATGAACTAGATAACACAAATACCAGCGGTTGCATTCAATCTATTTAAACATTCTTCTTAAGATTCAATAACATCTATTGCAGAAAATCATCAAATCCTAGTACTTCACAAGTTAAATGGATCAAACAATTAAATGTCCTAGTTTCAAGAAAGCATAGACGGAATATGACATGACATTAATAGATGCTCCTAAATCTAACATAGCCTTCTCAAACTTAGTGTCGCCTATCATGCAAGGGATAGTGAACATACCTGGATCTATGCACTTTGCAAGAAGTTTCTTTTGAATTATTGCAGATACCTATTCTCCAACTTTTACCCTTTCAATCCCCTTCAATTTTTGTTTCTTTTTACTTGTGCACAATTGTTTCAAAAATTTAGCATAACGAGACACTTCTTTAAAAATATCTAAAAGTGGAATATTTACCTCACATTTACTAGAAATTTCTTGTAGCTCATAATGATCTCATTCATATTTTCTAAATCCTACTAAAGTTTGAGGAAAATGGGATATTAGTTTATAATCAGAGAGGGGTAAAAACTTACGCTTAGTCACCTCAGTATCCTTGGTGACAGTCTTGTTTGCAACCTCTTTTTCTTCCTCTTCTTGCTCCAATGGCTTAGGGGATGTCTTTAACGGAATCTCAACCTCTTTACCACTTCTCAGGATGATTGTGCTCACATTTTCTTTTGGATTCACCATTGTTTGAGAGGGTAGTTTCTCCAAACTGTGCGCCTCTAGCCGACTGACCGCGTTAGCTACTTGACTCATTTGATTCTCCAAACATTGAACGCTAGCCCTGGTCTCCTATTGAAATTGTATAGTGTTAGTGACAAGGGATTTAACAATATCTTCTAAAGGTACACCAGAGTTAGAAGTTTGGCCATGTTGTTGTCTAGGAGGGTATGGCTGATTATATTACTGGAAATTCTGCCAATTTTGATTCATAGGTTGATTAACTTGTCGATTCCCATAACTAAGATTTGGATGATCCTTCCATCCTTGGTTGTACGTGTTTAAATAGGGATTATAATTCCTTTGTGGTTGTCCAGGAAAACTATCGGCTGCATTTACGTGTTCAACGGATTCTTCTTGAATTGTTGGGCACATATTGGTTGGATGGTCTACCAATGAATAAATTCCACAAGTCTATGCTGTTTGCATAGTACCTACAGCCATTTGACAAATAAGAGTAGTTAGATTCGCAAGTTATTATTCAATGGATGAAACATTTACCTCATTATCATGTGTAGATGGCATGTCGAGTCTAGTGCCAAATTGTTGAGAATTGACGGCCATATTTGCAATCAAGTTTCTTGAGTAGAAGATCGAGTTATGGGCATAAACTATCAAGGAAAAAAAATGAAAAACAAGTTAAAAAGAAACTAGAAAAGAAAAATAAATAAAATTCTATGGTAAAATTTCTAAAAACAATAAATTGCCTAAAAACCTAAAAATATGATTTTTTTTTATTTTTTTCAAAATAAAATAAACAATTAAAGAAGCACAAAAATAAATTAACACCACTCCCCGGCAACGGCGCCAAAATTTGGCGTGCTGTCGTAGGCACCCAAAAATTGTCCTTAAACCTCTAAAATTAATATAGTAGTGGAAGTAAGAGTCGATCCCACGAAGAGTGTGTAATTCAATAGTTTATGCTCCGTACAATGATTGAAGGGTTTTTGTATGCAAACAATTGTAAATAACGCAATTAATAACAATGAAAACTAAGTTAACGAAAACAATCAAAAGACTAACCTTGGTCCAAGTCAATATCCACTTTCGAAAATCCACAATTGATCATAGATGTAAGGATAATTCAATTCATATTTTGAATATTCACCGTTGGAATTATTTTCCTATCTCTCCTTATTTTTAGTTAGTTAGAAACCAGCGTTCTAATTAACCCTAATTATTAAATAACTCTAGACCAGCACTCAAGATTCAATTTAATAACAGCTTTACATAATAGAGAAATCGATGAACTAGATAACACAAACACCAGCGGTTGTATTCAATCTATTTAAACATTCTTCTTAAAATTCAATAACTTCTATCGCAGAAAATCATCAAATCCTAGTTCTTCACAAGTTAAATGATCAAACAATTACAGATTTGATATTTACCTTAGCGGTATATTGCAACGAATAATAAACTAGTAGGCCTCCTAGCAATTAAACATAACAATCATAGAAATAAGTGCAGAAGAATATTCAATACTCAAAAACATGAATTAAATTTAAAAAAACCATTTAGATCTCACAATATAAGGTTCCGAAGCTTCAATCTCCTTCGACCAAGTGTAAAAATTTAGTTACAATTCATGAATCTAAGAGAAAAATAGAGAAGAATAAAATTGGAGAGGTTCTCCCTGTGTTTTTGCCTCCTTAGGTCTATTTATACTTCCCCACACGTTCTTGGCCAAATTGGAGTCTTTTTCTGGAGTTTTTGCAGCCTAAACAATAAAAACCTAAAATCTGTGGCGGCGCGCGGCTCTTGAGCGCTATAGGACAGCTCTTGGGCGCTAGAAATCTGTTGAAAATTGGGTTTTCTCGGCTAGTGCAGTGCCTGAGCATTGAGTTTGTAGCGCCTGGGCGCTGAGTTTCTGTCAACTTTGCGTCCGCTTCAGTATTTTCGTCATAACTTCCTCTTTTGATGTCCGATTGAGGCGATTCTAGATACGTTGGAAATATAACTCAAAGGACTACACCTTTTCTTCAGATACAATCTTAGAATTCGATCATCTACCATGTCAAAAACTGGTCTCAAGATGAGACTGAAAATCGATGCAAAACTTTTCAGCTTGAAAGTTGATGTGTGATAATGTTTTGGCTATGTTTCATCTCTTTAACTCCTTCTTTCATCCAAGTGACCTCTAACGCTTTCAAGTCTTCACCGTGAGGGTCGATATAACTTTTTGAATATTTGCACTTTGGTTCCCAAACTTTCATTTTCTTTCATTTTGGTCATTTTCCCTTATTTCTTCCAAATTATACCATATCCATCAAATTGCCACCTAAACCAAAATATGAGAATACTAAGTACATTTAGGTATAAAATAGTCATATGAGCACATTAGATAAAGATGTAAAATGTATATTTCACATTCCTATCAACAACTTCGAAGACTTTTCATTGGAACAAGTTCAAAAAAATCTCCGGATTGATGAAGAGTCAATGGTAAGAGATGAAAATGAAAATTCTCCTGTTGGCACTTCAAAAGCCAACACCGTGGAAAACAGCAACAAAGTCATTAAAGTAAACAAAAGAAAGTTTACAGAAGACAACAACAAATTCAAAAAGAAGCCCAAGGGAGAATACTTTGTATGTGAAAGCGAAAGTATGCCAACATAGAAAACAAAGGAAAATTGGAGACAATGTGAATTCCATTGACAAGGATGAAATAGTTGCTACTATAAGTGAAGTAAATGCTATCAAAGAAAAAATTTCGGGATGGTGGTATGACACATACGCTACCGTTCATGTTTGCTATGACAAGTCTCTTTACAAGACATATCAAAACATTGATGATGGTCAACAAATTCAAATGGGAAATGAACATTGTTCAAAGGTCATAGGCAAAGGGAATGTTGAATTAAAATCCACATCCAGAAAAGTTGTAACTCTTACTAATGTTTTACATGTAGCGGATATGAATAGGAACCTTGTAAGTGGGGATTTGTTGGGGAAATCGAGTATGAAAAGTGTTTATGAGTCGGGAAAACTTGTATTATCCCGCAATGATTTCTTTGTTGGAAAAGACTATTCTACTAATAGAATGGTCAAGTTGTGTATTATTGACAATATTAATACAATGAACTCTTCTTACTTTGTTTGTACTTTAAATCTATGACATGATAGATTAGGGCATATAGGATATTCTACTTTACATGGAATTGTTAAATGTGGAATGATATCATGTGAATTAACTATGAAATTTGTGTTGAATAAAAAATGATTTAAAAATATTTTCAAAGTGTAGAGAGATTATATAAATTACTTGATTTAGTTCATACCGATATATGTGAACTTAATGGTATGTTAACAAGATGAGGTAATAAATATTTCATAACTTTTATTGATAATTATTCTAGACTTTGTTATGTTTATTTGATGAAACATAAAAATGAGGCCTTTCATATGCTTAAAGTATACAAAAATGAAGTAGAAAATCAAAGGAATAAAAGGATTAAAATTCTTATAAATGATAGATGTGGTGAGTGTTTTTCTAAAGAATTTGACATCTTTTGTGAAGAACGTGGTATAATACATCAATATAGTGCACCTAGAACACCGGAACAAAATGGTTTAGCGGATAGAACCTTAGTTGAAATGGTAAATGCTATGTTAACAAGGTCTAGATTGCCTAATAATTTATGGGGAGAGGCATTTCTTGCTGCATGTCATATAAGCAATAAAATTCCTTTAAAGAAACTTAAAGTTTCCCCCTATGAATTATGGAAAGAAAAAAAACCAAACATTGGATATTTTAAAGTGTGGAAGTGTATAACTTATTATAAAAACACCGATCCTAGAAGAACAAAACTAGGACCAAGAGGGATCAAGAGTGCTTTTGTTGGATATGCAATAAATAGTAAGGTATATAGGCTACTTAATCTAACATTCAATGTTATTATATAATCACGAGATGTGAATTTCTTTAAGAATTTATTAAGTATGGATGAAATTGCTCAAAATCCATTGAAAACTCAAAAAGCAATTTCGGCTTCTAATAAATCATTAGAAACATCTTCACAAGATGTAAATGAGTCTAGTGAACCTAGAAGAAGCAAGAGAACTCGTAAAGAGAAGGTATTAGGACATGACGAGATTGATTCTCAACGAATTTCTCTATACTTGGTTGAAGCAAGTAGAGAAGATGTAGTAAGAACAATTCGTTATGTTCTTCAAATTGATAGTGATCCTAAAACATGTAAAGAAGCAATACCTTTTAGAGATAGCACATTTTTCGAAAGATGCTATAAATGATAAAATGGATTCTATAATGTCTAACAATACTTGAAAGATTGTTGACTTACCGGCTGGATCAAAAGCTATTGGCTATGTCTAACAATACTTTGAAAGATTGTTGACTTACTGGCTGGATCAAAAGCTATTGGCTGTAAATGGGTATTTCGTAGGAAATACAATTCCGATGGTTCAATCCAAATTTACAAAGCAGGATTAGTTGCTAAAGGTTTTTTGACAAAATGAGGGAATTGATTATTTTGATATTTATGCACCCGTAGCTAGAATTACTACTATTAGAATTCTTTTTGCATTATCTTCTATATATGATTTATGTGTATATCAAATGGATGTTAAAACCGCATTTTTAAATAGAGAATTAGATGAAGAAGTTTACATGAAACAATCGGAATGTTTCATTCCTCTGGGTAATGAAAACAAAGTTTATAAACTTGTAAAATCTCTATATGGTTTAAAACAAATTCCTAAAAAATGGCATGAAAAATTTGATAAGGGTATCATGACATTTGATTTTTTGCATAATACAATAGATAAATGTCTATGTGCTAAAAAACATGATAATTATATTGTGTTTGAATGTTTATATGTGGACGACATGTTGATTATAAGTAATCACATTGATGATATTATAGAAACAAAGATGTTTCTGTCTTCAACATTCAAAATAAAGGATCTTGGTCAAGAGATACCATATTATGTATAAAAGTGATCAAGAATGATTTGGGACTTGCATTAACTCAATCATATTATATTGAGAATGTAATTGAAAAGTTCAAACATTTGAACATTAAAGAGGCAAATACTCCGTTTGATTCAAGTATCAAACTTGTGAAGAATGTTGGAAGAGATGTTGGACAACTTGAATATGTAAGTACAATTGGTAGTCTAATGTATGCCATACAATGTACAAGACCGAACATTGCATTTGCTATAAGTAAACTTAGTAGGTTTACAAATAATCCAAGTGTAGAACATTGGAAGGCAATTGGAAGGGTACTTAGTTATTTAAAGAGAACCAAAAATCTTGGACTCCAATATTCTAAATTTCTCACTATACTTGAAGGATATACCGATTCTAGTTGGATATCAAGTGCTGGTGAAAACAAATCAACATCGGGTTGGTTGTTCACTCTTGCAGGTAGTGCAATTACTTGGAGATCAAAGAAACAAACTATGATTAACATTCCACAATGAAATTCGAGTTTGTAGCATTAGCTGAAACGGGAAAAGAAACGGAGTGGCTTAAAGATCTTCTTTATAAAGTTCCATTAGATATGAAGAATGAGTCTTCAATATCTATACTATGTTATAGTCAAACTACTCTAGCAAAAGCTTATAGTGAAGTCTAAAACGGAAAGTCTAGACACATGAGTCTTAGACATGGTTATGTTAGGAAATTAATAAAAGATGGAATAATCTCACTTACATATGTAAGATCAAGCGAGAACTTGGCTGGTCCACTTAGAAAAACAGTTACCAAAGAGTTGGTAAGATTAACATCGAGTAGGATGTGGCTTAAACTCCTTAAATAAAATTCACCAATGGGTAACAACAAGTCATCTAATAAGTGAAATGATTACTACACTTAGTATATATAATTTAAAGCTCTATCCTAAAGATATAAGTGCTAGGGTTATGATATTGAGGGTTGAATAAAACTTAAAGAAATCTAGTACACATTACAAGTGTCTTTAAACATAACCAAGATACTGTAAGAATTTCTCCTATGTGAACTTAGAAGTGGTGCCGCTTCAAGGAAAGTTGGAGTTACTTTTTGAAAAGTTCATGAATACGGATGGGTGCCAAGCCATTAACGCACCAAAGTAAATTGTGCGGAATATATTGAGATAGAATGTTCACATGTGTAATATCACCGATAATGTCATAAGGGATAACTGGTTCAAAGATAAGGCTACCGGGAATCTCGATATTACTTGGCAATGTTAGCACTAATATAAGGTTTAAACCGAAAGAGACTGCATCCTATGCGTGACATCATTTATGATTCTAAGTTGAGTTGTGATATTTGAACAAGTGGGGAATTGTTATATAATTGTGTTGTTCAAATATTTCTAAATGAAAATTGATCAAATATGGTTGAAAAGAAAATAAAAAAAAATTGGTTAAAAATGTGAGAAACGGGCAAATGGGCAAATTTGTTGCCTATGCAATCGCATAGGCTATTTGGCCATGCGGTCGCATGGCCATCGTCAGGGACTTCAAGTCCCTATTATGGCACATTTTCAACCTCAATTTCCATTTTTTGTGAAAAGTTGGCACTCATACGAATGTGTATGAAGGAATTCTATAAATAGGGATAGAATTCATGGTTTATATATATTAAATTCTCTCTAATGCTTTGTGAAATTCAACCTCAAACTCTCTCAAAATTGACTTAGAATTTTTCTTATAATATTTTCCTTTGTTTTTTGTTGGTCCTTTAGCATTCTCATTATCGAGGGGTGTAAATAAAGCTTTTAGGATAGCATTCTTTGCTATTCAAGTCTTCTTCTTTTCTTCACATTCTTGTTTTGTGATTTTACATTATTTCCAGTTTGTATTCATTTTTGGAGGCTTTGTGATCTACTTCGACAAAAACAAATTTAATTTAAAAATTCATGGCAAACCAAAAAATTGGAAAAACATCAAGCTTGGTGATACATCTGGCCGTTCTTTCCCTACTGCAAATACACCTAAGGTCAGCCTCTTTACTAAAAAGCAGATGGAGCATCTTCTTACACTGCTAATCTCCAATCTGTCATTTGGTATTCTAAGTGTTTCTTTGGCTAAAAAATGTAATGAACCTAATGCTTTGTCATGTTGCCTAAATTCATCTACTCCCTAGATTAATAATTCATGAGGCCATGTTATGGAAATGAAAACATTAGAATTGCAGACGATAGTTTTTCATCTATGGCATGTAAAGACTTGATAAAAATCTTAGTAAGAATAGATCTTAGATTTTTCTCTTATTCCTAAACTTGCCTTCAATCTCTTGTCCATAAGCAAATTATCCAAATATTTTAGTTGTTATATTTGAATCTTGTTGAACTTTTCAGGACCAGACCTTAGGGAGGACGATTAACATTACTAGGATGATAAATGGTCTTTACTATTTTGATGATGATCTACCTTGTAATAAAAAAACAAGCCCAAGGCTTTAGCAGTATCAATTCTATCTCTATTCGAGAGCAAATAATGTTTGACATTGCAGATTAGGCCATCCTAATTTTTCCTATCTAAAACATATGTTTCCATCATTGTTAAAAAATATAGATTCTGCATCTTTTCAATGTGAAAATTATTTTTATCCATAAGTCATCATGCAACTTATTGTTGTTATTTGATCTCAAAGAGAAGGAGAATATCAACTTTCATTCATACATAATAGAGCAAGGAACTGGCTGAAACATTTATAGAGCAACCATCATTCTTTTACATCACAAAAGTGTCTAACCAACTACTATTTCTACCTACTGCCATCCTACACATTTGACAGCTAATTTATCACAGCAACACCTTACTTAGCTTGTAAAATACAACTTAAGCTAGAATTTAGTACATAAAAAATATAGGACTAATGACAACAAAAGTATCAATGCTAAATGTCAATACTCCTCCTTAAGACTTTTGTTGGAAACACTAAGGTAACTTCTCAATGTTTCAAATCTTCCTTTAGGCAATGACTTAGTGAAAATATCATCACATTGATCCTCAGAGCTGCAATGTATCAGTTCCACATTCTTCCTATCTTGAGCTTCTCTTATTGAATGATATTTGATTTTTATGTGCATTGTCTTTCCATGAAACATCGGATTTTTCACCATTTCCACAACTAACTGGTTGTCACAAAAGATGGTTATGGCTTCATCTTGTTTGTGACTCAAACCCTCCAACACTTTCCTAAGCTAAATAGCTTGATCTGTGGCCTCTGAAGCTGCTATGTATTCTGTCTCTGCAGCAAATTGAGCAATGGTTTTCTGCTTCATGGAATTCCAGTACACTACACTTGAACGAACATAAAACACATAGCTTGAGGTACTCTTCATATCATCAATTAAACCAGCCCAGTCACTATCTATAAAACCAGTGAACGGTAGCTTTTCTGATCTACCGAACTAAATCCCTAGCTCTTATGTTCCTTTTACTTATCTCAACACCCTTTTTAGCTGCCTAGAAATAAAGTTCACTGGGCTCTTGTCTTAACCTGGATAAGATGTTAGTTGCAAAAGAGATATCTGGTCAAGAAGAAGTTAGATATAATTGGCATCATACTATGCTTCTATACACTTTCTCATCTACCTTCATCATTTTCAAATATAAAACTAATGAAGTGTTTTACTGGTTTGCATCTTTCCATACTGAACTTCTTGAGCATCTCTCTGATATGTTTCTTTTGGCAAACAAATATCTCCTTTTGAGTTTGAGATATTTCCATGCCAAGAAAGTATTGCATCTTTCCAAGGTCTGTCATCTCAAATAGCTTTTTCAACTCATCTTTCACCTGCTATATGCAACTGCTACTAGTAATTAGAAGATCATCCACATATAATGAGATGATGATCATCTTTTTTTCTCCTTCAACACCTCCTCATTTATGTACAAGGTTTGCTCATTCATGTTTCTTAAAAACCCAAACATATTCAGATGTTCATCTATCTTACTATACCAGGCTCTTGAAGCCTGTTTCAAGCTATACAAGGCTTTCTTTAGCAAATATACTTTGTCCTCATTCCCAGTAACATGGAAACCTTATTGCTGATCAATGAATATTTTCTCTTCTATGTGTCCATTCAGAAATACTGACTTAACATCTAATTGGTAAATCTCCCAGCCTTTATGAACTATTATTGCAAACAACAATATGATGGTTTCATACATTGCTACTGGTGCAAACTTGTCATTGAAGTCCACACCATATTGTTAAGCATACTCTTTCACTACTAGTCTGGCCTTTAGCTTATTCACTGAGCCATCTGGATTCAATTTTGATTTGTACACCCATTTCACCCCAATTACATTCTTATCTCTTAGTCTATCAACCAGCAACCAAGTTCCATTCTTCTCAATGATGTTTAACTCTTCCTTCATTGCAGCCTCAACAAAGTTTGAAGGTTCTAGAATAGCTGAATTGCATCTAGCATATATATATATATATATATCTGCAAGTGGCCTTATCTTATGACCATATTCTCTGAATCAGGCTCACTATCAGATGTTGCCTCTTCTTCATGACATCGGCATCATTTATCTGAGGTGTTGCTTTTGAAATTTGGGATTGACTGTCACCAATTGATTCCTAATTCCAAGAGGCTTCTTCATCAACTTTAATGTCCCTGCTAGAGATTATTTTCTTGGTATGAGGATTGAAAACTCTATACCCTTTTGCATTGTAGCAGTAGCCTACTAGAATCTCAACCTTTGCCTTTTGACTCAGCTTATCTCTCTTCACTTTAGGTACATGTGTATAGTAGAGGTTGCCAAACACTTTCAGATGAGAAACATTTGGTTTAGTTCTATACCAAGCTTCAAAAGGAGTCTTTTTATGCAATGATTTTGTAGGTAATCTGTTGAGTAGATACACTGTAGTATTCACAACTTCTACCCAGAACTCTCTTGGAACTTTCTTCTCAATCATCAAGCATCTAGCCATCTCCATAACCATTCTATTCTTTCTTTCACATACTCCATTCTGTTGTAGAGAATAGTGAACAACTAATTGATGTTTTATTCTCATTTCTTTACAAAATTTGTCAAACTGGCTGCAACAGTACTCTGTTCCATTATCAGACCTGATGACTTTGATTTTGCTATCATATTCATTTTTTACCAAGCTTTTGAACCTTTGAAACACTCTTGATACCTCTGATTTCATCTTTAAGAAATATACCCAGCACATTCTTGACATATCATCAATGAAGAGAACAAAATATTTGCTTCCATTCAATGTTGATATCCTCATTGGTCCACAAAAATCCGAGTATATCCGTTCAAGCCTTTTTGTAGCCCTTTTTGCTTGATTCTTTGAAAAAGACAATCTAATTTGTTTCCCAAGTTGGCATACATCACACATACAGTTATCATGACTGATTTTAGGAACATTTTCAGCTGATCTCAGTTCATGCATTTGCTTAAGTGAAGTGTAGTTAGCATGACCAAACCTTTTGTGCTATAAAGCAGAATCAATGATAGTTCTTGCAAGTGCCTGATCTCCTACATTTTTCCATTCTAGTTGGAAGCTCCTATTTCTCATGCCAATGGTCATTACTTTCTGATTTTTAGGATCAAGTATAGTGCATCCCTTATCTTTAAATACTAGTGTATAATCTTTCTCAATCAATTGACCAACACTTATTAAATTTCGATCAATGTTTGGAACATATAAAACATCAGATATATACTTTGTATCTGTAGAGGTTTGTACAGAGATTTCACCAACACCCTTGACCTCAACAAACTCTCTATTAGCTACTTTAACTATTGATCTATATACATCATTCAACTCAACAAAGATGTTAGGATTGGAGGTTATATGATGAGTGTAGCTACTGTCCAATAGCCAAGCTTCATCACTATTACTGATCTTCAAGTTCAAAGATGTGAATAAATGTTCTTCCTGCTGGTGAGCTTGCTGTGGTTCCTACTTCTCCTTATGGTTTTTACAAACTTTCTATATATGGCCAAATTGCTTGCAGGCCCTGCATTGCACTCCTGGCCTGAACCAACACCAATTTAGTGAATGTCACTTTCTCTTGTAATGTGGACAAGGTGGATATTTATCTCCTTTACCAACACATTTCTGGTTCTTAGTTTCCTTCTTTTCATTGATTGGTTTCTTCATAGCATAGCTAGTTAGAGCTTTATGCTTTTCCTTAGCAAGTAATGTACATTCAGCATGTTCCTCTTGCCTTATTAATCTCTTCTGCTCTGTGGCTTGCAGAGCATTAACCAATTCAGACAAAGAAATAACAGTTAAATCCCTGGAATCTTCAAATGAGGAGATCTTAGCTTCAAAATTTTCAGGTAGGCTGATCAAGACCTTCTTTACTACTCTTTTATCTGGAAAATCATCACTTAACAACCTGATTTGATTCACCACCTTCATCAACCTATTAGAGAATTCCTTAACAAATTCTAAATCCTTTATTTTTAGAGTTTCAAACTCTCTTCTCAGATTCAAGACCTACATTTGCATTGTTCTCTCATTGCCTTGAAATTCCTCTTTTAATCTGTCCCAAGCTTCCTTTGTTGTTTCACAGGTTATAATCCTAGTAAAGATAGCATTTGAGACAGATGATTGGATAAGGGAAAGAGCCTTAAACTTCTTAGCAATTTCTTCACTATGTTGCTTTAGTTGTGCAATAGTGGGATCAGCTCTCAATGGAGGAGGTTTAGCCCCAATTTCTGTAATCTCCCAGAGATCGTATGCCTTCAGCTATGCTTTCATCTTTGCAGACCAGAAGTCATAGTTTTCTCCTATAAATGTTGAAGGTAAAGGGGCGGAAAAACCACTTGAAGCCATCACTCTCACTCACACGTTTGGCTAGTATGAAGGTTCCTTGCTGGTTTTCTCTCAGGACTGCTAGTTTTCAAAGAGAATGAAAGAAAAGACCAGGGAGTTGAACTTATCGAATTTGCACAAAGTTTACCAATTTTTACACAACTTACCGGATTTGCACAAACTTACCGATTTTTCAATGCTCACCATATTTGGAGGTTTCTTATCAATTTTGCTTACTGCTTACCGGATTTTGTAAAGACTTACTGGATTTTGACAGAAGCTTACCGATCTCTTGAATTCTCCATCACTTATCGGTATGTGTATTACTTACTGGTTTCTTTAGTTTTTTCAGCTCTCTTCAACCCTTCAAAGATCAAATAAAGCTCTAATACCACTGTTGTTATTTGAACTCAAAGAGAAGGAGAATATCAACTTTCATTCATACATAATAGAGCAAGGAACCGACTGAAACATATATAGAGCATCCATCATTCTTGAATATTTCTGGTAACTCTTCTTTCATTCTTGTTTTATCTATTCCTATTCCTATTTTATCATTTTTTCCATTCCAGATTAAGATCCTATAGTATTTCCAAAAAATAAAACCTCAAATCTTCATATTCTAATTTCCATAAGAAAATGAATTCGAACATGCACCAAATATCCTATTGCCAAATATATTTCCTACCAAAAACTTTCTATTAATCACATAGCATTTACTACAAATATTTCTCAACTTTTTATGCCAATAAATATCCATAAAGCACTAGATGATCAAATTGGAAATGGATAGTACTTGAGAATATTAACACTCTCATGAAGAATAACACATGGGAGATAGTTGACTTACTGAGAGACAAGAAAACTGTATGGTACAAATGAATTCTTATGATAATTTGTCAGGGCTGATGGAACTACGTAAAGGTATAAGGCGATGCCTGTAGCAAAATATTTTACACAAACCTATGGAAATGACTACCAAGAGACTTATGCCATTGTAGCAAAAATAAACTCAAATACAGTATTATTGTACCCTGCCATAAATCCAATCGACCTTTACACCAAGTGGATGTAACAAATGTATTCCTTAATGGAGACTTAGAAGATGAAGTTTTTATGAGTCTTCAACTAGGGTTCGAAGAAAGACTTGTTGTATATAAAGTCTGATTAAGAAAGTCATTTTACATACTCAAACAGTCCCTAAGAACTTAGTTTGAATGCTTTAGCAAATAGTAAGACGCCAAGGATATTGTCAAAGTCAAGTTGATAATACCACGTTTTATAAACACTCAAAAGAATGTGAAATTTCTATTTTGATTGTTTATATGGATGTTATTATCTTGACGCGAGATGATCGTGTCAAACTGAAAAGATTAAAAGGAAGGCTTCTTGATGAATTTGAGATCAAAGACTTGGCTGCAAAACAGTTGTAACACCAATGGAACCCAACACAAAATTGTGACTTTCTAAGCTCGAAAGTGTAGTGAACAAGGAATATTATCAATGACTAGTTGGAATGTTGATTTATTTATCTAACACAACCATTTATAGCATTTTCAAAAGTATGACAAGATCTAATTGAATATTGTTCTAATAAATTAAATAATAGAATCCGTAGATTCAAGTTTTGGTAATAAAGCATAAGGAATTGTGATTATGAGATACAAATTACATATGATTGAATCTTAAATCATCTATGGTCGTAATTAATAACAAGATACTGATATTGTTATTAGGGATAAACCATCACATGTGACATTTTTTACTTGTGAAGTAAGTAGCTGATCTCACGAGCTAAAGTGTTGTGACACTTAAGTGAACACATTGATGTTTTGTTATAGAACAAAATATTGGAGACTTGCTGAAGAGATTCCACATGTATAACTGTTTGAGTATTAGTGGTTAATCTCTAACATGATAATGGAATTGGTCCTTCGACTTGATGTCATCATAGTGCCTTATATGAGGATAGTCATACTTTGGTAATATTAGATGTTACTCTGCTAAGGGTCGTTAATACGACATCGTTCGGGTATGTCAAGAATTATATGGAGGTTGTGAATGATCAATAGAGAATTTTTCAGTTAGATAGTAAGATATTGTGATCTACATTTCATTCAGTTAAGTTAATAACAAAATCCTTGGCCAATTTGTACCTTATAAGTCGAAAATGAGTTTTCGGCTTACATTGACTTAATAGTGGGATGAAAGATATGATCGATAATTGAGATTGACACATATCCATATCTCGTAATTGATCACACCATATTGACGAAATGATTATAATTTCACTATAAATGAACAAGTTTGGTTTTGTCATATCACTTGACAATTTCTGTCACATGTATTGCACTGACACATTGCTAGATGTCAATTTGGGATGACAAAAATGAGTTGATGATAAATTAAAAATGGGTATTTTAATTTATCAATTTTGATTAAATTAAAATAATAATTCACGTCGTTGGCAGCGTGATCGGGAAACTGATAGGTCACACACAAAAGGAGAACCGGAAGAATGAGATTCCAATTAATTAATTAACAAGCGTTGTACAATTAATTAATTGGGTTTCTTGTTAATAGGTCTGAACTAATTAATTCATGGACCGAATTTAATTAATTGGATTAATTAAATATTAGATTAGATTAAGTTTAAGAGACGGGCCAAACCCACTTAAATTTATATTAATAAGCCATTAGGTTTTCAGAAAAGAGCATAATATAATTCATTATCTTGCTAGCACAAGAAAAAAGAAATCATAATTCTATCATTTTTGTTCCCTATGTAGATTTCCATTAGAGGTTGGACTATTGGACAACTGTGGATTGCAAATCACGATTGTTAGTTTTCCAAGATCGATAAAGGAGTTTGTAGAATCTACAAAATGTATAATTTATATCACAGTTTTTTCCTAAACATGAAAAAGATCCTAGTAAGAATTGAAATTTATTTTATTTTCTGCTGTGTATGTTAAGTAAATTCCCAACATATGGTTAGTCAGCTCATGCATTCGTTTGGACTAAAAGCATTTTGAAGTAGTTTTCAGAATTATAAGAGATTTGAAAGGGACTCCTAGAAAGGAGTTCTACAAATTGAAGTCTACATCGATGCAAACTGGGCTAGAAGTATAGCAATAGAAGATCAACATTCGGATACCATTCCTTTGTTGGAGGAAACATTGTCACTTGGAGAAGAAACAAAATGTGGTTGCTTAAAATAGTATAGATGCAGAATCTAGATTAGTGACTCATGTTATTTGTGAAGTTATGTGGATTAAAAGATTGTAGAAGAGTTGGAGGCTTCAAATTTGCTGACCATGAAGTTATATTGAGATAAAAGGTAGCAATTCCAATTGCCCACAATTTGGTTCATCATGACAAAACAAAGCAAGTTGAAGTGGATGAACAATTATCAAGGAAAAACTTGATAGTGCAATTTGTAGCCTCGCATCCCAACTGTTGAGCAGATTGCTAATATATTTACTAAGGGTCTGCACAAGAAACAATTTACCGTTTAATTGTCAAGTTGATTATAGAAGATATCTCAAGTCAGCTTGAAAGAGAATGTTGAAAAATCAAAAAGATATTTGGCAGTAATTAGTAATTAATTATAAATTAGGAATGTATCTTTATTAGCTAAACTAATTAGTCATTCTTTTCCTTAATTAGTTGTTATTTTCCTACTTTAGATTTCTTGTGATTCTAATAAGTAGGATTTTGTGTAAGTCAGAAATTATTCAACTAAAAGAGAAAATTATTACCAATAATCTCTCTGTTTTTACTTAGTTTTATAACATTGAACTGTTTAATAAACTAAGTGCTATGATATGGTACTGAGAAAAGATCATACCCATGTCGATATTTCCAGTGTAACCACTTGTATTGTAATCACTATAGACTCCTCTTAACGCGCTGCAACTAGTGGCAAGTTGTAACTTTCCACAATGTTGACATCATAAATATATTTCTCATCTCCATCTCCAAAGGTACTCTCATTAAGATGTTGTTGGGGTGGCAACTATTTATCTCGATTTCTGCACGGATAAGGTAGCCAATAGATCTCGACTCCATTCATGTTTATGTAGATAAGTTGTTGTACACTTAGATAAGTCGTTAATGGCATGTGGCCTTCTTCGAAGGTGGAAGAAGAGGCTGCATGCACTAACATTCAAGTCAGTTAATTTGTACAAGTATATTTGGGTGTAGGATGATCTGAAGACATGAGCCACTGAGGGATTATGAGAGATAGCATTATTATAGTTGAGAGCGTAAAATTGCATTACTTTCAAGTGACATAATGTGAGCTTTTATAATAGAATATGAGTGAAAAGAAAAATAAAATATGTATTTCTGTGTATATAAAAGTCATATTACAGCTCTCAATATATAGTACAATAGAGAGGGAAAAAAAACTCCTAAATTAGGAGAAGGGAAATTAATCCTAAATTAACAATACTAATTAAAGTAAGTCTAAATAAGGCAATGTAGAGAAATGCTAATTTCAACGATCATTCCATCTTCAAGAATGATTATGCAATCTTTTAAGATTTCTAGCACCCCCCCTTAAGTTGGATGATAAATGTTAACCATTTCCAACTTGCCCGTGAAATCGCTAAAGCTTTGTCTAGCTAATCCTTTAGTGAATATATCTGCGGTTTGCTCTTTAGTGGAAACATAGGTCATACAAATAACTCCATCTTCAACCCTTTCTTTGATGAAGTGTATGTCCACTTCTATATATTTGGTCCTATCATGTTGAACCGGATTAAGAGAAATGTTAATGGTTGCCTTGTTGTCACAATAGAGCTTGATTGGAAGTTCTATTGTGATTTGTAGTTCTTCCAAGAGTTTCTTCAACCATAGTCATTCACATATCCCTTGAGCAACTGCCTTGAAATCAGCTTGATCATTACTTCTTGCCACTACACTTTGTTTTTTACTCCTCCATGTTATCAAGTTTCCCTATACAAAGGTACAATAACTTGTAGTGAATTTTCTATCATCTGTTGAACCTGCCTAGTTTGCATCTGTGAATATTTTCACTTTCTTCATTTCATTTTTCTTTAAAAACAGTCATTTTCCTAATTAACCTTTGAGATACCTTAGAATTCTGTGTACTGCTTCAACATGAATTTCCTTTCGGTTATGCATAAGTTGGCTTACCACACTTATCGCAAAGGCAATGTCGAGTCTAGTATGAGATAGGTAAATTAGTTTTTCGACAAGTTTTTTGTATCTGTCCTTTTCAACTGGAATTCCACTGTCTCTTATTTTCCTTCCTGCCTCGATAGGTGTGTCTCTTGGCTTACATCTAAGCATGCTTGTTTCTGTTAAGAGATCATGAATATATTTCTGTTGTGAAACACTGATTTCCTTTTTTGATCTTGCCATTTCCAATCCTAAGAAGTACTGCATTTGTCCCAGGTCCTTCACTTCAAATTTAGTTGTTAGACTTCTCTTAAGTCTTTTTATCTCCCATGTATTGTCTTCCGTTATGATTATATCATCGATGTATACTATCAAAATATTCTTTGTCCCGTTTTCTGATTGTTGGAAGAACATGGTGTGATCTGATTGTCCTTGCTGGTAGCCTTGACCCTTCAACACTTTTGCAAACTGTACAAAGACTTCTTGAGTTTACATACCTTATTTTTTCATTACCGTTCCCAAAACCTGGTGGTAATGTTGTAAAAACTTTCTCCTCTAGTTCCCCATTAAAGAATGCATTTTTAATGTCCAATTGTTAGAGAGGCTAGTCTAAGTTAGCTACCAAAGACAACAAGACTCTGATGGTATTCAATTTCACCACCGGTGTAAACGTCTCGGTATAGTCGATGTCATAGGTTTGTGTGAATCGTTTTGCCACTTGACGAGCTTTATATCATTCTATTGTTCCATCAACTTTATACTTCACATTAAAGACCCATTTGCAACCTACTGGTTTCTTTCCTCTCGGTATATCCGTAACCTCCCATGTTTCATTTTTTTTTCTAGTGATCGCATTTCTTCCATCACTGCTTTCCTCCAATTAGGCATATTCAAAGCTTCCTGAATATTCTTTGGAACCTCTGTATTATCAAGGTTAGATATAAAAGTACGAAAACCTGTCGAGAAAGTATTATATAAGATATGAATTTGAAATAGGGTGAAAAATACACGATCGAGTTTTTTTAGTGCAATAGGTAGATTGATAGCTAGAATTTCTAACTCAGAGGGTTTTGGAGCTATCGTTGATTCCAATTCTCTTGGTGTCTCGGGTGTGAGGTCCTCATTGTACTTTGACATTGGCCTTCTTGAATAAACCAAGATCTCCTTGTCATTTTGTTTTTTTAAGTCTCCTCCGGAGATTAAGTTTTCCTCTATATATGGCACATTAGATGGTGTAATCGGGTCAATATTTGGAGTAAAAAGGTAGGAGATAGTGAAGTCAAAAAGCCTATCTTCACCCAAAATCTCCCCCTGAAAAGAAGAATTTTGGAAGTAGGGTGTCATTTCAAAGAATGTAACGTCAAAGCTAACAAATGTTTTCTTTGTTGATGGATCATATCATTTGTAACCCTTTTGAGTAGGTGAGTATCCGATGAATACACATTTGATTGCTTTAGGAACAAGTTTACTTTGATGGTGGGGATGAATAAGTACGAAAGAAGTACAATAAAAAACCTTGAGTGGTATGTTTGAGTTTAGACGAGAGTTTGGAAATGAAGTCTGAAGTCTTTGGATATGCAATTCAAAGGAAACAAGATGACTAGGTATTCGGTTGATTAGATATGTTGCTGTTAGAATAGCATTTCCCCGGAACATTTTTGTCATATTGGTAGTGAACATTAGGCACGTGCTACTTCTAGAAGGTGTCTATTTTTTTGCTTAGCAATCCCATTTTGTTGGGGAGTGTCTACACAAGAACTTTGGTAAATTATGCCATATTTTTGTAGATGGTCACGTAGGTTGGTATTGAAGTATTCTGTCCCATTGTTCGTTCGCAAGATTTGAATTTTTGTTTGAAATTGTGTTTGAATCATTTGATGGAAGTTGATGAATATATGTCGGACATCAGGTTTTTCCTTCAGTAGGTAAACCCAACAAACCCTGGTATGATAATCTATAAACGTAACAAACTATTTTGTGTGAGTTTGGTTAGGGACAAAGGAAGAACCCCATAAGTCACTATGAATTATCGTGAATGGTTTTGACAGTTTACATGTGGATTTTTTGGAATTTAGTGCGTTGGTGTTTTGTAAGTTCACATACTTCACATTGGAAATCAACAGATGTTTTATTTAGGAAAATGGAAGGAAATACATGTCTTAAATATTGCTAATTAGGGTGATCCATTCTGTTGTGCCATAATAGAATATTACTACATCTAGAGACGAACATAGAATCACAAATTTTAGTTTGACAATGTTTACCCACACTAGAATCGTCAAAGTAGTATAATCCCCCCACTCTTTAGCACTGCCAATCGACTTCCCTGATGATAAGTCCTGAAATACACAATGAGAAGGAGAAAGTTTAATAGAGCAATTAGAGTTTTTTGTTAGTTGACTAACCGACAAAAGATTACATGACAGGTTTGCGACATGGAGAATAGATTCTAGAGTAATAAATTCAAAGATACGAGTACTTCCTTTTCCGATGACAGATGAAAGTGATTCGTCCGCGATCTTAACTTTGATATTGCCTGCATAAAAAATATAAGCGTCCGTCATATGATCGAAAGTACCTGAATCAATAATATAGGGTGTTTTACGATTTGATGAGACATGTAATGCTTTTAGGAAACTACCTTTATGGGCTAGTGAACTCGAATGGCTGTCTGTGGAAGATTGGCTTGATGTCTGAAGGTTGGAGAAGATTTGATAGAGTTGTTCTAATTGCTTGTGATTAAATGCTTCATTTTTTTGTTCCTTGGAATTTCCAGTTTGATCGACCAAAACTTGATAGCCACGATTTTTGATGTTTTGTTTTGGTTTCCAGAAGAGGGGTTTGCCATGTAAATCCCAATAGTTGTCTTCTTTACGTCTTGGTTTATGATAGTGTTCGCACCAAGGTCGACCATTTTGTTTTTGTTTATGACCTGACCCATGCGTTGCTCCTTTTGATAGTAAACTTGTAAGCCCAATATTTTTAGGAGGCCCAAATTGAGATAATATAGGTTACCCAAATTGTGAAGACCTGGTATTGGGCCCAACACTATTCAACCCAACAATAAAGGGCTCAGCATGTCCAAATTGAGGAGATCCAGCATTCGGTCCAAATTTATAAGGAGACGCAACTCCATTCCTTTACCCAAAAGTGCCAACATCTCCAAATCTCATACGCTGGCTGTTCCATCCTTCATCATTATTTCCATTGGCTTTCCTCTATTTTCACTTCGATGAACACCTCTCATGTGGAAGGCAGTGGCTTTCGGCCCAAAATTCATCCTCGTACATCATCTAATCTACGATTAAGGCCGGCCAAGAATTCAAAAAATCGTTCATTTTCAAGCCTTGTTTTGTACTTGATGCCGTCATTAGGACATTCCCACTCTTCTTCATAACTGAGATCAAGTTCTTACCACATGGATGACATTTCCAAGTAATAATCGGTGACCTCTCTCTCCCTCTATTTAATTTTCCATAATCTAGTTTTAATTTCAAAAATTTGGGAGGAATTTTCCAAGTCAGAGTACATCTCTTTAATGGCATCCCAGATGTCCTTCGATGTTGGGAGGAAAAGATACATTTTTCCTATGGATGGCAGCATCGAGTTCACCAACCATGTTGTGACCATGGAGTTTTCATATTGCCATTTCAGTAGATGAGCGGCATTAGTTTGTTTCTTCATTTCTCCGGTCAGATAGCCCAATTTTCCATTGCCATCGATTATCAATTTAATTGATTGAGTCCACTGTCTATAATTTCTCCCATTCAATTTCTCCATTGTGAGTGGAAATGAAAAATTCTTTGCACCGGTGGATCTTATGGTTTCGACCTCACTGTGCAAGAATTCAAAAGTAGTAGAATTTTGACTGTTGACGGGGACTTTCGTCATTGATTTGTTAGGCTTTAGAGAGCCTGCTCTGATACCATGAAAACATAAATAAAATCTATATTTTTGTGTATATAAAGTCATATTACAACCATCAATATATAGTACAATAGAGAAAGAGAGAGAGATAGAGAGAGAGAGAGAATGGAAAAGAATCTCCTAAATTAGGAGAAGGAAAATTAATCCTAAATTAACAATACTAATTATAGTAAGTCTAAATAAGGCAATGTAGAGAAATGGTAATTTCAATGATCATTCCATCTTCAAGAATGATTATGCAATCTTTTAAGATTTCTAACAAGGAGAAATAATCACCGTTGGACGAAATAGACACGTGGTCTCATCATGATAACCGAGGTATCTTTTCCTAGTTGTTACTCTATCAATTATAGGCTAGGTGGAATTTAATGTTTCTAAAAAGTAGCCACTTTAGAGCTTAGGTCTGAGACAGGCAAGTTTATCGTTTAGGTGTCCAATGCACATATGTTACATTAATCATCAATCATATAAAGATCTTATATGAAAGATCTATTGGAAGAGTCAAGTGAAAAACTGTTTTTCATCGAGAAAGAGGCTAATTGACGCAAATCACATCTGCAACAAGTTATAATCCCTTGACTAGGCCATAGAGGATCAATCTCATTATGGCACATAGACGGAGGAAATGCATCACTTGGCTTCCTTATATATGGTCCTTAGACAATGATGTAGATTGGAGGCCTAATTGAGCTTGCTAGCTGGCTGCCACGAGATCGTGATTTGGAGCCTCTATAGAATAGGCGTAACAATAGTTCCCCCCAAGTTGATGTATGGATATTCATATAATGATTAGAACTTTTGGATTGAGCAGATTATAAAGCTATGGGGTGATCTATTATCGAAGTGATGCAGAAGTGGAGTGTTTTACCTTCCTTTAGCTAGGTGGTTACTTGTTTAGTTTACACTTGAACACAACACAATAGTTCCTAATTCTAGGCATGTATATATATATAATGTGTGGATTTAAAGTGTGGAGATGATACTTTGATACCTTATGTAACAACTATGCAAGCGACATATTGCATAGAGAGGTCCTAGCATAGAGGACGATACTCTAAAAGATAGGCATCTTGACGAAGATGTAATGCAGAGACGATGTCCTAGAATGGATGATGATGCTCTCAAAGATAGGCAGCTATATGAAGCTATGATGTAGAGCCCTTGTTGCCTATCTTTCAAAGCTTCGTCTTCTATGCTATGACCTCACCTCTACAGTAAGTCACTTGCATATCTATTGACCACATTTTCTATACGGATGACGTGACTAATAGATCCCGACTTTATTCACGTCCATACAACTAAGCTCCTACACACTTGGACAAACATTTAGTAGCATGTGGCCTTTTTGAAAGGTTAAAAAGGTGACCGCGTTCATCGAAAGTCAAATCAGCCAATTTTTACGAGTATAATTGGGTGTAGAATGATCGAAAGGCGTAAACCACTTTAGTGTTCATGTACCAAGGGATTATGAAAGAACAAAATATGAGAGAGAGCAATGTTACAATTGAGAGTGAAAATTGCTTTATTTTCAAATAACACTAAGTGTGAACTTTTATAGTAGAGAAGAAATAATCATTACAGTTTGATAAAAAAGACACATGGCCTCATCCTGATGGCCGATACATCTTTTGCTAGGTGTCACTCTATCATTCATAGGCCGAGTGACATTTAATATTTCTAAAAAATGGCCATACGCTAAAGCCTAGATCTAACTTCTAAAAAGTACATCGACAAGTTGACCATTTAAGCTTCTGTGAGATATCACATCAATCAATTATATGAAAATCTTGTATGAAAGATCTCTTGAAAGCAGTGTAGAGGGTTATAACACCTTGCTTAGGCCATGAAGGGTCGGCCTCTACATGATACCTTGGTAGAGGTGATATATCACTTCGACTACCTTAATGATCCTTAACTCGGCTAGGTATGACATTGATATGGAATGTAGGTTTGATTGAGCTTGCTAACTGGTTGCCACGTGGCGTGATTTGGAGCCTGCATAGAAGAGGCGTAACAACACCATAGCCATCACATTCCAATCTCCTTCTAGAATCTGCTGTCTGGTATGAGCTAATGCCAGATGCATCAAATGTGCAACCGCTTCTTGCCCAAATCCGACCTGAGCATCTCGGGACTCTAGGAACCCTAACACTTTGCCATGAATCTAGTTGAAACCCTATGGTCAAACGTTGTGATCTTGAACTAGCTAGTATGCCAGGCCATATTGTATATGGGTAGTAGTTGGTGATGGTAAATGTGCGGGCAAAAGAGAAAGTAAAGAAGGAAATGACAATAATAAATGAAATGTGGAATTTTTAGGATACCATGAGTGAGGAAAAAAAAGGAAAATTCAATGTGGAAAAGGGTATGAAGCACAATTCATCGGCTGCAAGATTGGGGTTTGGGGTTTAGCATTTCTTTATTATTGGATGGCCTCGATGAGATGCAATTATTTTCTTTATCACCTGAATGGTTCAAATTGATTACTCAAAAACTCACAAACAGAATCAAAATCATTTGACTATATTTAATATCTTGGAATGAAATCAATTTCATGCAATGTAAAAATAAAAAATAAAAATACATGGCTTACGAGAAGGCTACCTAAATTTTCAGTAAAATATACGAACATTATAAAGACGAAGATATATATTTGAAGGAACATGGATTTGTCAGTATTCAAGAACAAGATATGTGTACTTTCACTTCCAGGGAGAATTGCAGCTGGCCAAACTCATCACTTCAAGAACAAGATAGGTATACTTTCACTTCCAGGGAGAATTGCAGCTGGCCAAACCCATCAAATTGTTGCAGACTATATCCAAACTTTCATTTTTGCAGTTAGAGTTCTAAACTTTTCATTTGATTGCAGTTGGAGGACATATGGATGAAATCTGTCAATATGGCCGTCAGTTGATCAAAAGTCAACCTGGCCAAATTTTGACCAATTTTAAATGTTAAAATGGTAACTTAATATTATCACATATAAAATAATTAAAATATTTTATCACATTTGAGTCATTGATGTTTCAAACATTTATTCTATATGCTAGCCTGCTATGCTAGTCCATTGTGCTTCTCAATTAGTGAAATTAATTGATATTTTTTTTGGATGAATTGTTCCATATGCTACTTTGAATTTTTTATTACTATTTAATTAATAAGAATGATAGTTTCCTCTGTATGAGTTATGCCGTATGTTGCTATTTGGTCACAAAAGATCAATCTCCATGGAGAATAAAATTGCAATCCATATCGTTGGGGTCTAAATCTTTTTGTTAGGGATAAATAATATAATCGTAGTAGAGACATTATTTAATATACTTTTCAAATTAGATACTTATCTTCGAAAATATAATTAGGATTTTATTCAATAGATTTGTTAATATTTTATCAGTTTTTAACCTTTTAAATTGGATACTAATTTTTTTTTAAAATGATTAAGGTTTAATTTAATAGATTTTTTTAATTATTTATTTACTTGAATTAAACTAGTTTAAACTCTATTAAGGGAGATTGTGGATTGTAATAATTAGACTTTGATAAATTAAAAAAAAAAAAAAAATTTGATTTTTTTTCCCCCTCCAAATTGTTTCTAGTCCCCTCTTCGTTTCTTTCTTATTTCTCTTCCTCGTTTTTTTTTTTCTTTTTTTTTTTTCTTGTACGATTGTATTCTACATCTCTTTTCCTCGTGTTTTCAAGCTGAATAATGATTTTAAAACTTTGAATGCCATATTAAGTTCACACCGAGTGTCACCAAACAGCTAATTAAAGAACAAACGGCTGTTCACAACACATTCTTCGATGACGAGTAACTTTCAAAAGATATTGCTTGTCTTCTTGGTATAATCTGTACAAGTGTTTTCATTAACTCAAGCTTTGCCCTAATCTTGGTGTTTGATACGAATCTTGGAGATTCAACTCCTAAGTCTGCTAGATGGCATCGTACTACCCAAAATGGCTTTTGCCCTCAACTGATACTCTTCTGTTGTATACTTCACAGAGAGATTTTACCTTGTACACTGTGATAATCGAAATGCGCACGTGCAAGAGAAGTACAAATTGAATATTTGATACGGAAGTCCTGATAATTTATTTGTAAATCATGTGGGTGCTTGATTATGAGCAAATATTTCGATTTCGGATCTATATTTATGCTGTCAAATTTGGCAGCGCATACAAATATTTATTCGCTTATGTTGCTTCAGATTGACCTTCTTGCAATGTCGTATCGTCATATTATTTTCTAATCATTCAATACCAACACGAGTTCTTGCATTTCGTTGTGATGCAGGTACAGTAGGTTATAGCACCCGGGATTTACAAGTAAGTTGTTCAGTTCCACGATTGTCCCTAACTATTCTTTTACACAGAAAATAGATGTCGATTGGGGTTTAGTACAAGATATCAACAAACTATTTAAAAAAAAATTAGTTTTTGATTTTGAAAATTATCATGCAGAATAGAAACAAATGATTTCTATATCTATGTATCCTTTCACAACTTCATCACAATGAATTCATCTCGAACAATAATATAATGCAACATAAACCTTAAACCTTTCTTGTGTAAATTTCAACCTAATCACGATTTTGGGGCAGCAGCCTCAGACTCGGCTGTGGGTTTCTCAACAGTTTCTACCACCTCTTCCTTGGTTGTCTCAACACCCTCATCGGTGGCTTCTGTAGCCTTAGGTGCCTCGACCGGGACAACATCTTCAACAGCTACTTCTGGTTCAGTTTTCGTTACTTCTTCCTCCACCTTTGGAGCTTCTGGAATTGCTGGTTCGGAAATTTCTATCAAAGGTTCTTCTTTCCTATTCTCAACTCCATCTTCCTTCTCCTGAAATTGACAATCGCAAGAAAATCAAATCATAGATTTAGATCTATATCTGTGATGCTATACACGCCAAAACAAGGCATACATATTTTTCCATGAAAATCACAAGGATAATATAGCAACAACACACGATTGTAAAATGTATATATAAATAAAGTGATTACTTGGGGAATTGTCTCTAGCACGGCCGGGGCTTCGGAGGTGGCCGGAGCTGGTGCTGGTGCTGGTGCCGGTGCCGGTGCAGGTCCCGGCTGGTTATCCAAATCCAAGTTCTTCGGTCTGCTCGCACAGGCTCCCATGATAGCTCAAGATTGGTGGGACGATTGAGCGAGGAAAGAGTTGGATTGGATGGATGAAGATGAGAAACTTGCAATGGAAATGAGACAAAACAAGAATTTATATAGAGTTTGTTGGATTATAACAAGAATTGACAAGCTGTAAATTGACCTTGTCCTAGGAACCACCATATTTCTCGTTCCTACATGCAGACAATTATCAATCATTCATACTTTTATTGGGGAAGTGGGAGGCCTTAATTATTTTACACCATTAAAATTATTATATTTTTTGGGCAGGGCTCCCTGGCTTTTAAGTAGTGTGGGAGCAGCAATTTATCAATTTTCAAGAGCGAGGTTTTAATTCTCCAACTTATTTAATGTTGTGAGATTGGTCTCATAATACATGAAAAAGGATGATCTGGATGCTAAATTATTGGGGACTTGCACGTGAATTATTATTGGAGATCAAAATTGTCCAATCACTTAGCCTATCTAGTAACAATTTTGCCCCAACCTTTTTATTCCAACCATTTTTTTCTTTTTTTTTTTTTCGTGACGTAAGAACTCGCAGCCGCTATCCGCCAGTGGAGCCATCACCACCCCGAAGGGACGGAGCCACGACCACTGTGAATCCGCACTAAATAAATCTCGCTCTATGTGCAGTAGCCTGCAAACCATAATTCAATTACTTAGCTAGTCTAGTAATTATTAACTTCACAAGAACCATTTCACCAAAATGCCCTTTTATATTGAAGAATGAAATGAGAGTTAAAGGATGCATTTGTCATTCTATCTTATTCATTCAAAAATTGCTGCTTTGACCACTGACAATAGCATTGTAGCTAAAAATCTGATAGAAAATCTATCCCAGATAGGTGCTTAATATTTTTCTCATTCTAATTAAGGTGTGTGCGATTTTAACTTCCACATTGTCAATTTGTGTTACGAGGGATCTAATCTAACATGATTGGGAGTCCATCCTAACTTTTCCAAAATATTTTGAAAATGTTTTTTCATATTCTTATATTCTTGCATATTTTATATTTTTAAAAAAAAATTAATAATATACAATCATTTATGTGTTGCGTGCCGGACTTGTGAGTCACTAACTCTTTAGTTTAATGTGTAACGTCGAATAGGCACATTTTTTTTTAATTCTGAACCAACAAATTTAAAATCATTATCTACAATAATAAGAATATTAATATTCAAATACCATATATAAGGAACGAAAGTTGGGAGATACTATTTTAGATCATAATACCCTCACGAATAGTTTATAATCTTCAATTCTTCCTTTTTGTCTCCTACTATTCAATATTATCGAATTCATTACTATTTTTTTAATTATACATTTACCTATTTCTCGACCATTACTATGTTATCTGTTTTTTCGGTTGCACACGTGTATATTTATTTTTCCCTTCTTGTTGCATATTGTTGTATTTATCGTTTCTAATGGATGCTTTTATGTTTTAACTTTTAGTATTAAAACAGATTAGTGTAATTCAAGCAGGTTTTGCGTCATTTCGTAAATAAATTTGTTGATCTCAATTTTTGAACATATCACGTGGTTAACAGATCTCGACTCCACTCATGTCCCCGAGCCTTTCTCTTGCACACTTGAACAAACTGTAAGAAGCAAATAGCTTTTTCTTGTGGTGGGTGGGGCAGTCATAAGCACTTCGACGATCAAGTTAATCAACTAGTATAGGTATGTTTAGGTATGTGACGTATTGAAGATGTGAGCTACAATAGTGTTCCGACAACAAGGATATACGAGAGAAAAAATGAGAGAGTTACATATAATATATAAAATTGCATTATTTTCAAATGGCACTCAATGTGAGATTTTATAACAGAAGATGAGAAATGGTTACCATCGAATGAGAAGACACGTGACCTTATCCTGATGGTCGTGACATTTTCTCCTAGGTGTCACTCAACCAATCATAAGTTTAGGGGCATTTAAGTTTTTTTGAAAATTAGCCACCCTATAATCTAGGTTTAACATCTAAAAAGTTGACTGACAAGTTGACTGTGAGACATCTGTTGTAGAGATATCACAAATCAATCATAGAAAGATCTTGTGTGTAAGATATCTTGGAATAGATGAAGTGGGAGATATTTTCTCTCATTAAAAGGCTAATTGCTTCAAATTTACTCTAGAGTAGGTTCTAGCACCTCGCCTAAGTTGGGAGGGTCAGCTTCTACATGGCACCTCGACTCATGTGATGCATCACTTTGGATACCTCAATACATGACCTCGGCTAGATCAAGTAGGATAATGATGTGGAATGTACGTGTTTGAACTTGCTAGCCGGTTGTCACGTGACTCTTGTTTGGAGCCTCATTAGAAGGGCATAACAATAGTCCTTCAAGTTTAAGGCAAATTTCCATTCGCCTCTCTAGCCTTCACGCCATCTCCAGCGTTCACGCACGCTAGTCGCCTCAAAACCAAATCTCTCCAGCCAATTTCTCTCAAATCACCGACGGAGATCTTCTGAGTAATAATTTCTTTCTTTCTTTCGACATATTTCTCTTTTTTTCCTTGTTCGTTTTGTTCTGGCCTTCCATCAACAGCATGAACACAATAGTAGTGGTGGCCATGGAAACAAAATAAAAAACAAGTTTGAAATTTTTTTGTTTATCTTATGAGGAGTGGGTTAGGGTTATAAGAGTGCATTGTGAGCATGGTATAAGTGTTGACACACAAAGTGGTGGCCCTACGTGGTGCACAACCCCGCCTCTTCATTTACAATTTTACTCACTCTGAGTCTTTTCAGTACTCAGAAATACCTGATGAAGAGTTTTATCTCTCTTCTAGTGTGTGTTTCTGTGTACTCTTCCTAAGGCAAAAAGATTGGAGAAACCATTTTAGGCATGTGAAGAGTGCATATGTGGATGTGTTGACACTTTTTAACTTCATATGGCTCGAATCATTAACCTCCTTTCTTGAAATATTCTCTTAACTATTACAATTAATTTTAATTTTATGGATTTTATAAAAGGTTTAATCAACTTATAATTTTAGAAAAAGCATTGTAAAATGTAAACATACTCCTAACTACAATAATGATATGTTTCGATATATTTCCATTTTTACTTTTGATAAGTGAGTTGAAATATTTTCCATCAACCAAGTGGTTATTCTAAATTTCGACGCAACCAACTTAAAAAAGTAATTCGGGATAAACTGTTTTAAATCATTGAGAGTTTGTTTAGCAGCGCTTCTACTTTTACTTGTGTTTTAAATAATTGAGAGTCCATTTTTTAGTTCTTAATGCGTGCATAAATGATACCTTGTATATGGTTTCTTTTTGTCTTCTTCGTAGTTGTCCTAACCATCAAGAGCTTGAGTTGTTTGTAAGTTTTCTTGCATCCTCCCTACGATTGCTACATGTCGATGTTTTGCTTTAATGGAATGCTTCTAGCCATTCATTTTTTGTAGAATGCTTTTGGTGTATTTATAATTTTGTACATTATGTTAGTAGATATAGATGTAGGGGAAGAAAGTGGCACTGGCACACAAGCTCAATCAGACTCAAATGCCACATATTTGCATTTTGGTCTTTCTCCACGTGCACAGTCAACATTGGGTAAACGAAAATCTAATAGACTTGCTTCTTATGTTTGGGATCACTTCACTCCATTAGGCTTAAAGGATGATCCAGATGTTAGGTGTATGTGTAATTATTGTAGAATAGATTATGCTTGTGGTAGTAAGAAGTGTGGTACTAGTACATTGAGTAATCATTTAATAAATAAATGTAAGAAGTATCCAGGTAGATTGGTGGATAAAAAGCAGAAAACATTATTATTTGAGAACAACAAAAAGGGTGGAGGAAGCAATCTTATTGTTGTTTGAATGTGCTAAAATGATAGTTGTGGATGAATTACCTTTTAGGTTGGTCGAAGCTCGTGGTTTTAGGCATTTTTGAAATGTAGCATGTCCTCACTTTCAGGCTCCATCTCGTAAGACTCTCGAGAGATGCCTTTCATTTTCACCGTCAAATGGTTTCCTTTACAACTGATACTTGGACTTCTATTCAGAATGTTAATTACATGTCTCTTACAGCACACTACATTGATTCAAAATGGACGCTTAATAAGTGTATTTTGAATTTTTGTGTCGTTCCAAATCATAAGAGAGAAACTATTGGAAAAATGATTAAGACTTGTTTGTATGATTAGGGGATTGAGAAATTTTTTACAGTCACTGTTGATAATGCAAGCTCCAATGACACAATCATTTCTTATCTTAGGCGAAAGGTCTAGGGTAGTGATGGATGTGTTCTAGAAGGGAGGTATTTGCACTTAAGATGTTGTGCACACATTATCAATTTGATCATTGATGAAGGGTTGAGGAAAGCACATGACTCCATTGTGAATATTCACAATGCAATCAAATATGTGAAATCTTATCCAGCTAGGTATGAAAAATTGAAGGAGTGTGCTGGAAAAGAGAATATTGATTGAAAGTCTATTGTATTTTTGGATGTTCCAACTAGGTGGAACTCTACCTATTTGATATTGGAAACGACATTGAAATTTGAAAAAGGTTTCGATAGGTTAGAAGAGGAGGATGCTCAGTATTTGCATTACTTTCACGAAGATGATGGTAGTAGAAGGATGGGTGGTCCTCCGTCAAGTTTAGATTGGGAAAATGCATCTATGTTTCTTAAATTTCTTCAAAATTTCTATAATGTGGCTTTGACTTTTAGTGCTTCATTGCATGTTAGTGCTTGTTCTTATCTTCATGAAATTTGTAATCTTGTAATCGAATTGGATGAATATAGATTAAGTGAAAACTTTTTGTTGGGTGAAATGTCGACTAACATGAAGAAAACGTTTGATAAATAATGTGGTAAAATGAAAAATGTGAATCAGTTGTTTCTTTTTGCTACTATCCTCGATCCAAGATACAAAATGGATTGTGTTGAATATTGTTGAATGATCTACATATAGATGGGGAAGTCGTTAGTAAGATGATGAAGTCTTTGAAAGCCAATTTGATGAATATTTATGAGTGGTATGTGCGTCATTAAAGTATTGACGGAAGTAGTAAAGTGTCAACTGATGAGTCTATAAGTTCTACCAATACATCTAAAGGATGTTCTTCTTCTACTAGGGATGCTCGCCTTAGTAGATTTATGGAAAAATAAGCACTGAAGAATTCGGTTGAGATAAAAAATTACGTGGAACGATACTTATTGGATGCTCGTGAAAGCATAGAGAAAAAGGATTTTGAAGTTGTATATTGGTGGAAGCTTAACAAAAAAGTATGGTGTCTTGCCCAATTTGGTCAAAAATGTGTTGGCAATTCAAGTGTCAACTGTTGCTTCAAAAATTGCATTTAGTACTAGAGGAAGGATACTTGATCATTTCTGTAGTTTCTTAAGTCCCAAGATGGTCAAGGTCCTAGTATACACTCAAAATTGATTGAAAGTTTCTTCGAACTTGGATGGTTTATGCATGGAAGATGTTGAGCATTACAACCAAATGGATGAACTTTTAGATTCAATAAATTCAAAATCAACTGAAGATGACCATGAGCCCAACGTAAGTAATTCATTCATTTTACAAGATTTCACATTTCAATTATATATATCATGATTTGTATGTTTCCATCAAATTTCATGAAAATCAGAATCTGGAACATTCATGAATGCTGCCCCAGTATCCTCCTAATGTGCCTTAGCACATTGGTTTATGTTGAAGAATTTCATGCTTTAAAAAATAATGTAGTTTTACTTTCCATGTGTGTTGTAACCTTGGATTGATGTTGTTAGTTGTGAAGACATATGCTAATAGTTAAGTGCAGTTTTTATTAATTAATTTTAGCCCTCATTTTTAATGTTTATTTTCTTTAGGGGGATAAAATAAAAACTTTATTCTTCAAGGTTTATTATTTAAATTTTTTTATCATGTTTTCTTCTTTTTGTAATATACTTGTGCTCCCTCGGGACGTCCATGAAACGAACAGAATGAAAATTGATTTGCGTAGTCGGCCCTCAAATATTTAGCGAGAACAAAGTTAAGATTTTATTTTTTTATTGATTGGGGGTCAAGTTACTGATTTTCAACTGAAGAGTTGATCATTTATTCAAGTCATAAAGATAGGCATTTTATTTCCTTGATGCGTTATAGATTTCTGCTTTTGGCTACAAATATTTAAAGATAGGTTGAAAAGATAATATAACTTTTTTTTTTGATAATTTATGGTGGAGAAAATAAGCGAGAGTAGGAATTATTAAAAAGTGTAGGATGTCTCATTAAATACCGCATGTTGTATGGAATTCCTACATCAGGGTAGCAGAATCTAGTAGGAATATTTTTGTATGCATAACATAGTCTTTGGCAAACCGACCAACCCAACCCGACCGACACTTGATTGGGTTGTGTTTCAACATTTACACGGGTTGAGTTGGTTTAATTTTAGATCAGACCAACCAAATTGAGTTGAGTTGGGTTGGGTTGGGGCAAAAATTAACCCAACCCATGCCCATCTCTATGCCTAGATAGTCCAAAGTCTCGATAGTTAATTCTCATAATCTATTTTCTTCCCTATGAGTTCTAGTCTCAATAAGATTGCTAGTTCTTATTACTCATATAATATGTATTTATATGTATATATAAGTTATAAATGTATATTATTATATATTATATATTAAGTGTTTTAGTGGGAGAATAAGTCTAACCTAGTCAAGTATCGTAATCCTAATCACCTTCCAAATATTCCACCCCCACTTTCTCTCATTTTTCCCACTAACTTTTAAACTACTTAACAACTATCAAGACTCGCATGTTTTTTCAAATCTCTCTATATAAGTATCTCATGTTGGAAAGTTCTAACATAATTGGGGCCACGCGTAACGTATTAAAATGTGTGGTGCTATTATTTAAAGTTTTTTAGTCAATTAAAGTGATCTACCAAAGATGAATTTTGACTAATGGATATTAAGTTTCATGGAATGAAAGTGTAGAGACCGGATATTTGTTTCAAATTAATGAGGGGCTGATTTGAATCAAATGAAAGATAATGACCATTCATTATCTTATTCCTTTTAGAAGGGTTATGGTCCCCAATTGTTGGAGTTCTTCAAGCTTCTCTACATCCCCATCAATGGAGAGCAAATTTGATAAGGAGATCACCAATCAATTGGAAGATCATAACCAATTCCGGCGAAGAATCAGACACCTATGGATCTATGGTTCAAGGTACGCTTCCGTTTTTATTTTGATATTCTCATTACTTTCAACATGGATGATTACAAGGTTGGTTATTGATTGTTTTAGATCAATAATCCTTAATATATTTTCTATCAAGTGGTATCAGAGCCGATCCATTGTTGAATTCTTTGAGAAATTGAATTTAGAAATTCTGGATTTTATGGATTATATGATTTTCCTATTATTTTATGCAATTTGGATTTATTGGTATATGAATCTAGCATGAAATTATGTGGATCTTGATAATATTATGATTTTCTTCTTTATCAAGAAAATTCGGATTTGAAATAAAGATTGGATTTTTGGATCTGTTGAAATAAAAGATTTCAGGTTTAAAAAAAAAAAAAAAAAATTTGGTGCAGCCGCCGCCGGCGGCAACGGGCTGCTGTAATAGCTGCGTGCACGTCGCTGTAACAGCAGCGTGCACGCCGCTGCAGGTTACAGCAGCGTGATGCTGGTGCAGCATCTTCACGCTGCTGTAACCAGCAGCGTGGGCTGCTTTGGTAGCAGCCGGGTGCTCGCAGCACCCGCTGCGGAAGGCAGCGGCGAAGGCGCCGCTGCGTGTTGCAGAGGCGCCTGTCGCCGCTGCGTGTTGCAGCGGCAGTCGCCGCTGCTGCTATTGTAGCAGCAGCGTCGACTGCTACTTCAGGCGGGCAGCGCTCGCCGGATGCGGCGAGCGCTGCTTCGGTGCCGGTTCGGTACCGGTGTGGTGCCGTCCCCTGTGTTCCATCAAGGTTTTCAGTTAAGGAAGATGAAAGGTTCTCCATTAAGTTTTTCAGTTATGGGGAGATGAAAAGGCTTCTTCCATTTTCGGTTTGGGAAGTTTTGGGGGCGGGGGCTTGTTGTGTAAATTTGAAGTCTTGAGGTCCCCTCTTGCAATTTAAGGATTAGGGTTACAATTTAAGTTTTAGCCCCTAAGATTTAAAGTTAATTCAAGTTGGGCCTTGAGGTTATGGGCTTTAATAACTCAACCCCTGAAGTTTAAAGTTTTGGTTATTAAGCCCCCATAAAGTTAAATTCATCCAATTGGGCCTTATAAAGTTCTGGGTTTAATAATTCAACCCCCTAAAGTTCTGAAATTAATTAATTTGGGCCATTTAAGTTCTGAATTTTATAATTAAGCCCCTGAATGCTCATAATTGGTTTAAATTGGCCCCTAAAGTTTCTAATAATTGATTTTTGACTTTTAAACTTTCCAATAATTTATTCATTGACCCATAAAGTTTTGAACTATTAAGTTTTGGGTCTCTAAAGTTTTCAATAATCAATTATTGGTCTCTAAAGTTTTGAATTAATTAATTTTGATCCATAAAGTATTGAATTATTAACCCTTAGGCCCTTAAAGTTTCAAGATAAATACAATTAAGTATTCCGCTTTTCAAATTTTGGTATAAAGGACTCATTTGAGTATATAATATTCAAAAGTGAATTGATTGAAGCAATATGTTGCCAAAGCAACCTCTCTTGTGGAAATTAATTAACTTAGAATATTAGAAGGAATTCGTGTGTATGCTTGTTCATGCGGATATTAGCCGACCCAAAGGAAGGTTAATATTTGGCCGAATTGTATGCACACTTGTGGTGGTAAATGTGTGACAATTATAAGGTTTCCATGTGAATAATAAATCAATCCAAAGATGGGTTTATTATTTGACAGGATTTATTGTCAATGTTTGATCACTACATCAAGAGTACCACTTACAGTTAATATTACTGTCCAAAGACTTGATATTAATGATGTGCTAGGTATCTTGAGATGGGACGTACCATTATTTGAATAACTTAATTGTTTATACGGATTCCTATGTGAACATGTTAATTGAGAACAAGTTCTCTATTCAGTTAATCCATCCACTTCTGCTATATCTGTCAACATCAACTCCATTCCAGTGCTAAACAAAACAAACTTCAAGTATTGGAAAGAGAACATATTAATTGTTCTTGGCTGCAAAGATCTAGATCATGCGCTTCGGATTGAGCAACCCGTTTCTCTTACGGAAGAAAGTTCATCTGATGGAAAAAGGGAACTTTGAGAAGTGGGATCGCTCAAATCGCATGAGTCTAATGATCATTAAGCGCGGCATTCCGGAAGCCTTTGGAGGCACAGTATCTGAAGAAGTAACTAATGCCAGTGATTTCTTGCCGAAATGAGAAACGTTTTGCGAAAAACGATAAGGCTGAAACAAGCACGCTTTTGCAAAGCTTGACTTCAATAAAGTATAAAGGCAAAGGAAACATAAAGGAGTACATCATGAAGATGTCTCACATTGCTTCTAAGCTTAAAGCACTAAAGCTCGAGCTGTCTGATGACTTGCTCTTACATTTGGTATTGATTCTGCTTCTTGCACAATTTTGCTGATTAAGGGCAGTTACAACTGTCAAAAAGGGGAAAGTGGACTCTTAATGAGCTCATTTCCATATTATGTGCAAGAAGAAGAAATATTAAAGTAAAATAAAATTGGCATTACTCACTTGGCGAGTACTTCTAAGGATAATAAAGAATAACAAAGCTGCATTCGGTTTGGTTTAAAATAAACAGCAAAAGTCTGAAAATGATAAATTAAGTTGTAACCTTTGTGAAAATCTGGGATATATAAAGAGAGACTGTACTAAATATCACGCTTGGCGTGTAAAGAACAGTACACTTCTCATTTTGGTTTGTTTTGAGGTAAATTTAATGTCAATACCTAGACACACTTGGTGACTATATTTCGATACTACTATTCAAATAAGTGTGTATATGCGGGGTTGTCTGATCTGCCAAAATCAATTGATGCTGAAAGATTCATCTATGTGGGGTGATGGCAAATCAGTTAAGGTTGAGGCTATATTGACTTTAGGTTATCATTAAAGGCTGGTTATTATTTGAATTTGAAAGAGACATTTCAGATACCGTCTTTTGGACGGAATTTGGTTTCTATTTCTACATTGGACAAATTTGGTTACTCTTGTTCAATTTGAAATAGTCAGGTTGATCTCTTTCTGATAACCTATATCAGTTTAATACAGTTGCCTCTTATAAAGAAATCTTGTATGTGAATCCGCATGGTATTGAACATAAGTTAACCAATGAGAATTCTGCTTTGTTTTAGCACAAGCAATAAGATCACTTCTCTCAAAAGAGAATGAAAAATCTTGTGTTAGAAGGAATTCTTGATTTCCTTATTTTTCAGACTTAAGTGTCTATATCAATTGCATTAAGGAAAAATAAACAAACATAAGGAGATTAAGTGTCATATGACTTCGGACGTCTTAGAACTAATTCATACGGTTATCTGTGGACCATTTCTTTCGGGTTTCTTGGAATGGTCAACAGTTATTTATTAAGTTCATAGACGAATTTTCTCAATATGACTACCTGTATCTCATTTATGAGGAATCCCAAATATTGGACATGTTCAAGGCATACAAGACTGAGATTGAAAATCAACTCAGTAAAAGAATTCATTAAGTCAGATCATACCATAGTGGTGAATACTATGATAGATATGATGAATCAGGAGAACAACGTCCAAGGCCTTTTGTTAAAATTTCTGGAGGAATGTGGAATCATTCCACGATACATCAGAATCTTTCTAGTAAAGATCAATAAAGACTGCAGCTTAAATTCTGAACACAGTTCCAAATAAAGCAATTTTTTAAGGGGTTACAATATTTTTAAAGATCCCACTATCAAGTCAATTTTCAAACGGGAAATGTTCGGTTCCTTGACAATGTAGAGTTTGCGGGGGGAGATAAAGTTGTAAGGGTAATGATTTTGTCTTGAATGAAGTATGATACATATTTCTTTTGTTGCAATTGACAATGATCAGGTTCAGGAACAAATTCTTGCTCTAGATCTTGTTCAATAAGCGATTTCGGATCAAGACTTCATTACAAAATCCCCTATACACAATCAAGAGATTGTTCCAGAAATTCAAACTCAACAACATCAAGAACAAACATCATTAAGGAAATCCACTATAAAAGGGAGAAAGACAATTCTGGATATTTTTATAGTCTCTCTCCAATAAAATAAAGATGACATGTATTGGTAAAAGAAGATCTTATCAATCAACTTTCATCAAATAATGCAAAGTAATAACTCTCAAAAGTGGATTGATGCCATGAATAAGGAGTATAAGTCTATACAAGACAATAAAGTTTGGGATCTTATCTCATTACCAGAAGGTGCGAAACCCATTGGTTGCAAATGGATATTTAAAACCAAAAGGGATTCGAATGGTAATGTGAAAAGATATAAGGCTCGTCTTGTAGCTAAAGGCTTTATACAAAAAGAATGCATTGACTATAAAGAGGCTTTCTCTCCAATTTCAACGAAAGACTCTTTCAAGACAATTATGGCACTTGTTTCACATTTTGATCTTGAGCTACAACAGATGGATGTTAAGATGACGTTTCTAAATGGTAACATTGATGAAACGATCTATATGGTGCAATCATAAAACTTTGTGTTAGGAGACCAAAGAATATAGTTTGCAAATTAAAGAAATCCATTTATGAGCTCAAGCAAGCTTCCCGTCAAGGGTACCACAAATTTTATCAATTAATTATCTCATTTTGTTTCGAGATGAATGTTGTTGATGATTGTATGTATCACAAGTTCAGTGGGAGTAAACATATATTCCTGATTTTGTATGTTGATGACATACTGCTTGCCACTAATGATATAGGCATGTTGCACAAAACTAAGAGATTTTCATCAAGGAGTTTTGAGATGAAATGTCTTGGTGACGTCTCTTTTGTATTAAGGATTTGGATACATCGGGATTACTTTCGAGGTATTCTTGGATTGTCACAAAAGAGCTATATCGATAAAGTATTTAAAAGGTTTGGCATGCAGGACTGTAAATCAGTTGATACCCCTATTGATAAGGGAGACAAGTTTAGTCTCAATTAAAGTTTCAATGATAAATTTAAAGAAAAGGAAATACGTAAAATTCTATATGCTTCAGCAATTGAGAATTTAATGTATACTCAAGTTTATACACATCCGGATATAGCATTCATTGGAATGCTAGACAGATTTTTAACTAAATTTCGGGATAGAAATTTGGAAAGCAGCCATAAGGTTATTCAGTGTTTATAGAGAACTAAGGATTACATGATCACATTCAGGAAAATCAGACCAATTGGAGATCGTTGGATAATCTGATTATGATCATGGAATTGACTGCAAAATATTGTCACTGTGCTGCATATTTTGGATGGAATTGAAAGACCATTTAAGTTAAGTTATTATGTGACAATAGCAGTCTTGTATTCCAACGGGAACATGACGATGTCAAAGTCTAAAGACATTAAGTTCCTAGTTGTTAAGGAAAGAAATCAGAGTGGTTAGATTTCTATAAAGCATATAGAGACAAACTCCATAATCATGAATCCATTTATTAAATGGCTACCACCCAAGGTCTTTCATGAGTATAATGCTCACATGGGTGATTCATCTTTTGATGATATGCCAGTTTAGTGGGAGTTTGTATTTGGATGTTGTCAGTTTTAGACACATATTTTATCCATGGATATTCGGTTAATTTCAGAAATAAAGTATTCAGTTCAGTTCTACTCTGATTAAAGTTTATGGTTGATCTCACTTAAGAAATAAGGTTGGACCAGTTGGAAATAGACATGGTGGATCACATAACATGTAATTTCCATGCTACACTTCCATGATTGATCTTGTCATTTGGTTATATGGGTGTACGTGACCATTGATGGATTTAGTCACGTTAAATGTGACGAAAATCGCTTTGATCCTATATCAATATGACTGATTGACGAAATTGTTTGCAATACCCATAATAATAATAATAGCAAAATTTTGAGCTCATAAGGTTGTGCACATTTGAAAGGTTACATGTTTGGCCCAGTGGGAGATTGTTGGAAAGTTCTAACATAATTGGGGCCACACGTAACATATTAAAATGTGTGGTGCTATTATTTAAAGTTTATTAGTCAATTAAAGTGATCTACCAAAGATGATTTTTGACTAATGAGTATTAAGTTTCATGGAATTAAAGTGTAGAGACCGGATATTTGTTTCAAATTGATGAGGGGCTGATTTGAAGCAAATGAAAGATAATGGCCATTCATTATCTTATTTCTATTAGAGGGGTCATGGTCCCCAATTGTTGGTGTTGTTCAATCTTCTCTACATCCCCATCAATGGAGAGCAAAATTGATAAGGAGATCACCAATCAATTGGAAGATCATAACCAATTCCGGCGAAGAATCAGACACCTATGGATCTATGGTTCAAGGTACGCTTCTGGTTTCATTTTGATGTTCTCGTTAATTTCAACATGGACGATTCAAGGTTGATTATTGATTGTTTTAGATCAATAATCCTTAACATATTTTCTATCATTTATTTCTCTCCTTCTTTCGGTGCACCCGCCTGCACCCGAACATAGTAGGATAACACATTTCATGTGTTTTCATGAGGTAATAGGAATGAATTTGAGATTATCAGCAGAATTTATATTTGGGTTAGAGAATGAATTAAGCTAGACTATACATGTATGTCTTCTCCCAGTATTTTCTTATACAGCTGAAGATTTATTGGGAAAATGACACAGAATAGGGTGTCCATAAGAAAGAAAATTTGAAAATTGCACCATTGAAATTCCATCTAAGTAGGGATTAGATGCCGGTATGCTAGATTTGTACTGGAACGTTCAGGAAATGATCGAATAATAGAATGTGGAGGCACTCGACGTCTCAGCAGGCACAGTTTCGCCGAAAGCAGTCTTTTGATTAGTACTTACAGATTGGCATACTTGATGTTTAAATATATATTTTTTTATGGCCTATCAATTTGCATGGAGTCATTTTTTTTACGCAATTAGATCCAGAGCCGGACCTGAGAGGAGGCCCAAGAGGCCGCCGCCTCAGGCCCAGAAATCTTGAGGGCCCATTTTTTTGGGCTTTTTTTTTTTTTTTAAATTTTCAGCCCATTTTACGTTACTTACCCAGTCAGTCTTCCTTCCTTCCCCCCATTTAGGCATTTAGCCATCCCACGATTCCCAAATCCCACCGTCGTCCGTCCCACGACTCCCACCCACGACGAATCCTACTTAACCTCACAACTCCCCAGCCGGCCAGCCCCCACTGTTTCCGCCACCGGAGTCCGGTAGCCTTGATTAGCCAGTCCACCTCCACTCCTCAGCCAGTCAGCCACCACCGTCAACCTTCCCTCAGTTCCCTGCGAGCTGCGACTTCCCTCATCCCCGCGCAAGTCGCAACTTTCCTCAACAGTCAACTCAGTCCACTGCTCCAGCTCCGGCTCTGTCCGCTACCGCCAGTTCGCCTCCAGGCTCCACGCCGCCGCCCCCTTCAGGAATCAGGTATGAGACCAGGGCCGAAATAGAAAACCTTCAGGCTTCATCTTCATGGCTTCATCACTAATAATTTGATTAATTGATTTCAATCTTTGATTTACAGGTTAAGATAGAGGCGAGCAGCTGGAGCCTGGGCCGTGCATTTTCAATTTTTCATTCCCAGCTGAAGCTCGACTGCTCGAGACTCGAGTTACAGTTACAGGCTTCCAGCCTTGTTCAATGAGTTGAGCCTAAGCCCTAGCCAGTAGCCCCTACAGATCCGGGTATGTCTCTTGATTTCATAGGAGTTTTTTGCTTCCAGATTGAGATTTGAGAATTTGAGTTTGTATGAATTTGAGAATTGAGTATGAATTTGAATTTGAGACTCTGTATGACTGTATGGATATTTGGAATTTTGGATTATGATTTATGAATTTGAGTATGTATATTGGATATTTGGATAATGAATTTGAGAATTTGAGTATGGATATTGGATATTTGGATAATGAATTTGAGATTTTGAGTATGGATATTGGATATTTGGATGTATAAATTGAATCTATGAATGTGATTGTATGATTGAATATGTGTTATTGTTATTACTTCTCTAGTTCTCTGGATTTGGCTTGATATAGTGTGATTTTGGCTTGATATAGTGTGATTGAATGTGTTAGTGTTATCATATGAATGTGATAGTGTGATTGAATTGGGATTTTGATGTTTTGTAAATCTACATTTGCTCATGTTAATTGTAATGTTCAATTTCAGTAACTGTTAGCTGTTGAGTGATTTGAGTCCAATACCATGGCTCCAAAATATGAATCTGGAGCTCAAAAGAAGAAGAAGAGAGAAAGAATAGAGGCATTAATTCGAAGTCAGACCGGAGATATGGATAAATATTTTAATAAGAAAAGAAAAGAGAATGAAGGTTTTGAAGAACAACAAAATCAGAATGATGATGATAATGTGGATGGAGTGAAAGAGAACGAGGAAATTATTGAACTTGCCAATGTGGATGAACCAAAGCAGACTCATGAAAATGATGTTCAAGATGATCAAGCGAATTGCTTTACTTTGAATTTTGAGGATCCTGGAAATTGGAAGAATGTTCATATTGATCAAAAGATAAGGGATTTTTTAGTTGAAATAGGTCCAAAAAGAGTTGATGATATTGTGTTTCCCAAAGATAATCAAGGTCAACATTTTGAATCATCACAATATAAGCGAGCACTTGCAAATGGGCAAACAACCGATAGAATGTGGTTAGTGTATTCGATTTCTTTAGATAAGATCTTTTGTTTTTGCTGTAAGTTGTTTAAGACAGAAAAAATGATGCAAAGTATTGGACAATTGGGTAACGACGGATACAAAGATTGGCATAATGTGCATCGACGCCTTACAAATCATGAAGTATCTAAGGATCATATAAGTTGCATGACTAGTTGGATGGAACTGGAAAATAGGCTTCAAACAAAACATGTAATTGATGAAAGTGTACATTTGGCCATCAACAAAGAAAGAGAGCATTGGAAACAAGTGTTAACGAGGATAATTGCTATTGTAAAAAGGCTCGCTAAAAATACTTTGACATTTCGAGGAGATTATGAGCAACTTTATGTTGAGAACAATGGACTTTTTTTGCAAATGATAGAAATGGTTGCTGAGTTTGATCCAATAATGAAAGAACACATTCGACGTGCTCAAGCACGTGAGATTCAGTACACATATCTTGGTCCTAAAATTCAAAATGAATTGATACAAACTTTGGCAGGCGAGGTCAAAAGTGCAATTATCACAAAAGTGAAACATGCAAAATATTTTTCTGTCATCCTTGATTGTACTCCAGATGCGAGTAATGAGGAGCAAATGTCTCTAGTAATACGATACGTGGACGATGCAACAGACTTGTCGATGGTTAAAGAATATTGGATTGAATTTTTGAAGGTGGATGATACATCAGGACTTGGTCTTTTCAATGAGCTAAAAAATGTGTTAGTGAATCTTGAGCTTGATATTGATAACATAAGAGGTCAAGGGTATGACAATGGAGCTAACATGAGCGGGAGACATAGAGGTGTACAAAAAAGGTTACTTGACATTAATCCTAGAGCTTTATATACTCCATGTGGTTGTCATAGCCTTAATCTAGCAATATGTGATATGGCAAGTTGTTGTTCAAAAGCTATGTCCTTCTTTGGAGTGATACAACGTATCTATACATTGTTCTCTTCTTCTCCCAAACGATGGAAACTTTTTAAAGATAAGGTTGAAGGTTTGACACTTAAGCCATTGTCACAAACACGTTGGGAAAGTCATGGGAAAGTGTTAAGCCGATAAAAGAGCAATGTGTACGAATAAGAGATGCTTTACTTGACTTGGCAAACATTGCTGAAGATGCTAATACGAAGAGTCACGTTGAATCCTTAGCAACATATGAACTTGAGAATTTTGAGTTTTTACTTGGCATGGTCATTTGGTATAAGTTGTTGTATGCTATCAATACCGTGAGTAAATTTCTTCAAACTGAAAACATGGATATTGATGAAGCCATCAAGCTTTTAGAAGCGCTTATTTTGTTTCTCGAAAATTATAGAGAATTTGGATTTGCAAGTGCTATGGATGAAGCTAAACAAATGGCAAGTGAAATGGGCATTGAAGCTGTTTTTCGGGAGAAACGTAGCATTCGAAGAAAGAAGCATTTCGATGAAAATGGTAGTGAAGAGGTAACACAATCAGCTGAAAAATCTTTTAGAGTTGATTATTTTCTCTTTATAATTGATCAAGCTCGATCTTCACTTCAAACTCGCTTTGAACAATTTAAGCATTATGAAGAGACATTTGGATTTTTGTTTAATTTGGAGAGGTTAAGGAGTATGCATTTTGATAGTTTGTTGAAATCTTGTATGAATTTTGAGCAGTATTTGAACCATAATGGACATTCAGACATTATTGGTGATGACTTATGTACAAAGTTGTTAGTTTTGAAGTGCTATTTACCTGAAGAAACAAAAAGAGCTATTGAGGTGCTAAATTACTTGAAGAAAATGGATGGTTGTTTTCCAAATGCTAGCATTGCTTACAAGATTTTGCTCACTATACCAGTTACAGTTGCATCAGCAGAAAAAAGCTTCTCCAAGTTGAAATTGATCAAGACTTATCTCCGTTCAACTATGTCGCAGGAAAGATTGAATGTATTGGCTATGTTATCCATTGAAAAAGAAATGGTTGAACAACTCGACTATACAAAATTGATTGATATTTTTGCCTCGAAAACTGCAAGACGAGTTGTATTTAAGTGATTGGTTATAACATTTTGCAAAATATATATTTTGAATATTTTAGTTTTTTTTTTGTTGCTTTATTGTTGAATTTAAGTTAACAAATTTAGTTCCGTAGACTTTTTTAAAAGAAAAAGAGGATTGTCTGCTATGGCTTAGGGGCCCAAATTCTGAAGTTCGCCTCAAGCCCCGCGAAACACAGGTACGGCCCTGATTAGATCACGAGCAAAACTCGGGAAGGAGAAGTCTGGACTATGCTTACAATTCTTACAGTCTATCATCTGTCAACATTTCTATGATACTTTGTTGTTTCCAATGTTTGTTTTATCGTCTTGTTCACTACTAAATTAGTGTTGACTGACGATTGATGCTGGTATGATCCCCGCTTCAAATTGACCTGAGTTTGATAAAAGAAAGATTTCTTTTCCATTTTGTCATAAATGTTGGTATAATGAATTTTTTATGTAATCAAGAAACCTCCATTTTAAATTACATATTTGCTTGCAGATTTTTGAGTGTGTATGGTTTCATGTTTTCAGCTAGTATTGGTTTCTCTAAACAGATAAGAGTACTTGTAGGGTTGGCAAATATTATCCATATACTTTTAGGCCTCTAATTTCCTTTTGCTTCGTGTTCTGCCACCCATTATTTGTTCCCTGTACCAGATTTTAGGGACGAAATGGTGATCTCGAAAAGCTCCTTTCCCCAGGATTATAAGCCCCTGTTTGGTTTACATGAAAATAAGATTTTTAGTAATTTATAAAGATTGTGGATTATATGAAATATATGATTAAAAATGAATTTTAGAAAATGGGAGCCAAACATTGGCTAAATTCAAATCTTCTGAGCCAACAAGAATCATGAGAGAATCCTTAACATATGACATCGTGAACATCAAATGAATCTTTAATATGTATGGCATTGTGAAGATCAAATACTTGAGAAAATTTATTTTCATTTTTTTTTTTGGCCAAACACAAAATCATTTTGGCCATCCTTTATAGAACTTGTTTAGGAGAGATTTTTTCAAATATAAAATGAGTTTTTTGGAGAATATATTGTTAAAAATGGGGAAAGTTATGGGTCTCATAGAATGTGCGACTAAAAATGATTTTTAGAGAACACGCCGATGAAATTTTACATTTTTAACACTATGGTTTTGATGATTTCTAGTACTTTTAGTTTAGAGAAATTGATATTTGGACACAACCCTTGTCATTCCATTGCGCGCCACAAATTATTATCTCTTATTTAATCAATATGTAGTTACACCGTACTTGACCCCCTTTATGAAAACTTTGGTCAAAGTCAACTAACTGCTTGTTTTGAAGCTGGCAGAAGCCCTGATGATGACAAGTCTGATTGTGAGAATTTTTCTATACGATCAATTTTCTTATAAAGGCTCATTTCTTAATCTGGTCTTGGGATGGACTTTGTTTGATTTTCTTTTTCTTTGCCAAAATTTAGTAGGATAACAAATTTCATGTGTTTTACTTTTCATGGGTTAAAAAGAATGCATTTGAGATAACGAGAAGAGTTTATATTTGGGTTTGAGAATGAATTAAGCTAGAGTATACATTTATTAATCTCCGACGAACATGCTTGGTATTTTCTTATACAACTGGAGATTTATTGTGATCCCTTTTTCTGATATATGAAATAGGGGATTTCACTAAGTCGATTCCCTTTACTTATAGGAGTGCATTTGGGATCTGTTGATTAAAATGATACGGGATAGGGTGTGCATATCCAAGAAAATTTGAAAATTGCACTATTGAGATTCTATTCAACTGAGGATTAGATGCCAGTACGCTCGATTTATACTGGAACTTTAAGGAAATGTTCAACTTTAAAGCAGTTGTTGTTGACACACTAAAATACAGCCCAAAATCAAAGGGAAGTCCAATTGAGAAATCCAAGATGAAGACCCAATGGAAATCAATTAAAAGGCCCAAGAGGAAAAGCCCAATCTGGAAGCCCGAGAAAATGCCTGAATATTGGAAGCCCGAGAACATAGAAGTATCATCGCCCAAGACCGCAAGACGCCCAGAGGCTGAACGAATATAGTGCTGCTCAATCGCCCAGAGCGATAGCCTCATTATCACCCAGATTCTCGAGTCGCCCAGAATAAAACAAGTCTAAAAGGTATAGTTTATCCAATTTAGCAATTATGGAAGCGGTTGGCAAGTGAACCCGGCACGCCCCCACGATCCAGAAACAGCAAGAGTAGTGGCAACAGTTATTAAGTAACTTCTCCCCAAACAAGCAGTTTCTCACTAAAGGAGTGGGCGGTTACGAAGGTAATGGAGCAATTCCGAGCAGTTTCGACAACCAAGAGATGCTCAGGAAGTATAAAAGGAAGTAATTTCGTAGAAGCAAAAGACCCCGAATCAAAAACTCTCGACAAGAGAATATGTAATTTTTATTTCCTTAGTTTAAATTTAATCATTTCTCAGTACTCGTGTGCTTGCGCCCCTTGGAGGCGTTTTGTCTACTTTCCAATTGCGACTCTTCACTAGTAAACGCACCCCTTTTTGGGACTTTGTCTCAAGAGGTTTGTTCCTTACACAATCGTCTGATCCTTTTCTCGTAATTGTTGGCGGGTTGGAAAACGCGCGAAAATAATTTGGCACGTCCAGTGGAACAATTGGTGTTTTGTAAGTGAAGATTCAAAAAAGAAAAGATATCATGCCTCATAAAAATTTCGATAAGGAACCAGCAAGTCAAGGAGTAGTCCAGTCTGTAGTTGAGCGATACGAGGAGCAACAACATTCTCCACAAACAGATGGACAAAGTCAAAGCAGTCACAGTCGTTACGAACCAATGGCAGAATTGAGCCCTCGCACAATGCGTGCATTGTTGGGAGAACTTATGCAGGATGTCGTTGAACAGGTAAATTTACGAAGTATTCATAATATGGAGAAGTTTACCCAAAACGAGAATAGACATTTTGATAATATGGCTAAACAACTGAATACGTTGAATGAAATCATGAATAAGTTGGTAAGCCAAATGTGTCAACCTGTTATGCCTATAGATAACCACTTCCAGTCTAGGACTATCGTTGGGCATACTTCGCCATACAATTATCTTGGTGTAAACTCCGGCCCAAATCTGGAGCCACCTTTTGGCCCTTCTACGTCGAACCCAGGGGGAAACGGGACCTTGAATTTGAGTAATAATAACACTACGTCCAACTTGGGGGGTAATACAAACGTGAGAGATAATGTCCCGAACAACGGACAGAATGGTTTATGTATGAATGAAGGTTTAAACACTCAATTTAACAGTCATAACAGCCCAAATAATGGCACTTTTATTGCCAATCAAGGGCAAACTACCAGGCCTCCCACGAATCAGCCAGTAAATCAACCCATAGGAAACCCATATGACCCTAATGTCGTGCTAAGAAACCAAATTATGGAAATAGTGCAAGATCAAATAGCAGTCGGGGTGCGGCCGGTGGTTAGGCCAATCTATACCAAGCCATACCCTGATTGGATAGATCAGGCATATCCATGGCCTAGAGGGTACAAAGTACCAGAATTCTCACTATTCACTGGTCTAGGAAAAGTGTCTACACTAGAACGCGTAGGGCGATTCACGTTGCAAAGTGGTGAGGTGAATGAATACCATAAGTTGAGGTTGTTCCCAAGTTCTTTAACAGTGGTAGCTTTTTCTTGGTTTATTAATTTACCAGCAAACTCCGTCCAAACTTGGCAGCAAATGAGCAATTGTTCCATGCTCAATTTTATAAAACTGAGTCTGAGGTTACACTGGCCGATTTGGCGAATTTACGTCAATTGCCTAACGAATGGGCAGAAAATTTCCTACAAAGGTTCAAAACGGCTAGAAGTAAATGCTTTGTGCCTTTGCCAGAAAAGGAATTTGTTAAAATCGCACAAAGTTGTTTAAGCTTTGATTTAAAGAAGAAATTCCAGGATAGGGAATTCCCAGATTTATTCCAACTTAGTGCAAACGTTGTTAGGTATGAGCGATTGGTAAGAGAGGAAGAACAGATGAAAAATTTCAGTAAAGGGACTTATTACAAAGACCCGAACTTCAACGTTCATACTATCGATAATGGTTATTATGACCAAACTGAAATATGTCTGGCTAAGTTAGTAAAGGGAGAAGCATATACTTGTCCCATACTAGTTAAGCCAAAAATAATGGGCAAAGACGAACTTGCAAAGGGTGAAAACAGAAAGGCGCGAACGTTCTCGTTCGACGTAACTAAAGCTGACCTTATATTCGACAAGTTATATAAGGATAAGCAGATAAAGTTGAGCGACAAGCACAAATTGCCAGACCCTGAACAAATTAAGGGTAAAAAATACTGTAAATGGCATAATGCATGGTCACATGCGACTAATTATTGTGTGGTTTTTCGCCATGTGTGGCAGGATGCTATTGAATCAGGACGAATCACGTTCGAAGAAAAGAAAAAGATGGCAGTGGATGAAAATCCTTTCCCACGGCCACTGGCAATAAACATGTTAACAACTGGTTTGAAAAACAAATTGCCAAGGTTTAAATTGGTGATTGATGATGAGGAAGAAGAATCCAAACCACATCCTAGCATTTTTGAACGCATCAAAGGGAAAGAGCCCAAACAGGGCGAAGATGTTCTGTGCGACAGATGTAAACACGAGTTGAAAGAGAATACAGGGCCACTCGTGACGCAGCCACTCCACCGTCGCTCTGATTTCACACCGGTCGCTCAGCCTGTCAGGGGGCAAAGGGTGCCGTTTTATAGAGGACTCCCTAGAGAAAGGGGGTTTGGATCGGCCAGTCAAGGAAGAACGTTTAGGCCGCAGCCTCGCCAACCCAATGTATGGCATTCATTCCAGTATAATGCAGGAAGAGTGGTGTCTTTCAATGAAATGACTAGAACCCAACAAAGGCGTTACCAACGTAATTACGGACGTATGATGAGGCAACAACATGGAGAATCACGCCCTAGAGCGCCCAAACCGCTCAGAATGGCCAACGAAAATGTTTTTGAAGATAGTGAAGAAACAGGCACTGGCGAATCAATGGGAGAATTGCCAGAAAGCTCGTTTGGGAGATCAAAGTTTGAACGAAACAGGAAAGACGAAGATGATCCTGACCAACCTCTAACTATCCAGTTTGGCACATTACCTCCTGTCCTGGCTAATAATTACTTGTTGGCCGACGAATTCAAAAGCAAAGAAAAAGAGGATAGTGAGGAAGAAACTTGTGTACTAGTCTGCGATGAAAGCCAAGTAGTTGGAGAAATTTGTAATGAAGAAGAGGATGATGGTATGACAGATATCGAGGAAGAAATTGATTTAGAAGCAGAGAGACAGAAAAGGGGAGTGTCGCGCAACACCCTGTCGAAGCAACTGCACCAAGAAGGAGATGAATTGTATTTTTTGGAATTGTTATTTGTTATTATATTTGTTATATATGTGTATGATTTTTTTTGTTTATTGATTGTATTTATGATCCCTTGTTGGATGTTTATTATTTTGTTTATTTGTTTTGTTTGTTTGATTATATAAATAACCATAAAAAAAAATTGTTTTTGTTTGATTTTTATTTTGTTTGTGTGATATTTTATTATGGTTTTAGATGATTTTTTTTGGGGTGATTTTTTTTTTTTTATTAAATTAAAATTAAGTGAATTGATTTTATTTGTTTTATTATATTTTATTGATTTTTATTTAATGATTGTTTTTGATTTTTGTGTTGATTTATGTTTGTTTTTTGATGATGTGATATTTATGTGGAATATATGTTTTTTTTTTTTGTGATTTGGTTTTTGTGTTGGTGTGATTGTTTTTTTTTTATTTGATTGTTATTGTTTGATTATTTTATTTTGTTGATGTGTGTTGTTGTGATATTATTTGATAATTTTGAATTGATTGTTATATTTTTATTGTGTGAATTTTTTTTATAAAATTTTTGATGTATGTATTGAATATTTTTTTGATGATTATGAAGGATTATTTCTGTTTGATGATTTTTTTGATTTTTATTTTTTAATTGATTTTTTTTGTATGATTATTTTTTTTTTTTGATATGTGTGTTTTGTTTTTTTTTGAAAGATTTTTTTTTTTTTTTTTATTTTTTATGTGTTTTTTATTGTTGATGTGTTTTTTCTGTGATGTTATTGTGTTTCATTTGTTTTGTTGGATATTTTTTAGTTTTATTGATATTGTTGTTTTTATTTTATGTCCCATTTCATATCAACTTGTACAATTAAAATTAATTAAATGATTTTTTAATTTTTTATATTGATTTGAATAGTTTGTTTTTGTGGATAATTTTTTGTGAATTTTTATTATTTGTTAATTTGATTTATGTAGTGATTTTTGTAATGATTTGTTATGAATTATTTTGAAACGATTTGATTCAATAAAAAAAAAAAAAAAAAATGTTGTAAATTTTTAATTTATTTGTATGATTGATTTTGTTTTTTGTGTTAGATGATTTTTTTTATGTTTGAATATTATTTTTTTTATGAAAAGATTGATTTGAAGTGAGTTTATGGATTATGTTTTATTGATGATGTTTGTATTTGATGATGATGGATGAATTTTGAATTTTGTGTTTATTTATTTTGTTGTTTTGATGATTTGAATGATTATTGTTTATTATCTTTGATTTTTGAAAAAAAAAAAAAAAAAATTTTGATTTATGATTGATTATTGATTTTTATTGTTTTGAATTCTTTGATGTTGTTTGTGATAAATTTGATTGCTTTTGATTTTTTGGAATTTAAAAAAAAATTTGATTTTATTTTGTTTTTTTTGTTATTTGTGTTTATTTTGTTTGATTTTTGTTGTGATTTTGTTAATACAATGAAATAATAAAAAAAATTTTGTGATTATTTTTTTATTCTTTATGATGATATTGTTTGTTTTTTTTATTATGTTTTTTTGTTTTTGTTGATTTATTTATATTTTATTTTATGATATTATTGTTTGTGAAAATATGTGATTAATTTTTTTTTGTTAATTATGTATCCAAAAAAAAAAAATCTTGATTTTTGATTTTTTTTTTATTGTTTTGTATGTGATAGATTTTGTATTGTTGTGATTATATTTTGATTTATTTGGTATTTTTTTAAAAAAAAAATTTGAATGTTTTTTTGTTTTTATTGTGATTTTTTTTATTTGTTGTTGTTATGTTGTTTTTTATTGATTTATGATATATTTGTTTTGTTTTTTTTAATTTTGATGTTGTTTGATTTTTTTATGATTTTGTGATTTTATAATTTGTTTTTTTTTTTTTGATATGTTAGTTTTGATTGTGTTTGTTTATTTTTATTTTTTATATTTGTGTTTTTTTTTATTTAATGGTGGATTTTATTTTTATCAAGAAAAATTAATTATATTTTTTTCTTATATTTTTGTGTGATTGTGTTTTTGTCTTATTTGTTTTTATTGTGTTTAATTAAAATTAAAAAAAAAAAAATGTGTGTTTTTTTTAATTAATTATTATTTGATATTTTGATATTTTGTTTTTTGTATTGTGTGTTGTTTATTTTTCTTTATGATATTGAATTTCTTTGTGATTTTTTTTTTGTGTTTTGTTTTTTTTTTTTATTATTGTGATTGTGTGTTTATTTATTGCTATTGAATCTTGATTTGAATTGTTGTATTATTGAGAATTTTTTTGATATTTATGCTATAGATATAATACAATTTGCTAATTTATAATTAAATTAATTGATTATTTTTTTGATTTTTATTCTTTTGTGTGATTTGAAATTTTGTATTTATTTGTATTGATTTGAGATTTGTATGAATAGATGTGTAATTTTGTAATGATTTTGTTTTGAATTTGTATGTAGTTGATAATATTGTTGTTGTTGAGATTTGTTTTTGTTGATTGGTGTGTGTTTTTTTTGTTTTTTTGATTTTTTTTTTATTGTGAAGTTTTGATTTCTTTTTGTGTATTTTTTTGTTTTTGATTAATTGATGATGAATTTTTTTGATTGTTTTTTTTATTTATTTTTGTTTCTAAAAAAAAAAAAAAAATTATTTGGAATGAAATTGATTTTGTGTTAGTTGTTTTGTCTGTTGGATAATTTGTTGAATTTTGATGATTTTTATGTGTTTTGATATTTTATTGGATTGGAATTTTGCTATGATGATTTTGGTTTTTATTTATAAAAAAAAAAAAAAAAAATTGATTTTTTTTTTGAATTGTGTGTTTGATTATTGTATGTTTTCTGTTTGTATTTTTTATGATGTTGCGTGTTTTTTTTTTTATGATTTATTTGTTGATTTTGTGTGTTTCTATATTGATTTGGTTTTGATTAGATTTATTGGGTGTGATTGAGACTGGATGATTTATTTTTTTGATTGGTTGATTGTTGTTTTGTTTTTTATTTTGAATGTTTGAATATTTATTATCAACTATTATTCTAAATTATTTATTTTTTTTTGAATTGATTTTTTTTTTGTTAATTGATTTTTGTTTTTATGTTTTTGATCGTTGTTATTTGGAATTGTTTATGTTGTTTATTTTGAAAATAAATTTTTTTGAATTGGTTTTTTTTTTTTGATGATGTTCAAAAAAAAAAAAAAAATTTATTTTTTATTTGTGTTATTAAAAAAAATTTTTTGTTTGATGTTGTTTGATATTATTTTTTGTTTGATTCTTGATTTTTTGTTTGGTAAAAAAAAATTTGTTTTTTAATTGTTTGTTAAAAAAAATTTGTGTTTTTGTGTTTGTATTTTTTGTTTTTTTTTTTGTTTGTTTTTGATTTATTATGATTTGTTTTTGTTGTGATTTATATTTTTTATTTTTTTGATATTGATTGATATGTATTGTTGTATTTTGTTTTGATTTTTGATGTTTTGATTTTAGATTGTTGTGTGATTTTTTGTGTAATTTTAGTTCTTTATTGATTTTTTGATTATGTTTGAATTTGATGTGATTTTTATGTGGTTTGATATTGTGATGATTTTGTTTGATTTTTTGGTATTTTTTTTTTTTTTTTTTTTTTCCGTTTTGTATTTGTATTTGTTATTTTGATATTGAGATGTTTTGTTATGATTTTATTTTGTTTGATTTGTTTGATGATTTTTTTATTTTTGTGATGGTGATTGATTATTTTTGATATTTGAAAGTTTTTTTTTTTTTTTTATTATTTTTATTTGTTTTTGATTTTGTGTATGATTGGATTTTTTTGTTTTTTATTTTATGTTGTATTATTTTGTTGTTTTTTATTTTGATTTTGTTGTTTATTTATGTTTGTATTTTTTTATAATTATATGTTTTGATGGTTTTGTTTTTCTTATATTGTTTATGATGTTGATTTGTGTTATTTATTTTGTTTTTTGTGTTTGTATTGATTGAATTTTTTTATTTTATTTTTATTTATTTGTTGTTTTATTTTTGTTTTTTTTTTTTGTGTTTGATTTTTTGTTTGTTTTTCTTTTTGTATGATAAAAAAAAAAAAAAAAAAAACATTTTTTTTATTTGTATGTTTGTGATTGATGAATTTTGTTTTTGATATTTTTTGGTTTTTATGTGTAATTGATTATTATTGTGTGTGATTAATTATTTATTTGATAAAAAAAAAAAAAAAATTTATTTGTTTTGGTTTTATTTAATAATAATTTTTTTTTGATTTGTTTTATTTTTTTATTTGATTGAATTTTTGTGTGATATTTTTGTTGTTTTTTTTTTGATGAGTTATGATGTATTTTTGACGATTTTTGTGAATTTTATGTTTAGATTTGATGATATGTTTTTGATGATGTTGTTTGTTGTAATCTATATGTTGATGTTTTTTGATTGTGTGATGATTGAATTTATGTAATGATTCTGTGCATTTTTTTTTTTTTACTTGTGTAAGATTTTTGTGTTATTGGTGTTTGTTGAAATTTATGTTTGTTGTAGACTTTTTGTATGATTGATTTATAATTGATTTTATTATTATTTTAATTTATATTTATTTTGTAATGATTTTTTATTTTTTATGTTGATGTTTTTTTGATGTTTTGATGTCGCTTGTTTTTGTTATTGTGTGTTGTTGTTCATATGAAAAAAAAAATGTTATGTTTTTTTTTTTTTGGTATTTTGATTTTGTGTTTGTTTTATGTGATTTTATATTTTTGTTTTTGATATTATTGTTTTTTATGATGTTTTTGAGATATTTTTTTTTGTTTTTTTTTTGTTTATTGTTTTGTTTTAATGTTGATGTGTTTTTTATTTTATTTATGTGCTTTTTTTGATTATGATGTTGTGATTTTTTTGTTGTGATTTTATTTTTGATTATTTTTTTTTTGATGGTTTTTTTGATGTTATGAGTTTTGAAATTTTAAACATAAAAAAAAAAAAAAAAATTTTTTATTTATATTGTGTTGTTTTTTTTTGATTGTTTTCTTTAATTATACTAAATTCATATTTTTTATTTTTGAATTGTTTGTGATTTGTTTTTTATTTGTTTATTATTTGTATGAATATATTTTGTTTTTTAAAAATTTTGGTTATATTGTTGGACCACTTAATTTTTTTGGTTTTTTTATATTGAAATTTTTGTTTTTTTTTTGTTATTGGTTTGTTTTTTTATATAAAAAAAAAAAATTGAATTGATTTTATTTTATTGTTTTGTAATATTTTTAATAATAAAAAATTTTGTTTTATATTTTTTATATTTTTAGATTAAAAAAAATTTTTTTGTATTTGAATTATGTTTGTTTGGTGAGAATATTTTTTTGTTGTTTAGATCTTTATTGTTTTGTTTTGATTAAAATAATAAAAAAAAATGTGATTTTTTATTATTTTGATTGTTGTGAATTTTTTTGATTGTGAATTATATGATTTTGATGTTATTGATGATTATGTTTTGTTGTGTTTTATGTTGTGTGGGATTGATTATTGATTTTGCTTGTTTTATTTTTTTTTTTTTTTTTGTTGTGGTGATTGCAGGACGTTATCATTTATCCTCTCATAATATAAGAGAATTGTCAAGTCATTAATTTAGTTTTATAATATTATTTAATATTTTATGTTTGATCTTATTTGTTTTTTGTTTTTTTGTGTTGAATTTTTTTTATTGACATTTTTATTTATAAATAAAAAATTTTGATTTGATGTTTGATTTTTATTTGTTTTGTAGATTATGTTTTATGTGTTTATTTATTGTTATTTTATATATTTGATGTGAATTTTTATATGTTTGATTTTTTTTTGATTATTTTTGATTATTTTAAAAAAAAATTTTTGTAATTTTTGAATTAAAAAAAATTGATGTTTGTTATTGTATTATGTTTTTGTTTGTTGATTTTGTATTGATTTGTTTTTGATTTTTATAATTATATGTGTGTTATTATTTGTTTGTTATTTTTGTTGATTGTGTTGTTTAGATTTTTGTGTTTTGTTTTGTTGATTGTGTTGTATTTTTTTTTTATGTTTATTGTTGTGTTGTTTTTTTATTTTGTGAAATTTTATTTTTTTTTTATATTGATTTTTTTTTGTGTGATTTTTTTTTTAAATAAATTTGTTATATCTTGACTATAGGATTTTGTTTTTTTTTTTGATATATTTTGTATTGTTTATTTGATGTTTTTTTTTTATTAAGTGTGGGATGTATTTTTTGTTGTGTGATTGATTTTGTTTGTTTGTTTTGATTATGATGATATTTTGCATATTTGTAGATTGTGTTGTTAATTGTTTTGATTGTTTGATGTTAGTTTAGATTTTTGTGTGGGGTTTTTTTTTTTTTTTTTTTTTATTTATATTCTTATATTTATGTGTGTTGTGTGTTTTGTGTGTTTTTTGTTGTTTTATATAAAAAAAAAAAAAAAAATTTTATTGTTAATTTTAAGTTGTTTTTATTTTGTTTGTTATTTTGATTATGTTTGTTTTGATTGTGGATATTGTTTTATATTGTTATAGATTTTGTTTGGTGATTTTTTTTAATGATTGCTTATTTTTTTGTGATGAATTGTATTTTTATTTTTTGATTGATATATTGTTATTTGTTTTTATTTTGTTTGTTTTTATATGATTGTTTTGGTGTATATTAGATTGTTTTGTATTGTTATTGTTTGATGTTTTGTTGAATTTATTGTTGTTGAAATTGATGATTTTTCTGTGTTTTTTGTTTTTTCCCCAAAAAAAAAAAAATTTTGTAATTTTTTTGAATTGTTGTATGTTTGTGTGAATTTGTGTGTTTATTTTTTGATTTATGTTGTTTATTTGTTGTTGTTGATTTTTTATTTGTTTATTGATTGTTTGTTTGTTGTTTCTGTTGATTTTTTTTTGAAATGTGATGTATTTTTTTTTAAAAAAAAAAAAAAAAAATTTTTTATATTTTGTTTTTTTTTTTGCTTTATTAGTTATGTTATTTGATTGATTTGATTTTCTTTGTTTTTTTATATTTTATGTGTATTTGTTATTTTTGTTTGTGTTGAATTTCTGAGTTGTTTTTTTTTTGAATGATTGATTGATTTTGTGTATTTTGTTGTTTTTATGGTATGATTGATTCATTTTTGAGATAGTTATATTAATATTATCAATATTCACATCAATTTTTTTTTATGTTGAAATTTTGTTTTTTTGTTTTTTTTTTTTTTTTGATGTGATTGTGTTTGTGATTATTTTGATTTCTTTTATTTTATTTTAGTTTTTTTTTTTTTTGTTTTTAATTTATTGGATTTTTTTTTTTTGGTATGAATTTTTATGATTGAATGTGATTTTTCATTGATGTTATTTGATGTATGTGTTGATTGTATTTAGATGTATTTTTTTTTGGTGTTGAATTATGTTGTGGGGTTGTTGTATGTGTGATTATTTTTTATTTTGATTAGTTTTTTTTTTTTCTTGATTATGTTTTCAAATTAAAAAAATTTTTGAATTTTTTGTTGTTGTATTTGTGATTTGTTTGTTTTTGATTGTATTTATTTACCATGGAATATATCATTTAATTTTAAAATATTATTTTTAGATTTTTTATTGTATTTTATTATTATATAAAAAAAATGTTTTGTTTATTTTTGTTTTGTTTTGATTGTTTTTTGATTGATTTGATGTTGATGTGATGTGATATTTTGTTATTTGAATGTGATTTAAAAAAAAAATTTGTGTTTTGGTTTTTATATTGTATTTGTTTATTTTTTGATAAAAAAAATTTTTTTGAATTATTTGATTGTTGTACTTATGTAATTTTTTTGTTTTTTCTTTGTTATTTTTGTGATATGATTTTGATGTTTTTATGAATTGTTTGTTTATTTAAAAAAAAAATTTTTATTTTTGTGAATGGTGTTTATGGTGTTATTTTTTTTATTATTTGTTATTTGTTTTGTTTTTGTTGTGTTTTTTTTTTTTTTATGATTTTATGTTTTTGTTTTTGTTTTATTTTATGTTTTTTATTATGGATTTGTTTTTTTTTTTTTTTATTTATTATGATTTATGATTTTTTGATATGGTGTGTGAGATTTTATTTTTTATTTGTTTGTTGTTATGTTTTATTTGATTTATGTTTATTATGTTTTTTGAATTGTGAATGATATTTGTCAGATTTGTTGATGTTTTATTTGTGTATGTTTGGTTGTTGATGATATATTATTGTATTTGTTTTGATGAATTTTGTTTTTTTTATTGTTTGTGGATTGTGATTTATTTGTTGATTATTTGAAAAAAATTTTTGTTTTTGATTTTTTTTTTGTTTTTGTTTTTATTTATGTTTTATTTTTTTATTATTATGTTCATTTTTTTATGATTTGTTTTATGTTTTTTTTAAAAAAAATTTTTTTGTTATGTTTTATGATTTTATTTTGTTATGATATATTATGATGTTTGTTTTTTGTGAATGTATATGTGAATATGTGACCCTCCATTGATTGATTGAATTGGTTTTTTTGTGTAATTTGTTGTATTCTGATGATTTGTTGATTTTTGCTTTTGATTTGTATGTTTTTTTTGTTTTGTTTTGATGTTATTTTTTTTTGTATACAAAAAAAAAATATTTGATGATTTGTATTGATTGTTTTTATGTTTTTGTGTTTTTGTTGAGGATTGATTGATGTATGTTTGTGAATTTATTTGAATATTTTGATGATTTTTTGTTATGAGATGTTGTTGTTGTATTATTGATTTGTGATATTTAAAAAAAAAAAAAAAAAAAAAAAGTTTATATTTTATTTTTTTTTATTTTGTGTTTTTTGTTTTTTTATTTTTTGGTTTTTTATTTTGTTGATAATTTTTGATTTTATGAAATATGATTTGATATTTGAAATATTATTGTTGATTTTGATTTGTTTTGTCTTTGATTATTTTGTTTGTTGATTATGTTGGTTTTTATTTTTTGTTTGTTTTTTTTTTTTTTTTTTGTGTATTTTTGATTTGTTGATTTTGATTTTAAAAAAAAAAAATTGTTTTTGTTTGTTTTTTGTTTGTTTGATTTTAAAATAAAAAAAAAAATTTTTTTGTTTGATTTTGATTGTTTTGATGTTAATTGTATTATGATTTTTGTTTTTGTGATTTTCTTTGGTGTGAATTGTTGTTGATGTTGAATTGTGAAGATGATGTTGAATTTGAATGATTGTTTTATGGTGTTGTGTTCTGTTTTATGTATGGGTGTTTTTGATTTTTTTTGTTTGATTTGAATTATTTGTGTATTTGAATTATTTTTTTTTGATTATTTGTTTGATTTTTTGTTTTTTTTGATAGTTTGTATTGTGTTTGGTTTTTGTTTTTTATTGTTTGTTTGTTTTTTTATTTGATTTTGTTTCTTTTTGATTTATGATTTTGATGTGGATATGTTTTGATATTTGTGAATTTTAATTTTTAATGTTTATGTTTTTTTTTTGGTTTTGTTTGTTTGTGATATTTTTTGATATTTTTGTGTTTTTGTGATTTATGAATTATAGATTTTTTTGTTTTTTTTGTTTGATGAATTGTTATTTATTCTTTTTTTTTGTTTTGTAAAAAAATTTTTTTGAATTTTATTATTGATTGATATGTGGAATTTGGTGATGTATATTGATTATGACTGTTTTGTATTGTTTTTTAATGTTTTTTTGGTGTTTGTTATTAATTTGATTTATAAAAAAAAAAAAATTTTTTTGTGTTTATTTTTTTTGATTGAGATGTGTGATTTTGATTTTTGAAAAAAAAAAAATTGTGATTTTTTTGATTTTTTATATGTTTATTTTATTTATTAATATTTTTTTGTTTTATATTATCTTTTTGTGATTGTTTGATGATTTTTTTTTTTTTATATTGTATGTTTTTTATGTGTTTTGTTTGTGTGTTTTTATTTTTTTTTGATTTTTGATTGATGATGTGTATATTATTATTTTATTGTTACTATTTGTTTTATAAAAAATATTTTGTTTTTGTTAATTTTTTTGGGATTTTGTGATTTTTTTGATTTGTGATTTTATTTTTTGATTTGATAATATGTTGGATATGTTGTATTATTTTATTTTGGAAAGTTTGATTTTTTTGCTTGTGTTTTATTTTGTTGAATTTTTTTTATGTGTTTTGATGATTTATGATTGTTTTTATTAGATAATATTGATACTTTGTTGTGTTTTTAGTTTTTTGATTGTTATTTTTTTTTTGAGTGTATTATGTGATTTTATTTTTTTGATGATGTGTGTATTGGATATGTTTATGAATTTTTGTGATTTTGTGTTTATTTTTTTTTTTTAATAATTTTATTATGTGTGTTTGTTTTTGTATTGTGTTTTTTGTGTTTTGTTTTTTTGATTTTTTTTTTATTGTTTGAATGTGATTTTTGTTTTTTTTTGTACTGATGGATTGATATTATTTATTTTTGTTGTTTTGTTTTTTTATTGATTTTTGGTATATTGTTGTGTTGTGTGTTTTTTTTTTTATTTGGGTGTATTTTTTTTTGTGTGTGATTTTTTTTGTTTGATTATTTTAATTTGTTTTTTATTGTTTGTTTTTATGATTGTTATTATTGTTTTTGTTGGTTTGTTCTATGTATTTATTTGTTTTTTTTGATTTGTTGTTGTGATTGATTTGATATGATTTATTGTTTTTATTTTGATGATTGATTTTTGTATTATGATTTGGATTTTTTTTTTTTTATGTTGTGATTTGTTATATGAATTTTATGTTTGAATTTGTATGTGATATTTTGTTTTGATGATTTTTGTTGATTTGTTATGTGTTGATTATTTGTTTATTTATGTTTGTTTATGTTGTGTTATGTTTTTTTTGTGTGTTATTTTGTTTGTTTTTTATGATTTTTTTTTTATGATTATGTTTTATGTGTTATTTGACTTTGATGTTTTTTTTTTTTTTTAATTAAATAAAGCCTTTATTTGGAAGAATTTATTTGATGTTATTTTTGTTTTTGTTTTGATGAATTTTTTTTTAGAATATTGGTGGTTTGTTTTATTCTTTTTTATTTTGTATTTTTTTTTTTGGATGTGATTTGTTTATTGTTTTGATATTGAAATTATTAATTTTTATTTTGATTAAAAAAATTTTTTGGATTTGAATTGAATTATATTGTTTTTGATTTGTGTTTTGATTTTGAAAAAAAAAAATTTTGTTTGTTTTTTTTTATTTGTGATGATTTTTCTTTATTTATTATAATTTTTGATTTGTGATTATTTGTTTGAATTTTTGTTATATTATTAGATGTTGTTTTGTGATTTTTTTTTATGTTTATATGATGAGATTTTTATATTTTATTTTTTTTGTTTTTGTTATATTGTTTGATTGTGATGGTATTTTTTTGATTGAATTTTATATTTGTGTTGATGTGTATTTGGTTTTATTTTTGTTTGTGTTTGTTTGTGTGATGTTGATTTTTGATATTGATTATTATTTTTGTTTATTATATTGTATCGTCGTTGATTTTATGTTTGTTATTATGTGTTTGTTTTGTTTTGATATGTTATTTTGAATTATTAATTATATGTATTGTGTATGTTGGATGTATTTTTTTTTTATTTTTTTGATTTTTGAAGATGATTTTGTTTTTTTTTTATTTTGTTGTTATTTATGATTTTATATAATAAAAAAAATTGTGTTATTTTTTTTTTTTGATGTTATGAGATTATATATTGTTGATTGAATTTGATTATTTTTGATTAATTAGTTTTTTTTCTTTTGTTTTTTTTATTGTTTTTTTTTTGTATTTCTTGTTATTGATTGATTATTTTTTTGAATTATTGATTTGAATTGCTTATTATATGATTGTGTTTTTTTTTGTTGATTTTTTTGAAATTTATGTGTTTTGTTTGTTTTATTAAAAAAAAAAAAAAAAAAAAATATATTTTAATTATATTATTGATATTTGTATCAAATTATATATTAACATTTAAAAAATATGTTTTTATTGTTGTTTTTGATGTATTTTTTTTTATGTGTGATGTTGATATTTTTTGTTGTTTTTAGTTTTTATGTTGTTTTTGTGATTTTTATGTGTTTGTGTTTGTATGAAATGTGTATTGTTTGGATTTTTTATTTTTTTGATTTTGTTGTATTTTTTTAATTTGATATTTGGGATATATTTGTGGATGAATATGTTGTGTTTGTGTGTTGTTTTGTAATTTTATTATGTTTTTATTGATATTGTTTTTATGTTTATGATGTTTTTTTTTTGATTTGTGTGTTTTTTATTTTTAATGATTTTTTTTCTTGGTTTGTTTATATTGTTTGATTTTGTGAATATGAATGTGTTTGTTCTTTATTGTTTTGTTGATATTATTTTGTATTATGTTTTGATTATTTTGTTGATGATGGTGGTTTTAATATTGGTTTGTTTTTGTATTTAATATTTTTATGTTGTTTTGAATCATTGAAGAGTTTGAGGAATTATTATTATATTTTTGTTTTTTGATTTGAATTGTATTATATTGATTTTTTGTTATTTTTTGGTTTTTTTTTGTTATTTTGGATATTTATTTGATTTTTTTTTTTTGATTTTTGGTTTGTTTTTTGATTTTTGTATTTATTTTTTTTTTTTTTTTGTGTGTATTTTATATGTGATACTGTTTTTTTTTTTTGTTTTAATGCCAAATTTTTTTTATTTTGTTTTTGTAGTTATTTATTTTTTTTTTTTTTGTTGTTTTTGGATTTTTTTATTGATGGTGATGATTACTGATATGAATGTTGTTGATTTTTGGTTTTTATGTGTGATTTTATGATTTTTTATTGAATGTTTGTATTGATTTAAGTAAAAAAGAAAAAAAATATGTTTTTTTGTTTTATTTGCAAAAAAAAAAAAAAAATATTTTTTTAAGATTTATTTTGAAGTAATTTTTGTTTTTTGGGTAAAATTTTAAAAAATTTTGTTTTTTGATTTTGTTTATTTTTTGTTTATATTTTGTTATTGTTGATTGGTTTTGATAATTATTTTTATTTTTGATGATTGTGATTTTGTTATTGTTATTGCTTGTTGGTTTTGATATTTTTGTTTTTTTATGGTTGTATATTTGGAAAATGCAAATTAGGATTTTTTTTAATTTTTGATGTTTTGTATATGTTATTTCTTTTTGTTTGTATGATTTATTTGTGTTTTATGTGTGCATTATTTTTTTTTTTTGAATTATTTTTGATTGTTTTTGTTGATGTTTTTGTTTTGACTGTGTATATTCTTTTATATTGTTTTGTTTTTTTTTTAGGATTTTATTTTTGATGTGGATTTTGATTGTTTTTTTGCTGGATGAATTTTGATGTTTGTTTTGTATTTTGGTTGTGTTTGTTGTTTTTTATTATACTTAAAAAATTATGGAAGCCTTTGGAGGCACGGTATCTGAAGAAGTAACTAATGTCAGTGATTTCTTTGTCGAAATTGAGAAACATTTTGAGAAAAAAAACGATAAGGCTGAAACAAGCACGCTTTTGCAAAGCTTGATTTCAATAAAGTATAAAGGCAAATGAAACATAATGGAGTACATCATGAAGATGTCTCACATTGCTTCTAAGCTTAAAGCACTAAAGCTCGAGCTGTCTGATGACTTGCTCTTACATTTGGTATTGATTCCGCTTCTTGCACAATTTTGCTGATTAAGGGCAGTTACAACTGTCAAAAGGGGAAAGTGGATTCTTAATGAGCTCATTTCCATATTATGTGCAAGAAGAAGAAATACTAAAGTAAAATGAAATTGGCATTGCTCATTTGGCAAGTACTTCTAAGGATAATAAAGAATAACAAAGCTGCATTCGGTTTGGTTTAAAATAAACAGCAAAAGTCTGAAAATGATAAATTAAGTTGTAACCTTTGTGAAAATCTGGGATATATAAAGAGAGACTGTACTAAATATCACGCTTGGCGTGTAAAGAACAGTACACTTCTCATTTTGGTTTGTTTTGAGGTAAATTTAATGTCAATACCTAGACACACTTGGTGACTATATTTCGATACTACTATTCAAATAAGTGTGTATATGCGGGGTTGTCTGATCTGCCAAAATCAATTGATGCTGAAAGATTCATCTATGTGGGGTGATGGCAAATCAGTTAAGGTTGAGGCTATATTGACTTTAGGTTATCATTAAAGGCTGGTTATTATTTGAATTTGAAAGAGACATTTCAGATACCGTCTTTTGGACGGAATTTGGTTTCTATTTCTACATTGGACAAATTTGGTTACTCTTGTTCAATTTGAAATAGTCAGGTTGATCTCTTTCTGATAACCTATATCAGTTTAATACAGTTGCCTCTTATAAAGAAATCTTGTATGTGAATCCGCATGGTATTGAACATAAGTTAACCAATGAGAATTCTGCTTTGTTTTAGCACAAGCAATAAGATCACTTCTCTCAAAAGAGAATGAAAAATCTTGTGTTAGAAGGAATTCTTGATTTCCTTATTTTTCAGACTTAAGTGTCTATATCAATTGCATTAAGGAAAAATAAACAAACATAAGGAGATTAAGTGTCATATGACTTCGGACGTCTTAGAACTAATTCATACGGTTATCTGTGGACCATTTCTTTCGGGTTTCTTGGAATGGTCAACAGTTATTTATTAAGTTCATAGACGAATTTTCTCAATATGACTACCTGTATCTCATTTATGAGGAATCCCAAATATTGGACATGTTCAAGGCATACAAGACTGAGATTGAAAATCAACTCAGTAAAAGAATTCATTAAGTCAGATCATACCATAGTGGTGAATACTATGATAGATATGATGAATCAGGAGAACAACGTCCAAGGCCTTTTGCTAAAATTTCTAGAGGAATGTGGAATCATTCCACGATACATCAGAATCTTTCTAGTAAAGATCAATAAAGACTGCAGCTTAAATTCTGAACACAGTTCCAAATAAAGCAATTTTTTAAGGGGTTACAATATTTTTAAAGATCCCACTATCAAGTCAATTTTCAAACGGGAAATGTTCGGTTCCTTGACAATGTAGAGTTTGCGGGGGGAGATAAAGTTGTAAGGGTAATGATTTTGTCTTGAATGAAGTATGATACATATTTCTTTTGTTGCAATTGACAATGATCAGGTTCAGGGACAAATTCTTGCTCTAGATCTTGTTCAATAAGCGATTTCGGATCAAGATTTCATTACAAAATCCCCTATACACAATCAAGTGATTGTTCCAGAAATTCAAACTCAACAACATCAAGAACAAACATCATTAAGGAAATCCACTATAAAAGGGAGAAAGACAATTCTGGATATTTTTATAGTCTCTCTCCAATAAAATAAAGATGACATGTATTGGTGAAAGAAGATCTGATCAATCAACTTTCATCAAATAATGCAAAGTAATAACTCTCAAAAGTGGATTGATGCCATGAATAAGGAGTATAAGTCTATACAAGACAATAAAGTTTGGGATCTTGTCTCATTACCAGAAGGTGCGAAACCCATTGGTTGCAAATGGATATTTAAAACCAAAAGGGATTCGAATGGTAATGTGAAAAGATATAAGGCTCGTCTTGTAGCTAAAGGCTTTATACAAAAGGAATGCATTGACTATAAAGAGGCTTTCTCTCCAGTTTCAACGAAAGACTCTTTCAAGACAATTATGGCACTTGTTTCACATTTTGATCTTGAGCTACAACAGATGGATGTTAAGATGACGTTTCTAAATGGTAACATTGATGAAACGATCTATATGGTGCAATCATAAAACTTTGTGTTAGGAGACCAAAGAATATAGTTTGCAAATTAAAGAAATCCATTTATGAGCTCAAGCAAGCTTCCCGTCAAGGGTACCACAAATTTTATCAATTAATTATCTCATTTTGTTTCGAGATGAATGTTGTTGATGATTGTGTGTATCACAAGTTCAGTGGGAGTAAACATATATTCCTGATTTTGTATGTTGATGACATACTGCTTGCCACTAATGATATAGGCATGTTGCACAAAACTAAGAGATTTTCATCAAGGAGTTTTGAGATGAAATGTCTTGGTGACGTCTCTTTTGTATTAAGGATTTGGATACATCGGGATTACTTTCGAGGTATTCTTGGATTGTCACAAAAGAGCTATATCGATAAAGTATTTAAAAGGTTTGGCATGCAGGACTGTAAATCAGTTGATACCCCTATTGATAAGGGAGACAAGTTTAGTCTCAATTAAAGTTTCAATGATAAATTTAAAGAAAAGGAAATACGTAAAATTCTATATGCTTCAGCAATTGAGAATTTAATGTATACTCAAGTTTATACACATCCGGATATAGCATTCATTGGAATGCTAGACAGATTTTTAACTAAATTTCAGGATGGAAATTTGGAAAGCAGCCATAAGGTTATTCAGTGTTTATAGAGAACTAAGGATTACATGATCACATTCAGGAAAATCAGACCAATTGGAGATCGTTGGATAATCTGATTATGATCATGGAATTGACTGCAAAATATTGTCGCTGTGCTGCATATTTTGGATGGAATTGAAAGGCCATTTAAGTTAAGTTATTATGTGACAATAGCAGTCTTGTATTCCAACGGGAACATGACGATGTCAAAGTCTAAAGACATTAAGTTCCTAGTTGTTAAGGAAAGAAATCAGAGTGGTTAGATTTCTATAAAGCATATAGAGACAAACTCCATAATCATGAATCCATTTATTAAATGGCTACCACCCAAGGTCTTTCATGAGTATAATGCTCACATGGGTGATTCATCTTTTGATGATATGCCAGTTTAGTGGGAGTTTGTATTTGGATGTTGTCTGTTTTAGACACATATTTTATCCATGGATATTCGGTTAATTTCAGAAATAAAGTATTCAGTTCAGTTCTACTCTGATTAAAGTTTATGGTTGATCTCACTTAAGAAATAAGGTTGGACCAGTTGGAAATAGACATGTTGGATCACATAACATGTAATTTCCATGCTACACTTCCATGATTGATCTATGTCATTTGGTTATATGGGTGTACGTGACCATTGATGGATTTAGTCACGTTAAATGTGACGAAAATCGCTTTGATCCTATATCAATATGACTGATTGACGAAATTGTTTGCAATACCCATAATAATAATAATAGTAAAATTTTGAGCTCATAAGATTGTGCACATTTGAAAGGTTACATGTTTGGCCCAGTGGGAGATTGTTGGAAAGTTCTAACATAATTGGGGCCACACGTAACATATTAAAATGTGTGGTGCTATTATTTAAAGTTTATTAGTCAATTAAAGTGATCTACCAAAGATGATTTTTGACTAATGAGTATTAAGTTTCATGGAATTAAAGTGTAGAGACCGGATATTTGTTTCAAATTGATGAGGGGCTGATTTGAAGCAAATGAAAGATAATGGCCATTCATTATCTTATTTCTATTAGAGGGGTCATGGTCCCCAATTGTTGGTGTTGTTCAATCTTCTCTACATCCCCATCAATGGAGAGCAAAATTGATAAGGAGATCACCAATCAATTGGAAGATCATAACCAATTCCGGCGAAGAATCAGACACCTATGGATCTATGGTTCAAGGTACGCTTCCGTTTTTATTTTGATATTCTCATTACTTTCAACATGGATGATTACAAGGTTGGTTATTGATTGTTTTAGATCAATAATCCTTAATATATTTTCTATCATCTCATTCTCTTCTTTCTTCTTTATGTATTTTACGGTAGTTGAACACAAGCAAATAAGTTTTTAAAAGCTTTGAAAAATTTCAAGAGGCACTAAAATAAATATAAAACTCTGCAATTTTGTGAACATCAAATCAAGGTTTTCAAAGGTTTAAGGTAAGATTACTGTAACACTCTAAATTTTCATAAATACTAGAGTGTTACCAAAAACTCAATTATCTTCATGTTAAAAGCGGAAACAAATTCCTTTATTATAAATATTTAAAATGTGAAATTTGTATTTCTAAAAAAAATAAAACATAATCACCTAACTACTTAATAAACACGTCTTTAAACAAATAAAACTAACTATAAAATTGGAAGATAGAAAAACTTAATATTTTTATTTCTTCACATCCTTTGGCAGCCTGCATAACTATCCTTCCACAAATCCACTCGACATGAACTAACCTATAAAATTATTGTAAGTGTGAGTATTTAAAAACACTCAATAAGGTACGTACAATTTTCATACACATTTTATATAACAATAAAATTTACATTTCATACCACTATTTTCTTATGGAGTATATCGATGATCAAACAAGACACCCATCTTAGATCATCTTGAGTTCTTAAAAGATTTCACATCTCTTAATAAAGAACCCGAAAGTCCACTGACAATTCTTGCATAAATTACTGAATATAAAGTATAAGAAAACGAAACACTCGCACAAAATTATCTTATACTGATAGATCAAACGTATTTTTAGAAATAAAAATATGATTACAAGTTCCATTATTTGTTTTCAGCTGCTTTTTTAGAAATAAAAATATGATTACAAGTTCCTTTATTTTTTTTTCAGATGCTTCATGTGAAATCTGCTGTGTATGTATATAAAAAAATTTGCAGAGAATTATGTGACATTTGTGCAGTATTTATAGTAAAAAAAATTAATTGAATATATGGTACAATTGGGATATAAAATCGCGTTCCACTAAATTGGATAAGATTAGAATCAGTGTTTGAATTTTAATGAAACAAACATAATCAACCAAAATATGACACATGTACTTGAATTGGAAGCTAGTATTTGGATAACTTACAAGCACGACTTATAGTCTTTCAGCACAACTTTAGTAGATGCAATAGAGTTTTGGAAAAAGGAATCCTATTTTACATTTGTCGTGGCTGGGTAATTATTTAACACTATCTAGATTAGTACTTGTCAATTGCATAATACTCACCTGATCTGGGTTGAACTATATCCTTATTCCAATAATATAAAAATTTCGATCCTACTAAACAAGTTGGAAGTTATCCCTTAAAATATATTTACTCATGATTTCCTTCGATCAACTCTAACTTATCTAAAATAACTTTCCGTGGAGCTGAAAATACTCGATATAATATGATTTATTCAACAAGCCCAATATCTCGCTTTATCAATATCTAATTATTTGGTCAAAATAAAAAGAATTTCAAACATCTTCCACTTTAATCTTTTAAATTTTCAAAATATTAAAACATACCATATAGAACAAATAAATTTTATTCTAAAATTTTCAAGGTGTCACAATCACAAGATGTAAGTGGTTTGTTTCATTTAATTTTATTACTTCATGTTGATAAATATTATGCTAACGAATTAACACGACACGATATGATATGATGTATAATATTGGTCATCCGGTACAAATGATATGATATATTGTTGACCTCTTATTGGTTTATAAATACATGATATGAAGGTATGGTTATTTATATGCATGAATTGATTTTTTTTTTTTTTTTTTATTTGAGGTTGCAAATTACTCGTGTCCTATTGGCTATTCCCACATATTTACCATTTCCCTACTTCTCACATGCTAAAACTGATAATTGGTTGGTGGGCGACGATTTGTTGTCGTTGTGGCCCGATTTTTTGGATTTAATAAATCAAGTCGAGTGTTACGCGACTGATTATTTTCATTTCCAACAGTAACTTCATTTCAGCATTTTAGTGACCTTCATGTTTGCCGAGAAATTTGGAACACAATTTATTTGCTTACGAAATTCAGTTTGTGTTAAATTAGTTTGGTGGAACCAACATAAATTTATTATCTGTTAATTATATTAAAACGTGTTAATGGATGTGTGAATAGAAAGGACAAAAGGCTTCAATATGAACAAGTCGAACTGCGAGTTGAAACTCTTTGTTTGGGCTCGGCTCAAGTAAAAATATCTCAAAACTTTTTTTGGTTTTATGGCCAGAGCCTTGAAAAAGCTCAGCCAAAAAATTTAGGCTCGACCTAAGCTTTCAGCTCGGGCCTTAGCGAGCCGGCTCGATTTTTTTGTTTTTTTTATTCGTGAATAATTTAAACTTTTTTTAAAGAATTTTAAATTTGAGCAATTTATACGTATTATAAATAATAACTAAATATTAACATATAAAAAAATTGCAGTTAAAAAGAAAAGAAAAAATTAAAAAAATGAAGAAGTGGCAGTCAAGTTTTTGTTTTTTGTTTTTGAGGAAATTACAGTCACACATTTATTTATGATTCAATTTTCACATATCCATATTCAAATTTGATATTTCACAAAACATATTTTAAAGAATTAAAAAATTATTTTTTAATTATAATAACCAACTCGTTTTTTACGTGACGATTGAAGAGAGAGAGTTTTTAAAAAGTAAACTACATTTTCTATAACCACCTAGAACCGCTAAACATCATAACTCTTCCTATTCCTAAAAATCCCAAATTGATTCTTACCCAAATCACACCATTTCCTTTCATTTTGACATCAACCCCAATTCGATTATTGCCTACATTATTCACAGAAGAAGTGAAGGCGGTGATATGATGAAGGCATTGGAAGAAGGAAAGATCTGTGACCAAGACTGTGTCTCAAATTTTGCGAACGGTGAAGAGAAGTTATGGCGCTGACGAGAAGTTGTGACCGGAAGCCACAATCTGACGCTAGAGAAGAGTTTAAAACTGCACAACCATCCAGAAGGAAGTTGAAGGTGTCGAATGAATGCCATGAAGAAAATCAAAATAGCCATGGTACTTCACTGTCGAAAGTGGAAAAGAAGATTCGAGAGGAAATCCCTAGAACTCCGGTGTGCCCACGAAAGTCGAAACCGAAGAATGTAAGTTCTTTTTTTTTTTTTTTAATTGTGATCATCTTTTGTTGTTTGTGAACTAGTTTTTTTAAAATTGTGACCGAATGTACATGTTTGAATACAACAGTTCTTGCCTATTTGTGACCTCGCTTTTTTGAGTGTGAAGTGATGTGGATAAATATTACTGTACGTGTAATCTTAGTTATTACTTTATTGTGACCCAGGATTGGAAGTATATTATACCCAAAGATTTATGGTTTCCGGGGAAAATTACAACCAATGTGGCAAAAAACGTTCTATCAAACTTCATATCAAAGTTAGATGAGGGTCAAAGGGCTATCTTGGCGAGAACATGCTTTTCACTTTTCATTCAATGTAACGAAATTATTTTGCATCCTCAACTTATACACTATTTGTTGATGAGGGAAGTTAAGCAACCTAATCCAAATAAGATGTGGTTCAAGGTTGCCAATAGATATTTGAGATTTTCGTTGCGTGAATTCTGTTTTGTCACTAGCCTTAAATGTATTGGTGATGACTTTAGGAAAGATATTGACAAGGTTCCATCTAGGATTAAGGATACATACTTTGGGCATTTGAAGTTGGTCACAAACGAATATGTGATGGATGTGTTTCTGAATGTGTCTGACATTGACGATCATGATGTATTGAGGATCGGGATTCTATATTTGATTACATTATACTTGTTCTCCACGTCATATGATAGGAATGTAAAATGCACATTTTTTTCTCCTTATTTTCTCCATGTCATATGTTTATTTTGTACCAAAATATACTCATTACACTCATATTTTGATTTAGGAGGCAATTTTATGGATATGACGTAATTTGCTAGAAATAAGTGAAAAGTGACCAAAATGGAAGAAAGTGATAGTTCAGGGACTAAAGTGTAAATATTATAAACTTGTTTCTAACCTTGTGATGAAGTTTCGAGAGTGTTAGAGGTCAATCTAATGAAGAAATGAGTCAAATGGATGAAATATAGCCAAAACATTATCAAATATCAATTTCAAGCTGAAAAGGTTGCACCGGTTTTCAGCCTCAAATTGAGACCGGATTTTGATATGGAAAACGATCAAATTTGAGGATAGTCTCTGAATAAACGTTGTAACCCTTTGAGTTAGCTTTTCAACGCATCTTAAATCATCATAATCAGATATCGATGTTGAAAGATATGACCAAAATACTATAAACCTAGGCAACCGCCCAAGTTGCCCAGTTATATTTGTTGGGTGCTCGCCTAACCATCAGAGTGATTAACAGAGAAAAAAATAGCCTGGGCGACTGTCCCATTTTGTATTGGGCGTCTCTGCTCAGGCCAAATTGGGGAAAAATTTTGGTTTTCAAATTTAAGTCAACTACCTATGGAAACAACTATAAATACATATTTTAAAACCCTAGAACAAAACCAACACTTAGAGAACGCCTCCCAACTTTATTATTCTCTATGTTTCTCTTAGATTTATGAATTGTAACTAAACTTTTACGCTTGGTCGAAGGGGATTGAAGCCTCGGAACCACGTATTGTGAGATCTAAATGATTTTTCTTAATTTAATTCATGTTTTGAGTATTGAATATTCTTCTACACTTATTTCCATGATTGTTATATTTAATTGTTAGGATGCTTATTAGTTTATTATTTATTGCAATCTACCGTTAAGTTAAATATCAAATTCGTAATTGTTTGATTCCTTTAACAGCACTAAGATTTGATAATTTTCTGCGAAATTGACGTTATTAAATTTTAAGAAGAATGTTTAAATATATTGAATGCAACCACTGATATTTGTATTGTCTAGTTCATCGATTTCTCTATTGTGTAAAGTTGTTATTAAATTGAATCTTGAGTGTTGGTATGTGGTTATTTAATAATTAGGGTTAATTAGAACGCTGGTTTCTAACTAACTAAAAATAAGGAGAGATAGGAAAATAATTCCAACGGTGAATATTCAAAATATGAATTGAATTATCCTTGCATCTATAATCAATTATGGATTTTCAAAGGTGGATATTGACTTGGACCAAAGTTAGCATTTTGATTGTTTTCGTTAATTTAATTTTGATTGTTTTTTATTACGTCACTTATAATTATTTGCATACAAAAACCCCTCAATCATTGTACGAAGCATAAAATACTGAATTACACTCTTCGTGGAATCGACCCTTAATTTCACTACTACATTAGTTTTAGAGGTTAATGTATTACTTTTGGGTATCTGCAACAACACACCAAATTTTGGCTCTATTGTCAAAGAGTGGTATTAATTTATTTTTGTACTTTTTAGTTATTTATTTTATTTTTGAAAAAGAAAAAAAATCACAATTTTCTAGGTTTTTAGGTATTTTATTGTTTTTAGAAATTTTAGCATAGAATTTTATTTGTCTTTCTTAATCTAGTTTTTTTTAATTTATTTTTCATTTGTTCTATTTCTTTATACCCGCAACTCGATCTTCTAACCAAAGTGATTTGTAGTACGATCTAGAAATTGAGAGAACTTTGTGTAGGTTAAGGAGTAACATCCAACAAAATCTTGAAGAAAGCAATCTCAACCCCAACAATCCATTTGCAAGTGATTTTGAGTTTGAAGGAGAAAGAACCATTGCCGAAAATAGGACTTTGAAGGAGCTTGTAGCCCCTACATTGAATCAACAACCTCTATGCATTACTTTTCCTATTTTAGATGCTACTACTACATTTGAGCTTAAATCTAGACTAATACAACTTTTGCCTACTTTTCATTGTCTTGCAGGTGATGATCCTCATAAATATCTAAAAGAGTTTCATGTAGTCTGCACGAGTATGAAACCTACGGGAGTCACTGAAGAACAAATCAAACTGAGAGCCTTTCCATTTTCTCTGAAGGATTCGGTTAATGATTGACTCTATTATCTACCATCGAAAAACATTAACACATGGGATGGAATGGAGATATTATTTCTAGAGAAATATTTTCCAACTTCAAGGGCAGTAAATATTATGAAAGAAATTTGTGGTGTTAGATAAGATCACAGGAAATCTCTACATGAGTATTGGGAGCGGTTCAAGAAATTGTGTGCAAGTTGTCCCCATCATCAGATCAGTGAGAAACTTCTCATCCAATACTTATATAAAGGTCTTCAACCCATAGAAAGGAGCATGATTGACGCTACAAGTGGATGAGCTTTGGTTGATAAAACTCCCGAATGAGCGAGGAATTTAATTGCAAACATAGCAACCAACTCTCAACAATTTGGTGCTAGATTTGATCCCCCTTCTAGGCAAGGTAAAGAGGTAAATGTCTCATCCATTGAACAACAAATAGCGAGTCTAACCACTCTTGCTCGTCAAATGGCTGCAGGTACTATACAAATAACGAAGGCATGTGGAATTTGTTCATTGGTATGCCATCCAACTGATATGTGCCCAACACTTTAAGAAGAATCCATTGAACATGTAAATGTAGTCGGTAGCTTCCCTGGACAACCACAGAGGAATTATGACCCCTATTCAAACACGTACAGCCAAGGATGGAAGGATCATCCAAATCTTAGCTATAAGAATCGAAAAGTGAATCAACTTATGAATCAGAATCGACAGAACTTCCAGCAATATAATCAGCCATAACCCCCTAGACAACAATATGGCCAAACTTCTAACTCTGGTGTGTCTTTAGAAGACATTTTTAATTCCCTTGCCACTAATACTTTGCAATTGCAACAGGAGACCAGGGCTAGTATTCAATGTTTGGAGAATCAAACGGGTCAAGTAACTAATACGGTTAGTCAGCTAGAGGCGCAAAGTTCGAGAAAACTACCCTCTCAAACAATGGTGAATCCAAAAGAAAATGTGAGCGCATTTATCCTGAGAAGTGATAAAGAGGTTGAGATTCCGGTAAAGGCATCCCCTAGGCCGTTGGAGCAAGAAGAGGAAGAAAAAGAGGTTGCAAACAAGACTTTCACCAATGATACTGAGGTAACTGAGTGTAAGTTTTTTCCCCTCTCTGATTATAAATCGATACCCCATTTTCTTCAAGCTTTAGTAGGATCTACAAAATATGAACGAAATCATGATAAGCTGCATGAAATTTTTAGTAAATGTAAGGTAAGTATTCCACTTTTAGATGTTTTTAAACAAGTGTCTCGTTATACTAAATTTTTGAAACAATTGTGCATTGTGCACGAGTAAAAGGAAACAAAAATTGAAAGGGTAAAAGTTGGAGAACAGGTATCTACAATAATCCAAGAGAAACTTCATGCAAAGTGCACGGATCTAGGTATGTTCACTATCCCTTGTATGATAGGCGACACTAAGTTTGAAAAGGCCATGTTAGATTCATGAGCATCTATTAATGTCATACCATATTTTGTATACACTTTCTTGAAACTTGGACCTTTAAATAAAACTGGTGTGATAATTCAACTAGCTGATAAATCTAATGTCTTTCCTACGGGGGTAGTTGAGGATGTTCTCGTGAAAGTCAATGAGTTGGTTTTTCTTGTTGATTTTTATGTGCTTGACATGGGTAATAGTAATCATACTACCCCTATCTTATTAGGAAGACCGTTCTTAAGGACATCCAAATCTAAAATCGATTTTAATAATGGCACATTGATCACGGAATTTGATGATAAGATCATTAAACTTAATATCTATGATTCCATGCAATATCCGTGTAATAATAATCATGTTCATTTTGTTGATGTGATCGATCAATTAGCACATGATGTTTTTGAATTTGATGCTAAAAATGAATGGAAAGTTGTCATTAGTAAGCATCTTGGGAAGGAAAAAGAGGAGATGGCCTTAAACATTGAGTTGCAAAGAATTGTGGCAGCATTAAATGCTCTTCCAAAGTTAGATAATAGTTCTTGTTTTATATTACCAGACTCTAATGAGAGGCCTCTACTTTCTGTTTTGCAAACTTCCATTCCAGATTTGAAGCCTCACCCCAATCACCACAAATATGTATTCCACAGAGGTGGAGAGACATTGCCGTTATCATTCCCATTGGACTTGGTACATCGTAAGGAAGATCGAAGCTAACAATGATAGATCCGGGCTAAATAAGGACACATTGAGTCGAGCCAAAGACAATAAACAAAGGCGCTGCTTGAGAGGCAACTCAATGGGAGTTCGTTCATTTATTTTTTTATTTTTGTTTTTATTTTTCACATTTTATTTTTTTATTTTAGTTATATTAGTCATTTTCTTTGCATTGGACCTTGTATTGGGGACAATGTAAGTTTTAAGTGTGGGGGATGGGATTTAGACTTATTGCATTTCAAGTTTGAGTGAGTTTAATTTCAATACTTTTTGCATGAATTTTCAGGAAAATGAGTTAAGAGTTAAATGATTATTTTTAGTTGTGTATGCTATTTGTTAGAATTAATTAGGCTTTTGAAGAACTCATAACATGATTGAATGAATAATCCTCCAACTTAGAGTTGATTAGTGGAGTTATTTTCTTTGAGGATGGTAATAACTAAATTCTGTAGACAAAAGTCGATGAGATTTTTGAACCTTTAGACTAATACATCCATAACAGTCTCATTTTTCTTTTTCATGTGTGATATTCTTTTATGGTTTTGTTTATCTAGAACTTGCATTGATTCTCTTCAAGATCACATTGACACATGCATGCACAAAATGATTAAGGTCATCTTTGTTATATAAATGAGCTTCATTAGCCAAATAGCCGACCCTATAATTGAATTTTTCATTGTTGAGCCCCTTTGAGCCTTATTTTCTTTTCTTTGTATAAACTCACATTACAAGCTTTAAACTGGAAAAACAATGTCTTTACCCAAACCTTAGAGTTAGTGGAGTATTGTTGAATGTCATGAGAAGTGTGGGTATGCAAAAACATAAGTGTGGAGTATCAAGATTTATGGTAGTGCTATTATTGGTGAATCGGAACAAATTTTCCATATCAATTCAGGGAGTTCCATTATTGGTGTATAATTTGGAGTTACATTATGCAAGAAAAATACAAGAAGAAGAAGGAAAAAATGAATGATTGAAGAAAAATAAAAGAAAAAGAAAATAAGTGATGAAGGAGAGTGATTTTAATGGTAAAAAGATCTATATTCATAACTCTTCCTACATCTCAAGAAAGAGTTCGATTTTTGTGGGATAGATGTGAAAATGATGAAGCTATCATGTGGAGTGGTTGGTTTACATGTCTTATGTATATGTTTGAGCTAAGTCTATTTATCTTTACTCCACTAGTTTCGATGGCTCTTGAGCCACATACCCAAATATTTCTCACATTGACCATATGCCACATTACAACCTTTGAAAAGACCTTATGATTCTTGTAAAACATATGATCTAAGTGGTGGCGAATGAGAAAAAATGCAAGCATATGGTAGAACATCTCCATTGGAATGAATTTGAGCGAAACACTTACAATTTTATTCTCATTATGGACATTTTGATCTAAATTTTAACAAAAATAGACATGTAATAAATTTTGGTTATTTTTATAAATGATCACGTGAAAGTAAACATTTCTTATAATTTCCTCACCACGAAACAAATTTCGTGTCAACATTTGATTATTTATCAATATGTTTGCAACTTTCATTGATATATCTTACAAACAACTATTCTTTTTTTTTTTTCCCCTAAACTCACAAATAGAAAAACCTAACCAACTCACAAGAAAAAAAATAAAAACGGAAAAATAATGAATTGATATTTACACTTTTTCAAATAGATAGTATATATTGTGTTAAATTTCTATTTGCTTATGTCTATTATATGAGAAAATTTGTTTTTATGGTCAAACTTGAAATTCTCATTATGGACATTTTGATCTAAATTTTAACAAAAATGGATATGTAATAAATTATGGATATTTTTACAAATGATCACGTGAAAGTAAACGTTTCTTACAATTTTCTCACCACGAAATAAGTTTCATGTCAACATTTCATTATTTATCAATATGTTTGCACCTTTCTTTGATATATCTCACAAACAACTATTCTTTTTTTTTTTCCCCGAAACTCTCAAATAGAAAAACCTAACCAACTCACAAGAAAAAAAAATAAAAATTGAAAAATGAATGAATTGATATTTGCACTTTTTCAAATGGATAGTATAGATTGTGTTAAATTTCGATTTGCTAACACAAATTATAATTATTATATGAGAAAAATTGTTTTTATGGTGGAACTTGAAATTCTCATTATGGACATTTTGATTTAAATTTTAACAAAAATGGACATATAATAAATTTATGATATTTTTACAAATGATCGCGTGAAAGTAAACATTTGTCACAATTTCCTCAGCACGAAATAAGTTTCGTGTCAGCATTTGATTATTAACCAATATGTTTGCAACTTTCTTTGTTGTATCTTACAAACAAGTATTCTTTTTTCCCGAAACTCTCAAATAGAAAAACCTATCCAACTCACAAGAAAAAAAAAAGGAAAAATGAATGAATTAATATTTGCAATTTTTCAAATGGATAGTACAGATTGTTTTAAATTTCTATTTGCTAACTCGAATTATAATTATTATATGAGAAAATTTGTTTTTATGGTGGAACTTGAGATTCTCATTATGGACATTTTGATCTAAATTTTAACAAAAATGAACATGTAATAAATTTTGGGTATTTTTACAAATGATCAGGTGAAATTAAACATTTCTTACAATTTCTTCACCACGAAATAAGTTTCGTGTCAACATTTGATTATTTATCAATATGTTTGCAACTTTCTCTGATATATCTTACAAACAACTATTCTTTTTTTCCTAAACTCTCAAATAGAAAAACCTAACCAACTCACAAGAAAAAAAAACGGAAAAATGAATGAATTCATATTTGCACTTTTTCAAATAGAAAGTATAGATTGTGTTAAATTTCTATTTGCTAATACAAATTATAATTATTATACGAGAAAGTTTGTTTTTATGGTGGAACTTGAAATTCTCATTATGAACATTTTGATCTAAACTTTAACAAAAATGGACATGTAATAAATTTTGGGTTTCATGTCAACATTTGATTATTGATCAATATGTTTGCAACACTCTTTGATATATCTTACAAACAACTATTCTTTTTTTTTTCCTAAACTCTCAAATAGAAAAACCTAACCAACTCACAAGAAAAATAAAAAATAAAAAATTAAAACGGAAAAATGAATGAATTGATATTTACACTTTTCAAATAGATAGTATATATTGTGTTAAATTTCTATTTGCTAACACAAATTACATCTATTATATGAGAAAATTTGTTTTTATGGTCGAACTTGAAATTCTCATTATGGACATTTTGATATAAATTTTAGCAAAAATTGACATGTAATAAATTATGGATATTTTTACAAATGATCACGTGAAAGTAAACATTTCTTACAATTTCCTCACTGCGAAATAAGTTTCGTGTCAATATTTGATTATTGATCAATATGTTTGCAACTTTCTTTGATATATCTTACAAACAACTATTCTTTTTTTCTTAAACTCTCAAATAGAAAAACCAAACCAGCCCACAAGAAAAATAAAATAAAAACGAAAAAATGAATGAATTGATATTTGCACTTTTTCAAATAGATAGTATAGATTGTGTTAAATTTCTATTTGCTAACACAAATTATAATTATTATATGAGAAAATTTGTTTTTATGGTGGAACTTGAAATTCTCATTATAGACATTTTGATCTAAATTTTAACAAAAATGGACATGTAATAAATTTTGGATATTTTTACAAATGATCGCGTGGAAGTAAACATTTTTCACAATTTCCTCACCAAGAAATAGATTTCGTGTCAACATTTGATTATTGATCAATATATTTGCAACTCTCTTTGATATATCTTACAAATAACTATTTTTTTTTTCCTAAACTCTCAAATAGAAAAACCTAACCAAGTCACAAGAGAAAAAAATAAAAACGGAAAAATGAATGAATTGGTATTTACACCTTTTCAAATAGATAGTATATATTGTGTTAAATTTCTATTTGCTAACACAAATTATAATTATTATATGAGAAAATTTGTTTTTATGGTGGAACTTGAAATTCTCATTATGGACATTTTGATCTAAATTTTAACAAAAATAGACATGTAATAAATTTTGGATATTTTTATAAATGATCACGTAAAAGTAAACATTTCTTACAATTTCCTCACCATGAAATAAGTTTCCTGTCAACATTTCATTATTTATCAATATGTTTGCAACTTCCATTGATATATCTTACAAATAACTATTCTTTTTTTTTTTTCCCCTAAACTATCAAACAAGAAAACCTAACCAACTCACAAGAAAAAAAAAACGGAAAAATGAATGAATTGATATTTACACATTTTCAAATAGATAGTATATATTGTGTTAAATTTCTATTTGCTAACACAAATTATAATTATTATATGAGAAATATTGTTTTTATGGTGGAACTTGAAATTCTCATTATGGACATTTTGATCTAAGAGCCTGTTTGGTACGGCTTAAAATCCAATTAAAATTGAAAATATGGCCGTTATTGGGTCTCACCCGTCTAATAAAAGTCAACAATAACGGCTATATTTTCAATTTTAATCTGATTTTAATCTCTACCAAACACTCTATAAATTTTAACAAAAATAGACATGTAATAAATTTTTGATATTTTTACAAATGATCACGTGAAAGTAAATATTTCTTACAATTTTCTCACCACGAAATAAGTTTCGTGTCAACATTTCATTATTTATCAATATGTTTGCAACTTTCTTTGATATATCTTACAAACAACTATTCTTTTTTTCCTAAACTCTCAAATAGAAAAACCTAACCGACTCACAAGAAAAAAAAAACGGAAAAATGAATGAATTGATATTTGCACTTTTTCAAATAGAAAGTATAGATTGTGTTAAATTTCTATTCGGTAACACAAATTATAATTATTATATGAGAAAATTTGTTTTTATGGCGGAACTTGAAATTCTCATTGTGGACATTTTGATCTAAACTTCAACAAAAATGGACATGTAATGAATTTTGGATATTTTTATAAATGATCACGAGAAAGTAAATATTTGTTACAATTTCCTCACCAAGAAATAGATTTCGTGTCAATATTTAATTATTGATCAATATGTTTGCAACTTTATTTGATATATCTTACAAACAACTTTTTTTTTTTCCTAAACTCTCAAATAGAAAAACCAAACCAACTCACAAGAATAAAATATAAACGGAAAAATGAATGAATTGATATTTGCACTTTTTCAAATAGATAGTATAGATTGCGTTAAATTTCGATTTGCTAACACAAATTATAATTATTATATGAGAAAATTTGTTTTTATGGTGGAACTTGAAATTCTCATTATGGACATTTTGATTTAAATTTTAACAAAAATGGACATGTAATAAATTTTGGATATTTTTACAAATGATCGCGTGAAAGTAAACATTTCTTACAATTTCCTCAGCACAAAATAAGTTTCCTGTCAGCATTTGATTATTAACCAATATGTTTGCAACTTTCTTTGATGTATCTTACAAACAACTATTCTTTTTTTTTTTTTCCTAAACTCTCAAATAGAAAAACCTAACCAACTGACAAGAAAAAAAATAAAAACAGAAAAAATGAATGAATTGATATTTACACTTTTTCAAATAGATAGTATATATTGTGTTAAATTTCTACTTGCTAACACAAATTATATCTATTATATGAGAAAATTTGTTTTTATGGTCGAACTTGAAATTCTCATTATGGACATTTTGATCTAAATTTTAACAAAAATTGACATGTAATAAATTATGGATATTCTTACAAATGATCACGTGAAAGTAAACATTTCTTACAATTTTCTCACCACGAAATAAGTTTCGTGTCAACATTTCATTATTTATCAATATGTTTGCACCTTTCTTTGATATATCTCACAAACAACTATTCTTTTTTTTCTATCAACTCTCAAATAGAAAAACCTAACCAACTCACAAGAAAAAAAAAATGGAAAAATGAATGAATTGATATTTGCACTTTTTCAAATGGATAGTATAGATTGTGTTAAATTTCGATTTGCTAACACAAATTATAATTATTATATGAGAAAATTTGTTTTTATGGTGGAACTTGAAATTCTTATTATGGACATTTTGATTTAAATTTTAACAAAACTGGACATGTAATAAATTTTAGATATTTTTACAAATGATCGCGTGAAAGTAAACATTTCTTACAATTTTCTCAGCACGAAATAAGTTTCCTGGCAGCATTTGATTATTAATCAATATGTTTGCAACTTTCTTTGATGTATCTTACAAACAACTGTTCTTTTTTTTCCCTAAACTCTCAAATAGAAGAACTTAACCAACTCACAAGAAAAAAAAAGGAAAAATGAATGAATTAATATTTGCAATTTTTCAAATGGATAGTACAGATTGTTTTAAATTTCTATTTGTTAACTCGAATTATAATTACTATATAAGAAAATTTGTTTTTATGGTGGAACTTGAGATTCTCATTATGGACATTTTGATCTAAATTTTAACAAAAATTGACATGTAATAAATTTGGGATATTTTTACAAATGATCAGGTGAAAGTAAACATTTCTTACAATTTCCTCACCACGAAATAAGTTTCGTGTCAACATTTGATTATTTATCAATATGTTTGCAACTTTCTTTGATGTATCTTACAAACAACTATTCTTTTTTTTTTCCTAAACTCTCAAATAGAAAAACCTAACAAACTCACAAGAAAAAAAAACGGAAAAATGAATGAATTCATATTTGCACTTTTTCAAATAGAAAGTATAGATTGTGTTAAATTTCTATTTGCTAATACAAATTGTAATTATTATATGAGAAAATTTGTTTTTATGGTGGAACTTGGAATTCTCATTATGGACATTTTGATCTAAACTTTAACAAAAATGGACATGTAATAAATTTTGGATTTCATGTCAACATTTGATTATTGATCAATATGTTTGCAACACTCTTTGATATATCTTACAAACAACTATTCTTTTCTTTTTTTTTCCTAAACTCTCAAATAGAAAAACATAACCAACTCACAAGAAAAATGAAAAATAAAAACGAAAAAATGAATGAATTGATATTTACACTTTTTCAAATAGATAGTATATATTGTGTTAAATTTCTATTTGCTAACACAAATTACATCTATTATATGAGAAAATCTGTTTTTATGGTCGAACTTGAAATTCTCATTATGGACATTTTGATCTAAATTTTAACAAAAATTGACATGTAATAAATTATGGATATTTTTACAAATGATCACGTGAAAGTAAACATTTCTTACAATTTCCTCACTGTGAAATAAGTTTCGTGTCAATATTTGATTATTGATCAATATGTTTGCAACTTTCTTTGATATATCTTACAAACAACTATTCTTTTTTTCTTAAACTCTCAAATAGAAAAACCAAACCAGCCCACAAGAAAAATAAAATAAAAACGAAAAAATGAATGAATTGATATTTACACTTTTTCAAATAGATAGTATAGATTGTGTTAAATTTCTATTTGGTAACACAAATTATAATTATTATATGAGAAAATTTGTTTTTATGGTGGAACTTGAAATTCTCATTATAGACATTTTGATCTAAATTTTAACAAAAATGGACATGTAATAAATTTTGGATATTTTTACAAATGATCGCGTGGAAGTAAATATTTTTCACAATTTCCTCACCAAGAAATAGATTTCGTGTCAACATTTGATTATTGATCAATATATTTGCAACTCTCTTTGATATATCTTACAAATAACTATTTTTTTTTCCTAAACTCTCAAATAGAAAAACCTAACCAAGTCACAAGAGAAAAAAATAAAAACGGAAAAATGAATGAATTGGTATTTACACCTTTTCAAATAGATAGTATATATTGTGTTAAATTTCTATTTGCTAACACAAATTATAATTATTATATGAGAAAATTTGTTTTTATGGTGGAACTTGAAATTCTCATTATGGACATTTTGATCTAAATTTTAACAAAAATAGACATGTAATAAATTTTGGATATTTTTATAAATGATCACGTAAAAGTAAACATTTCTTACAATTTCCTCACCACGAAATAAGTTTCCTGTCAACATTTGATTATTTATCAATATGTTTGCAACTTCCATTGATATATCTTACAAATAACTATTCTTTTTTTTTCCCCTAAACTATCAAACAAGAAAACCTAACCAACTCACAAGAAAAAAAAACGGAAAAATGAATGAATTGATATTTACACCTTTTCAAATAGATAGTATATATTGTATTAAATTTCTATTTGCTAACACAAATTATAATTATTATATGAGAAATATTGTTTTTATGGTGGAACTTGAAATTCTCATTATGGACATTTTGATCTAAGAGCATGTTTGGTACGGCTTAAAATCCAATTAAAATTGAAAATATGACCGTTATTGGGTCTCACCCATCTAATAAAAGTCAACAATAACGGCTATATTTTCAATTTTAATCTGATTTTAATCTCTACCAAACACTCTATAAATTTTAACAAAAATAGACATGTAATAAATTTTTGATATTTTTACAAATGATCACGTGAAAGTAAATATTTCTTACAATTTTCTCACCACGAAATAAGTTTCGTGTCAACATTTCATTATTTATCAATATGTTTGCAACTTTCTTTGATATATCTTACACACAACTATTCTTTTTTTCCTAAACTCTCAAATAGAAAAACCTAACCGACTCACAAGAAAAAAAAAACGGAAAAATGAATGAATTGATATGTGCACTTTTTCAAATAGAAAGTATAGATTGTGTTAAATTTCTATTCGCTAACACAAATTATAATTATTATATGAGAAAATTTGTTTTTATGGCGGAACTTGAAATTCTCATTGTGGACATTTTGATCTAAACTTCAACAAAAATGGACATGTAATGAATTTTGGATATTTTTATAAATGATCACGTGAAAGTAAATATTTGTTACAATTTCCTCACCAAGAAATAGATTTCGTGTCAATATTTGATTATTGATCAATATGTTTGCAACTTTATTTGATATATCTTACAAACAACTTTTTTTTTTTTTCCTAAACTCTCAAATAGAAAAACCAAACCAACTCACAAGAATAAAATATAAACGGAAAAATGAATGAATTGATATTTGCACTTTTTCAAATAGATAGTATAGATTGTGTTAAATTTCTATTTGCTAACAGAAATTATAATTATTATATGTGAAAATTTGAATTTATGGTGGAAGTTGAAATTCTCATTATGGACATTTTGATCTAAATTTTAACAAAAATGGACATGTAATAAATTTTGGATATTTTTACAAATGATCACGTGAAAGTAAACATTTTTTACAATTCCTCACCCCGAAATAAGTTTCCTGTCAACATTTGATTATTGATCAATATGTTTGCAACTTTTTTTGATATATCTTAAAAACAACTATTCTTTTTTTCCTAAACTCTCAAGTAGAAAAATCTAACCAACTCACAAAGGAAAAAAATTAAAAACGGAAAAATGTTTACGTGGATTTCAATTTTAAGTACTGCAGTATCTCTGGGCCCACAAACTAAACCCATTGCTTGGACAACGAGAGTAACCCAAGATTCGAAAACTTCCCATTTGGCAAGTGGCAACCCGCTTCTAAACTAACTACCGACACCAATTGACAAACCACACACTTCCACGTGTCAACCAGCCATAATCAAACAAAATAGGGAAGATTGCACCATTGCTCCCCAATTTATTGCCATAGTACCACCGTTGTTTCTCACCATTCATAAATATAAAAGTTGATCTTCATTGTTTATTTTAGCTCGTGCCTGACTAAGAAACTAAATGCGCGTCTGATGTAGATTTTTCTAATAATAGATTTATTGAAAGCGATCTTTGAGAGAACTTGTGATTAAAAACTAGAAAAAAGTTAAGGGTCAATGTACAAAATTATTTTACTGAAAGAATGTTTAAGTAGATGTTTTCGGTCACTTAGCCTTATTTGAATCGCATTCTTTAAAAATTCATCTTTTTTTTTTTAAGCTGATTTTCAATCATACTACAAATAAATTAAAAAAAAAAAATTCTACTTTTTAATCGCACATTCACCCAACAATCATTATTACAAAATCTATTAACCCAAAAAATGGGTCAAACAAACCCTTAATGCTAGAAAATTGGGATATGAGTGCAACAAATGAAAGGTTTGAACATATATGCAATACCTATGAAAGGTTGGACACCCGGAGTGCAAAATATAATGATGCGCCCCTGTCACAGCACAAGCAAAACACGTTCTATTTGCTGGTTATATATCTACTGCAAAGAGTGCGTAGAAATCTTCTTGTACACATTATCTGAGAGTCAGAGCTTACATTATCACTCTCTTTTGTTGTTCGATTTTGAGAATTTGGGATCAAACTGTAAGAAAAAATGGAGTTATTTTACTATATGGTGTTTGGGGCTTTGGGGACAGTGGTGGCAGCACTGGAGCTCAGTAAAAGTAACAAGGATCGGGTTAATACTTCTCAAGCTTTCAATTCCTTCAAGAATAATTACCTTCTCGTTTACTCTCTCATGATGGGTATGTAATTATATACCCCAGATCTGGGCCTTGCATGTTTAGTATTTTCATACTTGCATACATCTTTTGCATGCAATGATTTTCAAGGAATTGAGATTTTCGCTTTATTCAGTTTTTTGCGATTTAGTATCCATGATTTGTTATCTGATCTTCTGAATGAGTGAAGGATTATGGATTTGATGCATTGAGCGTATGCTTTGCAGTTGTTCATATTTTTTTACTTTTTTTTTTTGGATCTAGATCTCAGCTGGTTTTTGTTTTTCTATACCTGAGGTAACGTAGTAGGATGAAAATGATTGAATTCGTGGACATTCGATTTGGTGTTCAGGGACTAGGAAAAGCCTCAATTAATTAAATTGGGCGGGATTTGATTATTTTGTTTGTTGGTTTGTTTAATTTGAAGTTGAATTTCGTATATGGAATGCACTCCGCTGATTGAAACTAAGTTTCACATGCAATTGTGATGTGTGAGGCCTATATTGTTCTTCATTTAGATCCAGTCTTATTTTGCAGTTTTGACAGAGCTGTCAATAGTCCCTATTTCAAAATCGGTTGAGTTTTGCGCATATGACTTCTTTCTTCAGTCACTAGCTATTTCAAACTATTCCATGCATCATCTCTCACTACAGGTTAACTCAGCTATTTGTCTTATTATGTTATAAAAATAATGTCTGCAATCTGTTCCTCTTGATTCTATGCTATATTTGAAATATTTTGCAAATTTCAATTAAATTTTTTTCTTAATAGGCAGAAGAGAGAATGTCGGCTTAGTTTTCCATCTTTCATGCTTTCTGTTTTTCTTTTACCCCACTTACATCTAGTATCCAAGGGAGATCAATTTTAAGTTGATGCAACGTATGTTCACACATTATTTTCCTATGGTATCAGCTGCATTTGACATCTACTAATATGAAATCTTATTGTCACATTATGTTTATACTTGGCTTTCAGTGATGGCTTTAGCAAATTGTTTGGGTTTTAAGAAATAATTGAAAATAATAGTCTTTGTTCTTGCTGATGATTGGTCTTTGTGGCTATAGCTGGTGACTGGTTGCAGGGCCCTTATGTTTACTACCTTTACACAACTTACGGCTTTACGAAGGGGGAAATTGGCCAGCTCTTTATCGCAGGATTTGGATCTTCCATGCTGTTTGGAACCATTGTTGGATCTCTAGCAGATAAACAGTGAGATATCCTCTTGAAATTACGTGAATTAAATTTTATAGTTTTATGTGAATTTCCCTTTGAGTTATATAATGAAATTTCAGGGGACGGAAGAGAGCATGTGTGACTTACTGCATAACGTATATACTGAGCTGCATCACCAAGCATTCTCCTCAGTATAAAATTCTGATGGTAGGACGTATTTTGGGCGGTATTGCCACGTCTCTCCTGTTTTCAGCATTTGAATCATGGCTCGTGGCAGAACACTTCAAGGTGAGGGATCTTGGACATAGTGGTGACAGTTAGCTAGTGCAGTCCAACTGTTTTGTTACTACATATATGTGATTCAGTAGCTGGGAATTATGCAACCCCACAAAGTCATACCTAATTTTATAATAAACTTGCTGAAAGATGGTTCAGTCTGGAATTTATATACTCTTGATCTTTGTACATATCGGGAACTCAAATCACAAATTGATTGTACGTAGGATGGATGTGTTGGGGGCGTGTGGATTTTGTTTTATTCAAGAAGGCCTCATTTTATATCCAAATGATTGAAAAATATTTGCCCTTTACTGACTCTTGACAGTGTCAAGATTTAATACTTAGCCCCTGTTTGATATCCTTTTTCTCAAAACTCTTTTTTTCTAGATACTCATTTTCAACCACACATTCACACAATAAAATATTCTGTACACAAACCCAAATCATTTCCTTACTTTTTAATCACGCATTCTCCAAAAATTCATAATTCAAAACTTTGTTTTTCTTAAATAATTGCCACCAAACATGGGTAATTCTAAGTCAACAATTAATTTTAACCACATATTTCATAGGGCCCACAACTCTTCAACCACGCATTTCATCAGCTTTTTATTAAAATTTATTAAAAATCTGATATTAATCCTCACCAATCAAGGGCTTAGTTCATTGAGTGAAAGCCTGTTCTTTTATATTTGTAACGTTAGCGAAGTTCATGGAATTACTCATCGACTATGGAAACTACTTAATTCTAATGATTACTGATTGCAATTTATTTCAATATATATTTTCTCCAGAGGGGTTTCGATCAGCAGTGGCTCTCATTAACTTTTTCTAAGGCAATATTCCTTGGCAATGGTCTTGTTGCTATTCTCTCTGGGTTGTTTGGAAATCTACTAGTTGATACCTTAAGTCTTGGGCCTGTGTCACCCTTTGATGCTGCCTCTGTCTTTCTAGCTATTGGAATGGCTGTTATATTATCATCATGGACTGAGAACTATGGGGACTCTTCAGAGAGCAAGGACTTGCTTACTCAGTTCAAGGGTGCGGCTGTAGCAATTGCTTCAGGTAGATTTCTAGATATAACGCTATGCTGTATTATTTACTTTAAGCCCTTGTTTTGTTTGGAATTTTGGTAGATTTTGATAAAAGTTAATGAAATGTGTGGCTGAAAATGAGTTTCGAGAAAAAGATGAGTTTTAAGAAATGGGGGTCAAACAGGGGCTATGTTTAAAGAGTTTTTGTGGAGTCATTACAGTGAAATTCGAGTCATATGTCACAGTTTTGATCCATTTGGACCCCGTCTACCCGTCAATTGCCTCAAGTAATACGAGAAAAGACAAACCAATAATAGGGTGCAATTATCCTCTCTAAATACTTGTAAGTGGTGGGTCCAGCTTAATAAATGTTCAAATTCTTTTTTGCCACCCGGTTTGTTTTGTTCAATAATTACTTTTCTCTACTGATATTTTCCAATTTCATGGAGCTTAGTAGAACGATTTATGTTTGACAGATGAGAAGATTGCTTTACTGGGTGGAATTCAGTCTCTATTTGAAGGTTCAATGTACACATTTGTATTTCTCTGGACACCCGCACTGAGTCCAAATGATGAAGAGATTCCTCATGGTTTTATTTTTGCAACTTTCATGTTGGCTTCAATGTTGGGAAGCTCTATTGCATCTCGTTTATTGGCCCGCAACTCAACTAGAGTAGAGAGCTACATGCAAATTATTTTCGTTATTTCTTCTGCCTCCCTTCTGCTTCCCATATTGACGAATGTATGTCCAGAAATACACTTGTTTGTTTTGTTTGACCCTTTCATGGTGGATTATGTCTAAGTGCTTATTACCTGTGGCAGTTCTTGGTCACTCCTTCAAAGGTGAAAGGGGGCGGCATCACTTTTGCGGGTTGCCTCCAAATTCTTGGCTTCTGTACTTTTGAGGCTTGTGTAGGGATTTTCTGGCCATCCATTATGAAGATGAGATCCCAATACATCCCTGAAGAGGCTCGAAGTACCATCATGAACTTCTTTCGCATCCCCTTAAACATCTTTGTTTGCATCGTTCTATATAACGTACGTTACTGGATCTTTTTATGTTTAATGGCTTCAGCTATATATTTTATCCTGTGTTTGCATGAATAGATCGAGACTGCAATTCATGGCAGTAAGAACTTTCTGCGTACGCTTTTATTTTTCTTTATGAATCTCCAGGATCTGCCTTATCTGATCCATAATGTGATTAAAATTATTGCATTATGCACGTGCAATTTCCAGTTAATTCTTTTAATTGTTAAACCTTTTTGTATTGTGTTTGAAGGTCAATGCATTCCCCATCACAGTCATGTTTGGAATGTGTTCGATTTTCCTCTTTGTCGCATCCATTTTGCAGAGACGGCTTGCAGTAATTGGAGATAAGCCAAGTGAGTATTTTCTTTTCTGTTAGATGGACTTTATGCTATAATGCAACACCAATTATTTATTTCATTCACTGTTCGAAATTGGCATCTTCTCGTAAGTTGATCATTTAGCACTGTCGATAACCAAATTCTATTTTCTTATTTTTGTTTGTTTTACTCGTATATTTCTTTTATTTTTGTGACAGAGACAGAAGATTGGGCTATGTTGAAGGAAAGAGATGCCGAGGCTGAGCCATTGAATGCTCCTCCTTAATCCCAACTGTTTGGACTACAAAAACAATTTTGGAGGTCTTTAACGACCACCTTTTCCTTATAGCCATAATCCTCAGGTAAATTCAATTTGATAGTGACCATTCAAAAACTTTGCAAAAAGTTGGTTGGCAATGGAACAATGAAGAAAATAGGGTCGAAAGAATGCTCTGCCTTTGCTCTTAGGATTATCTGTGTCTGTAATTTTAATATTACTTCATTTCCCTATTCCGGGGTTTGCATCAAGTAATCCATAGGACCGGCCATAGTTTTGTTTTTGACATTTTTATCATTTTTGAACTACTTATTTTTACCATAATAGTGAAATGCCACGAATGATTCTTTCAATTTGTCATCTTACATTTGTGAGTTCCTACCATTTTTTTTTCTCCTTCTAAACATGATGTTGCATTTGAGTTCCTACGTTTTTGTACGAAAGTGGCATCATCTAAGCTTGTTAAGTTTGTGTACACCTATGATGCATGGTGTATTACTGCGTGTCCGAAACTCTTCGAACACTTGCTTAAAAATAACACATGATTGTGTTCGTGTTCGTGTTCGTGACATGATAGCTATTTGTAATAATTTCATTAGTGTAAGCGTTCTGTCTTAACGGAAGCCTCCGTGCAAGTTCGACCCCATAATCGTCCTCAGTGAGTGGTCAACAATATATTAATGTAATATATGTTGTCATGTGGATTGATATTTAGCACCAATTAGTGGTGGAATCAGCATCCGACGAGCCATGATGGTCACGTGTGCTAGCTCTGTCGAATTTTTTTCTTTCCATATTTTGGATGACCGTTCGGCAGTCACTAGGCACAATAATTTTATATAGTACTAAAAATTATGATAGTATTATGTTATTTTAATCTTTATGATAGCACATACATGGTCGGTTTTTAATTTAGGGTTCGTTTGATTGCAAGAGTGGAAAATTGGTGGAAAAAAAATGTTTTATAGGGAAAAAAATTTCATATAAAATGTTTTACAGAGAATTGTAATTAAGTGTGTTTGATTGGTATAATTTTTCATGAAAAATGCTGAAAGTTTGGAGTCCGTTTGGCTTCCTTTTTTATGAAAATTGTCCATTAAAGTGATAATATTTTCTACTATTGGATCTAGAATTTGTTCCAATTGTCAAAAATAAAAAAAATTGAAAAAAAAATAATCATACCGAATATCATTCGTTTGGCTTTGTTTTGCATGGAAATTGTCAGCAAAAGTGAAATTTTTTTTACAATGGTTGATAGAATTTGTTGCCATTACTAAAAAAAAAAAAATGGTGAAAATTGCTTTCCCGTCTAATAGGTAGGAAAACAAAATCAAGAAAGTGTGCATCAAATGGTTGTACCTAGAAAAAGGTGGAAAACGTTTTTCATTGAAAAATTTACCCATCAAACAACTTTTTAAGGGTGAAAAATGAAAATGTTTTTGTTTTCCATGGAAAATTAAGGCTATAAATAAATATGAAAAAAGAAATTTGTGTATACAAGACATGGTGGTGGGTTAATAATAAAACTTAATAATTGATATTATTGTCTCTCTCTTTGTTTCAACTAAAAAAAGACATAAATAAGAATCTGTACAAGGCCTTGTTAAGAATCAGCAGACTGTAGGTAATTTATAACTTAATTGTCAATTATCATCTGACCAATTAAACATGAAAATGAACTCCAAGCAACCATTCATTTCTGTCCCATTCAATAGCATAAATCTCCACTAGATTTTCTGTAGGGGGAAAAGATTCTGTTATCTTCAGAAAAAAGTTTATCTACATTTCCATTTGAATCTACTGTACCTGTTGACTGGATTTAAATAATCCATTTTTTGCATAATTATATAAAATTACAGATAAATGCAAAGAAAAGTTTAAGCACGTGATATTCTTAATCTGAACCACTGAATTATTAATTACTAGTCTATGTGCCTTAGACTTATCTTTATAGGCATGAATGCATGTGGAGAATGATAAGCATCTCCTTTTGATTTAGCCAATATTCTCAGCTTCTTAGAGACTGGCGCATTATTTTGTTCATAATGATAATGGTTATAAATTGCCTTATTTCTAATAACTTTGGATCGAAAACATATATAGTCTAAAAGTTTCAGGACTAGAACCAAGTTATTATCATAGTGTAATAGGATGAGAAGGGATGGATGGCCGGGCCATGAGAAGTGTTATGAATTGCACAAGATATATGTGTAGGATGAAATAATTCAAAGAATCAAGAACACAAGATTTTACGTGAAAACTCAAGATAGAAATAACTATGAGTAGAGGAGAAAATTCACTAAATCAAAATAATGATTTTGTTATAAGATTTAATGCTCTCAATCAAAATTTATTGTTCTCTAATTTTATGAAGAGTTTACAAAGCGTGAAATATATATATAAAACCTAAAAAACTGTGTTTGGAATGGACTAGGTATCATAAAACACGTCAAAATTGAAAACAGACCAGGCTAGATAACACAGTCGCTTGAGCGCCGTGCTCCACAAGCAGCAAGCAACTTCTATGGTGCTCGTGTAGAGCAAGTGGCGTGCAGTGCCTTGAATAGTGCTTAGGTGCTGAATATCTTTTCCAAAATTGTTTTTTCCACCCAACACCTTCCAATTTCATCAACCATGGTGGCCGGAATCGCTCCTGAAGCTCACTTCCTACAAATCTGGAATTCGTCGGAAGCTCAACATTCAGCCACCACCATGAATGGAACTCACCACCGATCGAAAGCCCGCAACCAGGCGACCTCAACCATGGTACCAATTTACCCCAAACATCATCTCAACAACTTGAATTTAATCAAGAAGTTCTGCCCGTCGCAAAGTTCACAAAGCTGGATCTGAATAATCGAAATTCCAACACCGTCCGGTTGACCCATTGTCACGAACCACATAGGTTATCTTCCCCCCCCCCCCCCCACCAGCTGGAGTACATTTCCCAACCATGGGTCAAGTCCAATTTTGCCCAGAATGCGATGAATTCATGGCTACAATAAGGGCTCTATGCGAAAAATCTGGAATGAAGGTCTCTGATGATTCTAAGTTGCTCCAAATGTTTAATTCGACTACTAAATCTTCAATTGATGATGGAAACAGCATGGGTCATCAACCAATTCAGCCAATTAACAATTCAAAAGCCGGATTGAACCTCCTTCAAGTCCGTCCACGCAATGACAAATTGGATGATTCAATTTCTGATTTTGCTGCAGTTTTACCACTCAATTCTACCAACATCAATTCAATTGAGGCCTAATATTGTAGGTAACATGACAATTAATGGAAAGGATGCACAATTGAATCCCAATTTGATATCCTATGTTAAGGTTGTTGAACCCCCTTCAATTCCTAAGTCTGGTAATTGCATTTTTCAGGTGATAAGGCACCAATACCTTAATGCACTTATGGTAGCTATGCCCCCGATCAATAGCTTGGCTAATTTCACTTTCAATTTTGAGCCCATTTAGCGCACTAAACTTCAAAAGGATTTTGAAGTCCCCTTGATATAGAGACCACTCATAATCGTACTCAACAAGTTCGAAATGTTGGGCTTAGGTCTGGTCCGATACAGGATAATGCCTCACGTGTTGTCTCACGAGCGTGTGGACCACCGATGCGTTCATGCCTGTCCTTTTGTAGGAAATACCATTGCTTCAAACTCTTCTAAAGCACCTATTGGCTCTTTTGGTGCTCCAAGTAACAATCAAGCTCCACGGTCTTATGCTACTGTTGTAAATAATAGACCGAATATTACTCAGGCTGATCAAGGTATACAACAATTTTATGCGCTTTGGTTTTATTGGAAATTATGAAATTGGACTCATTGATGAAACACACATTATTATTCATATGGCGCACGAGGATGATTATTCACGATTAATCCTCAAACCCACTTGTTATATTGATGGTTGTCTTATGTGGGTTTTTAAGTGGACCCCTAGTTCTAGTTCTAAGCATGAGGTTCCTATTGCTCCAGTATGGGTTTCATTTCCTTTGCTCTCTATCCATTCTCGGGCTAAGAGTGCATTATTTGCTATAGCTAATGCTATTAGACTCCCGCTTCGTATTGACGAAGCAACTTCTAATCTTCGACGACCTAGTGAGGCACGAGTATGTATTGAGGTTGATCTGGAATGTAAACTCCCTGATAGAGTATGGATTGAGAGGGAGAAGATGGGGGATATTGGCAACTTGTTGTATATGATAAGGTGCCAAACTTCTGCTTTCGATGTCAACACTTCGGACTTTCGGATGAGAGTTGTTCCAGTGGTATGCATCTTGCCCCACCATCTGTGGGTTTGGTTGTTGTTGACCGGACTATAGGCCTAATCCAGTTTTGGCTAAGGATAATGGTAAGGTGAAGGAGGTTATGACTACGCCTCGCCAGAGATGGACACCTATTAAGAGAAATCTAAGGAGACAAGACAATACATCAGATTTGATTTCTCATTTTACTCCTCAGACTATTACCACTATTGCACCTATTATCCCCGTCGCTACAGTTACTACATCATAGACATCTGCTAATCATGTGGCTCCAAGTCTTTATACTTCTCTACCCGTTATTAGCAATATTGCTCCACATATAACTACCTATCTACCATAAGATCATTCTACAGTTGCTCCCATTAGGGGGGGTTTCCTATGATTACACCATCTCCTTATTTAGCAGTTCAGTCTCCAGACCCCATCATCAGTACTCCTATGATGGTTAGTTCTACATATTTTGATCCTCTCTTGGTGGACATGTTAGAGAGGCCGCAGGGTGATATGGAGCCAGATGTTCCTATTATCTCTGCACCTTATCAGCAGAATATAGAAGTTTTTTATCTACAGATCAGTTAGATTCTAATGTATTTTCTCATATTGAAGTTCATCAACATGGTTCATATCGTCGATCTTCTGTTGATGACTTGGCGGTGTGGCTGGTAGAACTGAGGATGATGGTTTTGTCTCAGTTGGTCGGAAAACAAATTCGAAAGCTAGTGATACTTCATTTCCTAGGATGGTGATCAGGAGTTGATCACATGATACCTCTTCACGCACATCTAGATGAATACCATCATATCGAATGCGAGAGGTGTAGCTACTATAGCTACTCGTCGGCTCTTGAAGAGACTTATACACCTTCATCAGGTTTATCTCTTAGTTATACTGGGGCCTTTTGTTCTTAAGCATATATTTGCGTATATTCAACGATATCTATGCTTTAACACGGGAATTCAAAATGTGTCGAACAAGATCTGATTTTTTTGGAACGAGGGGACTACTGTTACTGTTATTGTTGATCATCCCCAGTTTCTTTACGTTAGAGTTGAGGATCCTGGACTAGCGCGTCCTATCTCTTTGACTCCTGTCTATGTTTCATACGACCTAGCTACCAGGAGGGATTTGTAGGATGGTCTTTACCATATTTTCCTCGATATAGATGACCATTGGTTACTTAGTGGAGACTTTAACGTTATTGCACATGATGGTGAGCGCACTGGTCATAATACTCGTGATTGAGGAACTACTGCTTTCTCTGATATGATGTTAGATTGTGGCTTGGAGGACCTGATTTCCTTGGGAATCGATATACTTGGACCAACGATCGAGTCAGAAAGAGATTGGATAGGGTACTCATTAATTCTACAGATGCAGCATTCTGTCGACAACTTACAGTGAGGCATTTGAATCAGACTTCATATGATCATTCGCCTTTATTACTTCAGTGGGTCTCTGATGATGATTTGGGGCCTAGACTTTTCAAGTTCCTCAACGTTTGGACCAGACATCATAATTTTTCATCCTTTGTCGTTCAGTAGTGGTCGCTCCCTACTCATCTTACGGGAATGGCTGCTCTTTAGGAGAAGTTCTTTAAGCTGAAATAAGGACTGCGTTGGTTGAATCTACATGTGTTTGGAGATGTTTTCCCATGGGTGCAAGATGTTGATGATATGATGGATGAGGTAGAGACAATATATGATATAGATCCTACACCGGAGCATCGTAACCTATTTCATTATGCACAAGCAGTTTTGACCCAGACCTTATCTATTGAGGATGATTTTTGGAAGCAAAAGTCCGGTTCATGGTGGGTATGTGAAGGAGATCACAATACTCATTATTACCATGCGATAGTTTAGGGACGTCGGATCAAATCACCTATTAGGTCCATCAGGATGCAGACAGAGAAAGTCTTAGCTACTCTTACAGACATTCAGATTTCAGCTATTGTATTCTATCAAGATCTTCTATCTGCTCCTAGACAATCGTTGGACCCCATTCTATCTGATATCATCCCTAGGCTTTTGACAAAGGATGATAATTTGAAACTAAATCGCATCCATTTGATTCATGAAGTATGAGAGATAGTGTTTGGTATAGATGATGACACTGAAGCCAGACCGGATGGATTCTCATCCCTATTCTTCCAGCATTGTTGGGACATTATTCAGAATGATGTATACAGGGCAATATTGGACTTCTTTGATGGCGGCCATCTTCCACGGGGTTTTGCTACTACTACTATAGTATTGCTAATAAGAGGGATGATACTTGTACATGGACCGACGTCAGACCCATCATTTTATGTATAGTGTTCAATAAGCTTATTACTAAGCTTTGAACACAAGATTGAGTACACTGTTACCGCTATTATCTCTCCTTAACAAAGTGGGTTCATACTTATTCGCCTAATTGGGGACAATGTTCTATTAGTTCAGTAGCTTCTTCATACTTTGGATGATAGAGTGCGAGGGGTAGCACCATGCTGAAGCTAGACATGGCTGAAGCATATGATCGTATGGATTGGGGCTTCATTTATTCTATATTAGAGGCATTTGGATTTGACCAGATCTAGATCGATAGGATCAGGTAGTGCATTTCGGAGTGTCATTTTTCTATACCCCTAAATGGCCGCCTATGTGGTTTTTCCCCCGTCACGAGGGCTCAGATAGAAAGATCCTATCTTGCCATCCTTGTTCATCATAGTTGCTGATTACTTCACACGACTGCTCAGTCAGAGGTTTTAGGAATATCCTAGTATGTGTTATGACATGGATGTAGTACTTTTGGTCTCACATCTTTCATTTGCTGATGATATGATCATATTCGCCAACGATCAAAAATAGTCTATCAAGTGGATACTTAGTTGCCTTGAGCATTATGAGAGGTTTCCGATCAGTCGGTGAACAGGGACAAGAACAGACTTATACAACTAGATGGGCATCTATTAGTCAGATTAGACGATTAGAAATTTTGACTGGTTTTTGTCACCATCAATAGCCTTTCACTTATCTAGGAGTCCCCTTATTTAAGGGGACCAAGATGAGCTTTATTTATGATGACCTTATACAGAAGGTTGGGGACATGATCTCAAATTGGGCTTCACGACTTTTATCATATGGGGGTCATATTACTTTGCTGAGGTCTGTGCTCTCCTCCGTGCCATTACACCTTCTTCATATCATGCAGCCCCCTAGGCTATCCTGAAGAAATTTGAGAGCATCTTTGCGCGATTCTTATGGGATTCCAAAGAACAGGCATGATATTTACATTGGCAGAGCTGGAAGGAGATATGCATTCTTACTGATGAGAGTGGTCTAGCTTTAAGAGATCATGATATGGTGGACACCTTCTCTATGAAGATTTGGTGGTTGTTCCGTTCTCAGAGATCTCTTTGGGCTCAGTTCTTACGGGCTAAGTATTGTATGAGACACATCCTTTATTCGCAGCAATTCCTTACTCAGCTTCTCATATCTAGAAGAGGCTGAAATTAGTTGGGCCTTGGATAGAGGTACACATTGCATAGCACCTTGGAGCAGGTCAGATTTTCTTTTTGCATGATTGCTGGATGGGTGAGACCACATTGGCGTCCATATTCCCACACAGACAGCACACATCTGCTATGGTGCGTGATTTTTTTATGATATTGGGTGGGATATTGGACATTTATTACAAGTTCTCCCTCTTCGTATGGCGGAGCAGATAGGGACTATACGTTTATGTGTTGATGCTCCAGATCGAATTTTTTGGCGAAATACATCGGATGGAAACTTCATTACCAAATCAGCATAACAGCTCGTACATTCGGGATGCCAATATCAGAATTCGTACCGAATACTATAGAGCTCCATTTTGCCTGTCACTGTCTCATTTTTTTGCCGGAGACTATGGCATGGCCTCATTACAGTAGATGTACCTCATTCCAGTAGATGTAGTTATTCAAAGGAGGATTGGATGCCAGTTGGCTTATCGCTGTCAGTGTTGTTCCGAGACTGAGACTATCAATCATATTTTCACAGCAGTAGCATCTCCAATCTGGTATGAAAACATTTTGAGCATATTTTTTAGATACCTATGAGTTCAGGAGAGGGAGTCGGACATAGATTCTAGATATGAAGGTATTCTGGACAGTATGTTCGTTGTGAACATATTTGCATTATCATTCATCTACTAATATATTGGTATCTATGGATCGCGAGAAATGATGTAAAGCATAGAGGGATTTGTATGGTAGCCAGACGTATCATTTGGAGGGTCTATTGCATGATCTCTTTTCTTCATATGGGAGGACTGTTAGAGCTATGCATTGGCGAGGGGATTTGACACTTGCACCCGTATTTGATATTTTCTTGGACCTCCTTCCCCATCTTCCCCTATTCTGGTTTGGTGATGCACTCCATTATCGATCTATCAAGATCAATACTGATGGATGCGTCAATGATGGTTGTACGAGTGGCGGAGGTATCATCAGAGATCACGCTATTAGGGCTTTTTCAGTTTCGTATGGACCATGCATGATATTAGAGGTAAAGCTCTGGGCTATTCTTGACGATATTTTACTAGCTCAAGAACTGGATTATTCAGGGATTTGGGTTGAGTCAGATTCTACAGTGGCTACTCATTACATCACTAGAGGAAGATGACCTTGAGCCATTCAGGGCATCCTTAGACGTATCACAGACATTATATCGTTTAATAGAGATACAATCTCTCACATTTACAGAGAAGGAAATCAAGTTGCAGATGCTCTTGCTACTGAAGGTTGGGATCATCGATGATATTAAGTATATGGACCACTTGACCTATCACAACATATTAGGGCTTTAGTACAAGTTGACGACATGGATTTCTCAGTATTAGAGTCTGAATTTTACAGTAAGTTTCAATACTTTTTCTTTGTTTTTTTCTTTTACATTAGTTCTTATTGTAAAGGAAGTAGTACTTCCTTGTTTACTACTTTATTTCTCGTCATTTACTTTCATTGTAAGGAAAGTAATACTTCTTCTTTTACTGCTCTCCTTATTTTCATGTAACCATGATATTCCTCCACCACAAGTGAGAGCATATTAATAAAATCTTGGAGGTACTGCCCTCCTTTAACTAAAAAAAAAAAAAAGCCTCTTCCACACAAGTCCCTAAGGGATAATTCAATAACAAATAACAACCAATTTCAAGCAATGCTTTAACTTGGCAATAGGGAATGTATTTGTCAACATATTAGTGGAATTTTTCTTGGTATCAACATCGTTCACTACAATATCACAACGAGTAACCACATTATGCATAAAATGATACCTCGCATCAATGTGCTTTGTCCTCTGGTGAAACATCTTATCATTTGTTAGAAAAATAGCACTTGACTATCACAATAAATTGTAGACATCTGAAAGTCTTCACCGATTTTACCAAACCATCCCCTCGACCACATAGCTTCCTTACAAGTCTCCGTAATAGCCATGTACTTTGCCTCAATAGTAAATAATGACATTGTATTATGTAATGTAGCATTTTAGCTTATAGCAAAACCTCCAATGGTAAACACATACCCTATAAGTAATCTCATTTTATCAAAACCTCCTACAAAATCTGAATTAACATACCTAATGACTCCCTCTATATCTACCACAAAATCTAAACAAGCATTAGTAGAGTCAAGCAAGTATCTGAATATCTAGTGCACTGCTTTCCAACGTTCATTTCCAAGATTTTCCATGTATCTGCTAACTGCACTGATTACATAAGCTAAATGTAGGCGTGTACAAACAATAGCATACATAAGTGATCCAACTACACTTGAATAAAGAACCCCATGTAGTTAATTTCTTCACTAAGCTGAGCTCGCCTTCATTATCTCCGATTTATCCTTGGCAACTATCGACATATCATCTACATAAAGTAGTAGATATATAAATGACCCATCATCACACTTCCTAAAGTATAAAAAAACTATCATAACTGCTTCTTTTAAAGTCATGAGTAATCATGAATGAGTTAAACCTTTAATACCACTCTCTCGGTGACTACTTCATTCTATAAATGGACTTTTCAATTAACACACATAGTTTTCCTTTCTAGTGACTACAAAAACCTTTGGCTGTTGCATAAAGACGTTCTCTTCAAGTTCTTCATGTAAGAATATTGTCTTCACATCTAATAACTCAACCTCTAAATCAAATTTAGCCATAGTACCAAGCAAATTTCTAATTGAGTTGTGCTTTACAACTGGAGAAAACACGTCTGTGAACTTGATTGTGACTTTTAGTTATTAATCTTGCCTTATACTGGCTTCTTTAGCTTCTGATATACCTTCCTTCCTTTTGAACATCCATTTACAATTAACAACATTATTCTCCTTAGGTAATTTCACTAAGTCCCATGTACCATTCTTATGAGGTGATTTCATTTTCTCTTGCTTAGCAATCATCCATTTACCAAAATCATTGCAACTCACTGCTTCTATGTATGTAGCAAGTTGTTTACTAGAATCAATATTTTCAGCCACATTTAGCGCATAAGTTACCAAGTCAGTTTCTCCATACTTTTTAAAGGTCTAATCACCCTTCTAGGTCTATCTTTAGCATTAGAATACTCTGGTACCACTAGTGGTGGTGGTAAATCGGTACTCTCCTTCATTTCTGAACTAAACTGAAGAGAAGATTCTAGTTTAGATGTTGAACTAATCTCCAACTCTACTTGAGTATTTTCTTTCTGTTGATTTGTATTACCAAAATCTCTAAAAGGTAAACTGTATTCCATTGCATGTTCATCAAATACCACATATCTACAATTCACCACCTTATTTGTTTCTAGAAACCAAAGTTTATATCTCTTAACATCGAATTTATAACTAAGAAAGATGCACTTTCTAGACCTGACTCCAATTTTCCATTATTCATATGAACATAAGTAGGGCACCCAAATATTTTCAAATCTAAGTAATTAGGAGAAGTATCAGCCAATACATCTTCTAGAGTCTTTTTTTTTCAATAGCAATTGAGGGTAAACGGTTGATAATGAAACAAGCTGTAGATACAGCTTTAGCCCAAAATGTTTAGGCAACCCAAAATTTGAAAGCATAGCTCGGCCATCTCTATCAAGGTCTTCTTCATTCGTTCTATCATACCATTCTGCTATAAAGTACCACGCATAGTCAAGTGCCTTAAAATTCTCTCTGCCTTGCAGAAACTATTGAATTCATTCAAACAAAACTTTAATACATTATCTATGCTGAGACGTTTCACTTGCTTTCCAGTATGTTTCTTAGTCATTGTATTCCATTCTTTGAATGTAGCTAACATATCACACTTCTGCTTCAAGAAGAAAATCCAAACCTTTTTGGAGAAATCATCAATTATTGTCAACAAATAATATGCACCTTCTTTAGAAGGGACCCCCACCGATCTCCAAATATCATAATGGATATAATAAGGCGTTCTCTTTGTATTGTGACTTCCTTTACTAAATATGGACCTCTTCTGCTTTCCAAAAACATAATGCTCACAGAACTTCAACATGTTATTACTTTACCCATCAACTAGTCCTTTTCTGCTCAATTTAGCTATCCAGGGCTGAGCTTCTTTGTCCTTTCATAACAACAAGAGCTCACATGCTTACCTTTGTAACTCTACTTTTACTAGTGTACATATACCCCTTTTAATCAAGGGTACTCAAAGACACGAGGTTCCTCTTTAGATTTGGAACATGCCTCACATTACTAAGTATCCTAATAGCCTTGCCAAACATCTTAATAGCGACTGTTCCAATTTAAGCTATTTTACAAGGCGAGTTGTTTTCTTTAACTACTGTACTTTTCGAAACTTCTTCATACGTTGTAAACCAATCCCTATTGGGACATATATAGAATGTACAAGTTGAACCGTCTTCAATCCTTACAAAGTTTGGAATCGCCGATAGAAATCACGAGAAGCTTTCCTTCACTTTGGCTATCTCCTATAACATTGGCTTCTCCAATATCCTTAGTTTGTTTTCCCTTTTCTTTAGTTGCAGTCATCATTAATTTCTTCAATTTCTAACAATTAGCTATAATGTGCCCCTTCATCTTGCAAAAGGGACCTACTTTTTCTCTATGTCTTGACTTTCATCATCCCCTCATATTACCACCAACATTTATATCTTGATTCCTCCCATGAATAACTAAGCCTACTACCTGACCCCCAAATTCAATCATAAGATGCTTCATCTTCTCATTTGACAGTAAAGCATATAGACCTTATCAATTTTGATAGTATCACGACTATAGAGAATAATTTCTCTAAAAGTCGTACATGATGACGGAAAAGAACTCAACAAAATCAATCCAAGATCTTCCTCATCATATTTAACCTCCATAATCTCAAGATCAACTACAATTTCTTTGAAATGGTCAAGTGATCTTCAATAGATGTACATTCAGACATGCGATGATAATACAAATGTTGCTTCAAGTTAACTTATTGGTTAAATTCTTTATCATACAAAGCTACTCCATTTTCAACCATGATGCAACGACATTTTTCTCCTTAAGAATATCCCAAAGAATCTGACTTGAAACGTGGAGATGAATTTGGGACAAGGTCTTTCAATCCTACGCTGTTTTTTCTCCTGTGTCCAAGTAGAATACATTTTATCAAACCCTAATAGGGCATCACCCAAATCCATCTGCGTGAGCACGACTCACATCTTCATCTGCCATAGCGAAAACCTCGCATTGCAATCCAAAAATAGAATATTATATTTCTTTGTTGCCATGCAGAAGAGCAACCTTGCTTTGATACAAATTTGTTATGAATTGCGGAAGGTATATATGCAAGATGAAATAAAACAAACAACCAAGAACACAAGATTTTATATGGAAGAAAATCACGGGCAGGAGGAAGAGAATTCACTAAATCAAAATAATGATTTTGTTACAATATTTGATACTCTCAATCAAAATTTATTGTTCTCTGATGTTATGAAGTGGGTACAAGTTGTGGAATATATTCGAGCACAAGGCTCACGTGCAGCAAGCGGCAAGATAGCTCCATGAATAGCTCTCAGACGTTGAATCTCTATTCCAAAATCGTTTTTCCTCCCGAGAGGCACATAGACGCTGTAATGCAATGCGTGGATGCCCCGTCTCTATCCAAAACATATCTAATCCATGTTTTGACTTCTTCAAGGACTCTTCACCAAAATACCAATCGTTTTTCAACCAAAACACCAATTCCTAATGGGATTTTGGTCATAATTCAACAAGAAGGTTTTTTTTTTATTTTTTATTTTTCCTTTTGCTCAAAAAATATGTTAATACTTTAGGGCCTGAGATAGATTATCATTATATATAGAACTTCTTCTGGCTTCTCATCGAGGGTCTACTTTCTAACTAACGATACATTTCTTGTAATTTCCATATGTCAACGACCTTGTCCGATAGGTGGCCCAATGATTCAAGTGTTACTTAGTACTTATTACTTTTCGACAAGGGGTGGAAAGGATATTGAAAATATTATTTTCGCTAAGCATATATACTAAAATAGAGTAGATGGTATAGTTAGTTTCGAATGATCAAGTTGCTAAACATTAAAGCTTGATCCCAGGAATGAAAATATAGTTAGAAAAGAACAAAACATGGACACGAATTTATAGTTGATTTGCTCAACGTTAGAGGTATATCAACTTCACCATTATAATGAAGAAGAAGAATAAACACAAGTTCGTTATGCATAATAGAAAAATAATTCAATAATGCTATTCAAATTGATTGCAGTAGTAATCTTATGTGGCATAATTTTATAAATTTAAAACATGAATAACTTTTAATATTGCTATGCCACATAAAATTTCAAATATGATGATTATTGCTTTCGCGGACTATGAATACATTACTCGAAATAATTAGCTCTGGTCTCCTAACCATGAGCATATCATGCCAATAGGACTGAGGGGATTACATAGATTTTATCTTTTGTTTCATTGAATGTGTCAACAAGAAATCATTTGAATACCATTGGCACTACTGTATCTTCACATAATTAAAAGGAGAAAAATATAATCTTTTCTTAAAATCTGTTGGACTCGATATACATTGTACAGATTCACATGATTTTGCTAAACAATCCTCCACTAAGTTGGTGCTATGAACATATAAAAAGAATTGGTTTTGGATTCTTAGATCTTGAATATGACAATTTATTCTATATCATAGTTAATAATAATGTCCTTTCTTATATTGATATATATCTTTAGTCCTTGTTTGGAGGAACCAACCACAACTTTTAGAATTCAAAAACGTTAAACCTGGTTGGTTTTTGCTATAAAAGGGGGCTCTGCACCATTCTCTACATCCAAGAAACTTCTCCACCAATGGAGAAAGTGTCAAGTTCCTCTCTCATGTCCTATTTGTTGATTGTTGTTTTCGTATGTAAGGGACTTGAGATGATTCTGAGGAGTAGACATGGCGTGATATTGCTTTCGGCTCAGCACTTTCTGTTGCATTTGCATGAACAGTTGCACAATGAGCCGAGTCAATATCACTCTTGTATGCTTCTTTGCAGGGTATTTATTTTCTGCATCAAATCGGTAAGACTAATTTCAGGTTATGTACAGTTTCATTCTCTCTGATTCGTTCTTTTCATTAGTTTTAGGACTACAAAAAACTAAGCAGATCCATGATTTCTTGAAAAATGATAAACAGCTTTCATCAGTAAATTCACAGTTTGGTTCCTGACTCGAGGATTGAAAAACATTCCTTTATCAAGCTCATAAATCATACCTTTATAAATACAAGGACTTGTGTTCTTCTATTCCTTTGATGAATACATACTATTGATGTGTTTCGAGTATACAACTTCAATATTATTATGACTATAACATGAAAAGAGAAACACGAATCATCATTATAAAAGCGAATACTTTGTTATTTCAGATTCAAAAATCATTTTTGATATTCCAATGTAATTGTCTGAATTTTTTTGTGACAAAAATTAAGTAGGTTGTGATTATGGAAGCTGCTTTGCTTAGATCCGTTCATAGCATAAAGTGTTTAAACGATGAAAATTGACATCGACACAAAGCCAGAAGAAAAGAACAAGGAATATAACAGTCATGGAGAATTGAGGAATGCTTCCAACCAAATAAATATCACGATGATCTAAGTAGTGTTAAGGGATAAAATCCCACATCGGACAAAGATGAAAACATAGATCAACTTTCAAAGGTTTGAATTATTCCTATTAAAAATTGACATTTTAAGATGGAACCCTAAGTCTTTACATGGTATCAGAGCCCATAAAGTTTCAATGAGTAATTCGATCTAATTAAGACTAAAAAATGAGCAAACGAATTTCAGCTCAAACGAGCCACCATTTTAAGGAGATATGTTAAGGGATAAAATCTCATATCGGACAAAAACGAAAACATAGACCTAGCTTATAAGAATTTGAACTATTTCTTTTAATAAAGTTGACATTTTAAGATATCTTAAGTCTTAACAAATAGGAAGTCATGTAGTCCAAGAAATTGTATGTCGGGCATTGGGTAAAAAAAAAATAAAAAAATCTGCAACTCACGGTATGTTGGAGTCATAATTAATTAAAAATATCGCCCCTCTTTGAAAGCTGGTTCAACATGATATCCGAGCTTGAATTAGCAACACCTAGAAGCTTGCTCACAAAATTCTTGCTGTATAGTTTCTGTCATTTTGTGAAGAAGACTTTTAGAAGCATAAAACAGAAAAATACCAGACACTGAGTGAAAATGAAAGCATTACCAAAGAAATAGTCTTGGAGCAAAAACATATTGGGCCCGGCGGCTTATATTCTATATATACCATAGAAATGGCAAAAACTATGTAAAAAAACACATACACCTACCATCTTGAATTCTTTGTACTAACTCCATTTCAAATCGCAGTTAGTCTACCATCACTTTGTCTGATATGCAGAATATTTCTTCTTATTGTAATATTTATTACCATATTCAAACAGCGAAAGCATATAATTTATTTTAGAGTGACTTGTTTGTTTTCTTTGTTGAAATGGTCTAACTCGTCCCTACAATTTCATACTCGCACGTTGAACTTCGATCATTTTTCTCAGTTTGATACAGTAATTCAACGTTTGGATGCTTTAGACGTAGTTTTCAATCATGTGCATGTTGATAATGGTGAATGTTCAAGCTTGTATTGGTGCTAATATTATGAGTGGAGTTTCATTTGCATTTTGTGACATTACAACAAATTATCAGCCTTGGCTCTTATGGAGAGAAAACATAATGAATATAGTGCCTCATGAGGTCTGAGTTCTTTGCAGCAGCATTATATGATTACAGGCAACGTCTACATTGTTGCCTAGGTTCTTAAACCCAAAAACTCCCCAATCAACGGATGGAAAAGTTTAGATTTTATTATTTGCTCTTTAGCTAGTGGACAGGCCAAGCCCCCTCCTAGGTAGTTCTATGTTTTATCTTCATCATTATTAAATGTTGACCTCAAAATTCGATGATCAAGCTACCAATATACCATGGACACATCCATGTTCACATATACATTGCCTTCTCAATAACAACCCGTTAGAGGCAAAAACCATAGGTCCGAAAAAAATTCGACGACCATTGAAACTCCGACAGTCAAATCACTTGCTACAGTTATTAAAAAAAAGACTAGTACATGGGAGAAAGTGTTTTGGGCAAAATCCGCAAGTGTACGGGATCGTTGACAAGCAATAATATCATGATTTGAGTCATAGTCCCACAAGGAATAATTGTTAGCTATAATGTACTAGTTTCTATCAAATTCGATGTTTGTGACACAAAAGAGATTTTTTGTAATTATCCTAAATTAAGCTAAGAATATTGAAAAAGATTGGTTTTTATTAAATAATAAGATGAATGTATTGAATTTTAGAATCTACATATTGATCTCTATTTCAATTCTCAAATCATGTAACTTATGTGTTCTTCAAGTGTTCATGACAATCGATAATCCATTGATATATAATATTCTTTCCCAAGATATATTAAACTTATGATTAATATGATCCGATCTTATTCTTAGTCCAAATTCATATACAAAGCACACATTCAATCACACGATTATCACATAAAATTGTGCACGCCATAAATGTCATTCCTAGCAACTATTGTTCATGTGTCAAATACGCAGTGTTCTACTTATTGTGAGTCTTTTAATACTACAAATAAACAACTAATTATCTAAATGGTGATTAGGCATTCAAACAATACAATAGTCATGCATATTTAATCAAGAACAGAAGAATTGACTAAAATTACTCATGGCTTTGAATTAAAAATGGCAATCAATAGGTTTTATTGACCTCAAATAATAGTCAACGGAATCTTGAGCCTCACTCGCATCCACTTGGAGGAACAACTGGCTAGTAACTAATATACGTAGAGGGATATTCTTTCGATGTGAGCCAATCAAAATGTTCAGACACTGGGGGTGAACAATACCACCTAAAAAGCGAGTAAAGAACAATATTGAATATATTAAAGCTTGAGAGATAATAGATAATCGTGAGTGTATGTATTTGCTTTTCTCCCTTCAAAGTGGTATAAGAAAGTATTTATAGTGTTACAATGAAGCGGTGTCCGTTGGATGAAGAATCATGTGACTCATCTCCTTGGCTGAAGTGTCCTATCATAGGTGTCAATTTAACCTCACTAGCATGTAACACATTTAATGCACTTAAACAGGCAACCACCATATGATCTAGGTTGACAAGATTTGACATATCTCTCATTACAAAGGTCATATCAAAGTTGGAGTTTAAAGGAGCATGACCTTGAACTTATGCAAATTTTCATTGACGATTTGAAGCTCTAAATGCTAAACTTCTACTTAAGAAATTGCTGATTTTTTTTGTCGAAGAGCTAAAGCTCTAAAGAAATTGCCGAATTTTTGTTGAAGAGCTGAATCTCTGAAGAAGTTTCTAAACTTTTTGTTGAAGATAAAGAAATTGCTGAACTTTTTGTTGAAGAGCTGAAGCTTTGAAGTGATGTTTAATTTGAAGGGTGTTTTTTAAAATGGTGCTAATGATTTGATGTCTACATGTTTCCAAGAAAAGACAGGTAAAGATGTTCAACTTTCCATGTACGTACCTGTCCCCTATTAAATAGGCAATGATGGCAGTTGTTACAGTATTCAAGATGGCGCATCTTTGTATGCGCGTGAGGTGCATGCTTCGATCTGGATCATTAAATACGAAGCGTCTTTTGAAATGGATGGTTCTGATTCAATAAACTGATGAACGTTTAGGATACTTCAGATCTATATCAAATGGCTAAGGTTGACAGACCTCACCTATAGAAGCCAAACCGTCATTCATCCTAGCATTTTACTTTGCAAAAACATTTATACCCTTGCAATCTTAGAGCTTTCCAACAATTTCCATACTCTGACGACTTGCTTGAACTCCTAGCTGCATCTTCTTCGATCTTCTAGGTAACTTCATCAACCTGATCCTCTTTCTTTCTACATTTTGTTCTTTCTTTATACAACTCATTCGAGTCATGACTTCTACATTTGGTTTTGTTTCTAGTGATGGACAGGTCGACAATAGAGATATAGCTTCGGAAATGGACTTGACCTTAACTACACTAAAGACCTAGTCGAAGCCATTAAGATCGTTAAGGTACAGAAACTATGAGTGAGGGACCCATAAATTTATAGCCCAAAAAATAACTAACCAAGAAGAGGGTGAATTGGTTTTTAAAACTTTTTCGAAGAATTATTCTAAATTTAAGCAAGTAAAGACTAAATAGATTAATTCAAATTATAAATACAAATATAAAAGCGATAAGTAAAAGGGAGAGATGATGCAAACATTATAATTGTGGATGCTCAATCCAAAGTAATGATCTACGTCCTCTGTTACCAAGCTATCCGACACGAGCAATACATTTTCACTATGTTGATTGACTAATGATGCAATTCAACTCTTCACAACGTTTTTGGTGACTTACATATAAGGAGTACTGATCCTTATACAAAGTTAAGCTTTACGGGACATCAACATGACCCACTATTGAGCTTTCACAAGACTTCAATATGACCCACACAATGACTACAACAAGGAGCGCCGATCCTTATACAATGTTGATCTTTAAAGGACTTCAACACCATCCATACTTCATCAAAGTGATTTTACAATGGAATACCTCTTTTGATAAATAATACAAACAAATTAAGTACTAAGAGAGACTAACACTTCAATGAATAGTAATAAATTATAACTCAAGTGTTAGATGAAAAACTTTGATGAATATGATAATCAAAAATTATATTCAATCAATCAAAATGTTTTAATGAGAAGATGAAGAAGAAATAAATGCAATATATGTTCAAAATTCTTCTCAAAATCTTTTAATGAATAATTGTAATAAGTTAAATAATAAGAGAGAAATGAGAAACTTTGACGAATATGATGATTTTACAAATTTTATTCAATCAATCAAAGATTTCAATACGAAGAAGGAGAAAAGTTTATGAATGTAAGTGCAAAAATCTTTTTCAAAAATATATCTCTCTTTTAAGATTGATATATATAAATTAAGCACAAAAAAATGAAAAATTTTGATAAAAGAAATGATTTAAGAAGTTTGATTCAACAATCAAAGTTTTTGTCAAGAAAAAATAAATGAAATGAATGTAAAAATGTAAGCTCAAAGGAGATTTTTTACAAATATATTTCACAAGAAATCTCTCTTCTAGTTGTTATATGAAATAATCTTTTCGTACATAAAATAATTTTTGAGATTTTATCATTCATTACTAAATATCAAAGTATTAGTACCTTAATATTTGAACTAAGAAGTCTACTCTTTGACCTTACTTCGAAGTTTGCCACTTGGACTTTTTGTCTTAATCTTGTTTTTTCTTGACGTTTGTCTTTTAAGCTCTCGTCTCGAATGATTCGGCTTGAATACTTAACTTCCCTTTGATATTCATTTTGAGTCCGATTTATAATGTGTTGATTTTTGCAATGCTTGATTGATTTTAACATTGAATTATCATCAATCAAAATCAATTATTATAAACAATATAAATCTTTTTGTTATAATCAAAACATGAAGGATGAAATCAGCCATATGTCAACATAAATTACAAGGTGGATTAGGTGGCTTCTAAAATTCCATCGTCATGACCAAAGTAGATTGGGAATAAATTAGGGATAAGTATTGTATGCCCGATACCATAGAGCTCCTAGTACCTAAATATGAGGAGATTGCCTATTTTCGAAGCAAGATTAAGTAGCCATCAGTAAATACCTTCTTAAAGAGGGAGATGTGCCTACCTCTTCATCCTTTCTATAGAACAGTTATGGGGCTCTATAGGTTAGCACCTACGCAACTTTTTCCAAATGCCTGGAGCCAACTAGTTCGAGGGTACTTCCTTTGGAAAGAAACTTCTCTGGATGAGGACGTGTCCCTCTACATTTTTCAAACTATTTTCTAGCCAAGGGTTTTGGTCAAAGGGTCCTCGAACCGCTAGTATTATATAACCACATGGGGGGTCATTTACCATTTGTGGTAGGTCTTCCTTCAGTAATTAAGGGATAGAAAAAATCCTTTGGGCCAAGGAAAAGTGATAGATCTGTGAGGGTGATAAAGTCCTAGCCCTTATCATGCCAACCTATTATTTTGAAGCTCATGAGTGTTTTACCATTGTACTTGTGTTTTGATCTATTTATTATGTTCTAACTATCTCAATTTGTATGTTCAGCTGATTGCTTCAAATTATAGGGCTGAGTGGCATATAGTCAAGGACATTTACAAACAACCTTCAACTTCACGCCACTTCGACCTCCTCCTCATCCGCTGAAGACTTATTTTTTGAATTTGGCTTAATGGCTTCAAAAGGTGCAGTTCGAAATTTTTGGTTGGGGCACGCTCCTCACTTAATTTCCAACAGATGAACAAATTTCAATATTTTTGTCATAACTTTCCTTCTAGATATCAAGTTGAGGTGATTCAAAATTTATTGAAAAGATAACTCGAAGCGATACAAATGTTCCAAAAATACGAATTTTGCAATTCGAACATTTCCAATGCCAAATTGGGTCTCAATGTGAGCCTAAAAATCCGAAGTGTAACTTTTTCGACTGAAAGTTGATATATGATCATACTTGGACTATATTCCATCCCTTTGGCTTCTTTCCTCATTCAATTGATATCTAAAACTCTTAAATTTTCATCGTGAGGTTCAAAGTAACTTTTGACTATTTTTATTTCAATCCCCGAACTTTGTATTTGGTACAATTGAGTCATTTTTCACTATCTTTGCGTTATTTTCTCCAATTCTTCATCAAACATTGAGTTTTACCTACAAAATGAAATATAACACAAATTAGGTAGTACTTAATCCAAATAGCAGTAAAATATCATCGTTTAGGACCTAGAATAAGTGTAGAAACTACACTTACCACACCCCCAAACTTGATTCTTTGTTTGTCTTCAAACAAAACTAAAACCTAACAAACATACAAACACACAATGCTGATTACCTAATTAGTAGTCAGTCAAGCAAGTAAAGCAAAAAAAATAGCTAGCTAACCTGACTTTTTATTTTAGGATTGAAATCATAATACTAGATCTATGCACAGCTTTAAAATCACAATACAGAAATTAAAATCTACTTCTCCAATGTAAAATCGATGTGTATTTGAAGAATTAAGTATAACATTATGAATTCATGAGTTGTTTCAATTTCCGACCCTCAATTGTCAAATATATTCTTTCATCACTCGTAAGATTCACACACCCCAAACTTATTCTTTTCGTTCTTTTCAAGTATGTGAACTAAGGTTGAATTTTATGCTATCCTTACCTCTCTAGTTTAGGTAAACTAACTAATTGCGAGTCAATATGTCAATAAATAAGAATTCTCCATTAAGTTTGATTGCTTCAATCTCTAGGACTTAATTAGGCTAACAATCTCTTATCAAAAGTCAAATTTTCTTAAACGAGTGTTTGAAACATAACCAAGATATTTGGTACGTCTATGTTTCATGCACCTATTTTTTTCTATATTTTTTCTCAATTCTTTTAACATTTTTTTCTTTTATTTACAACATTCTCTCCCTTAAACTTTTTAAATAACCAATGTAACAAGTTTTAGGTCGATAACTCTCAAGTCAGTTGACTTTAGGGCAACAGGTTTTAACACCCTTATAGGCTTAATAACCCGAGTCATAAATGCTACGAAGATAAATTTTCAAATAAAGTGTGTTTTTTTATGTCTTGATTAGTGCAATGTCCCTCATTAAACACATATCTAAGTAAAACGACCTCTAACTTGAGATTCTCATCCAATTGCTTCCTGCTGACCGTAGACAATCCACACAATTTTTTTAATTTCACATATGGAATTCCTATTTATCTCAACATCTTTCTACAACAGTGAAATCCTCCAAATTATTATAAATTTGGTCGAAGGATATAAAATTTAGTGGTTTTGGATTTAACATCTATGGTCCACTATTTCAACTTATCCAATTATGAAATCAACTCATTCCTACACAATAGTTCACTTAATTTATGTGTTCAATATAGATCAAATTTCACATGAAAATGCAAAAATTAATCTAAGCATGCAATGTATTCACCATTCATATATCAATTAACGATTTAATATATTTTTCATTGTCAGCCAGACCAACTAACTCACATAAGCACACAAAGAAAATATTTTTAAATTTCTAAAATTTTCAATTTTTTAAAACTAAACTAATGAAATAAAAGCACACAAACATAAGAATAATACAAGCACAAATAAATGAAAATGAAAACTTATTTTTTCCATCCCCAAATTTAAACTAGACATTGTCCATAATGTCTTAAATTCTAAATCTACATATAAAGGAGTGCGGAAGAAAATGAAGAAAAGACTTTCCTGATATGACTTATAATCCAATAGCTAGCTTCATATTGCTCCCGTTAACTCCTTGGTCAATATTGGTTTAATTGTTCTTCGACGTCATATTCTTGTACAATGCGATCAAATAAAGCATTAAGACTCAAAAATTTAGAACAAGTGTTACTTAGCTCTAATATCTAATAAACCAACTAACATATCGAAAACCTAATGGGAAATGGGGTATGGATGATGAGTCCCGAAAATTGAATAATAAAAAAAAACCTAATCTAAATTGTCATATTACTAGAAAGTATAATAAATAAAATGGAAGAAAACTTAGGTTGTCTCTCAATAAGCGCTTTGTTTAAAGTCCTTAGCTTGACTTTGTTGTTTCGATATCATGGAATTTTGAAGAACGCTTTTGATGCCTTTACTCAGTTTTTCTTTTCTGGTTTTGCTCCACTCTTCATTGCTTCTACAAATTTTAACACTGCCCTCTCAAATGTGATATGATATGCCTATCTCCTCCGATTTGAATTCAACTACGTAGACTTCTTCCTTCTTTTTAGGCTTAATTACAAACTCAATGATAGGGCAATCAATGAAGTCGAAAAAATGTGGGTTAACGTCTTTTTCATTAATTGTCCCCTCTACATTTTGTTCTTTTGTAATTGATCTTTTATCGTCTTTGTACTCGTCTTTCATAATTGATATCTCCTCGGGTTGAATGGCCGATTCACAATATAAATCTATGGGCAATGTAAACTCTTTTCTCGAGTGGATTGTATCTCCACCTTTTAAATTCAACATAAAATACACCATCTCCTACACACATTTTGTTTTTATCTAACTTGGCAAGATCAGTGTAGTATTTTACAATTGATTCCTCGTTCAACATAGAATGATCAAATTCCACAAACGTGACTAAATGGATACACTCATCCACATGAATGTAGCTTTCAATAGATGTGTCAATTGCGAGTCTTCGGCATCTTAAATATATTTTAAACCACGTGAATTTGAGCAGAAATGGTTCAGTACATGTATTCATGCAGTAACCAGTATAATGCAACCTAGAACATAATTCACAGTAAATATCTTCTTCCTCATCGTCCATGTCGAGATGATTCATTGCAAAAACATTTTTACCATGCCAGTGTCAGAATTTTAGATGCATTGTTGAACAACACCTGGATAGAATATCAAATAAGAAAGATCATGGTGGGTAGCGAAAATCAATAATAATAAATAAAAATCGAATCTAATATAAACTACTAAATTAAAATTAAATTCGTTATTCCCCGACAGTGGCGCCAAAAACTTGGTTGGGGCGCGCACCTCTCCTGTAGGTTAGGGCACACACCTTGGGGATTTGGGCAACCTCAGGCACTAAATTTTTGGTTGGGGTGCGCGCCTCACCTAATTTCTGTCACCTGAACAGATCTCGGTGTTTTTATCGTAACTTTCTTTTCTGATATCCGATTGGGGTGATTTGAAATATATTGGAAAGATAACTCAAAGGGTTATAAATATTCCAGAAATATGATTTTTTCAATTCGAACATTTCCTATATCAAAATTGGGTCTCAATGTGAGCCTAAAAATCTGAAGCATAACTTTTTCAGCTGAAAGTTGATATGTGACAATACTTGGATTATATTTCATCCATTTGGCTTCTTTTATCATCTAATTGATGTCTAACACTCTCAAATTTTCATCATGGGGTTCAAAGTAACTTTTGAGCATTTTTACTTCAGTCCTCGAACTTTGTATTTGATACAATTGAGCCATTTTTCGCTATCTTTGCATTTTTTTCTCCAATTCTTCATCAAACATTGAGTTTTACATAAAAATGAAAATATAACACAAACTAGGTAGTATTTTATCAAATGAGTAGTAAAATATCATCGTTTAGGACCTAGAATAAGTGTAGAAACTACACTTATCAAAGCCCAGATTGCTTATCTAGATGATCGTCTAGAGAATTGCCAGCTGAAAGTTGAAATAGCCACTAGAGGCTTTCTTATGAATGATTATAAGAAAGGTAATCATGTTATTTGGGGTGTGGACAAAGCGATTGTTGATTATGTTGAATTGTACTAGATGCTTAGTATGCCGAATAAAGTAGAAGAGCAACCTAAAGTCAGGACTGCGTCTAACGAGGGAGTCGAAAATGCTGATGATGGGCAAGCCTAAATTATTTTGGGGTTGTATACAAAAACTTGATGAAATATTAATCTTTAGAATTTTATTCGAAGTACAAAAAATTATGATCATAATATTCAAGTAGAAATCGGACTTACTTCCTAATTTAAAAGATAGACCCATAAATGCATTTTTACAAAGGATTCGATTAGTCTGACTAATCTGATTTGGCAAGTAATGTTATTGGTTGGTTTGAAGGCTATATCAGTTCAAAGGAAACCGAGTCTTCGTTCAGATTGGCATGATGGTGATGGTAGGACCAAACTTGTCCAGACGGCTTGAAGGCAATCGTGAGGTCTTCTTCATCTAGATGGCTTGATAGAATCTATGATGCCATCTTTATCGACCAGTTTCTAGATTCCAAATAATTTTTAGTGTCTATACAGGATCTTTCTCCCCCACATTCGAGGTTTTCCATGTCTCTGCTAATGAGGAAAGTCTTGATTTTCAATGAGTGATACGTTTTTCTAATTGGTGAATCTCCTAAGAGCAAAGACAAGTTAGGGTCTTTGCCATCGGCTCTCTTATGCTTAAGTTAGTGTTGATCCTCATGGTGGTAAAGAACTTAAAAAAGAAAATTACAAAATCATTAAGGAAATAATGAAGATGTCTTGTGATGGAACGATGGAATGCTTTATTTGGTTTCATTTGGTCCACTTGAAACTTTGTCATTGATTATCCTAAAAGCATAGAAAGGTTAGGACCACCGATGGCATTTTTGCCATCGACTCTCCGATGCCTAAGTCATTACAAGTTTTGAATGAAAATGAAAATACAAGAAATGAAAAGAGTTTTTAGAAGACTTAGAAATAATATTTGAGAAGATGAGTGGCGTTACAGCCATTATTGATATCTCAACCATTCAGGGTGCATATCTTGTAGGCTCATTGTCCAACGACCTTCTTGATTAGGTATGGTCCTTCCCAATTTTCTGCAAGCTTTCCTACCTACTTTTTTGGGGTTTTGGAATACTCTCAGTAGCACCTTTTTCCTTTTTTAAACGTTTTGGTTCTTACTTGTCGGTTGAATTGTTGTTCAATTTTTTGATGATATGCGGCTGTACAAACCAATGCTATTTCTCTTCGTTCATTCGTCCGCCAGATCTAACTCATGACATAATTTGACTTGGTTCTACTCATCGGTTGTCCATTCATACCGAAATGTTGGAGTGTCTATTTCTATTGGTATGACCGAATCCATGCCATAAGCTAATGAGAAGGGAGTCTCTCCGATTGGTGTCCAAACGATGGTGCGATAGAAGCAAATGACTTCAGGAAACTCATCTACCCATTTTTCCTTAGCTTTAGATAGTCTTTTCTTTAACGTTTTCATGATAGTCTTGTTGGAAGATTCGGCTTGACCGTTGTCATATGAATATAGCAGAGTAGAGAAGTTCAACTTTGTATTCCACTCTTTGGAAAAAGTTTGACACCCAATGCTTATAAATTGTAACCCATTAACGGTTACTGTTTCTTTTGGAACTCCAAACATACGCATCACATTTTCCAGAAAAAAATTGGATAACTTCTCGATCACGTAGTTGTGAGAGTGCCTCGGTTTCAATCTACTTCGTAAAATAGTCTATGATCGTTAGCATATAAGCACGTTGTCCTGGAGCAGTTGGGAGTTTTTCAACAATGTCCTTCTCCCATTTCATGAAAGGCTAGGGTGAAAGAATGAGGTTGAGCCATTCGAGAGGGAGGTGCGAGATATTGGCAAATCAATGACATCGATTACACTTTTTGACATGATTAAAAGAGTCAGCCCGTATTGATGGCCAATAGTACCCAGTGGTAAGTGTATGGCATGTCAAGCTTCGAGCTCTTGAGTGATTGCCATATTCTCCTTCGTAAAGTTTGGTTTGGACATATTTGACTTCAACGTTGTCGATGCATTGGAGATTGGGTCCAACGAATGAACTTTTATATAGCTTGCCATATATAATACAAAATTTGGCATCCTTAACCTTAGTTCGACGAGCTTCATTCTTGTCTGGTAGCAATTCATCATTTTAGAAGTATATAATAATCAGCGTCATCCAAGATTCCTCTTCTATCAAATGAATACTTTTGGTTTCGATCGACTTTTAAATCGTTGGCCATTACAAGTAGGCCACTAAGATGACATTGTTTTGTTTCATATTCATAGCTGCTCCTAAGCTAGCTAGCACATCTACTTGGACGTTTTCGATCCGTGGAACTTGAGTGATTTGAAACTCATCAAACTTGCTACAGAGCTGTTTGACTAACTCTAGGTAATGTCATCTTTAAGTCTTTGGCTAGAAAGGTGTCTTGGATCTGGTTTACAATGAGCTGAGAATTAATGCGGACATTTATTCGAATGACTCATATATCCTTTGCCAAAATCAGTCCGACAATGAGTGCTTCGTATTCTACCTCATTGTTAGTTGCCTTAAATTTACACCTAACCACATGTTCTATCTGCTCTCCTTCTAGTGATGTTAGAATGAGTCGAGGCCTGCACCATTGACGTTGCTTGACTTGTCCACCTGGAGCATCTATGTGCCTATCATCGGTTCGTCCGTCAAGCAAAAAAGTCTTTTTAGGCTAGGACTGAGAGTTAGGATTGAAATCTGCAAGTGCCCGAGATTTTATAACAGTGTGAGGTGCAAAGGAAATATCATATTCACTTAATTCAACGACCATGTTGGTCTGTCATCTGAATAACTCAGGTTTGTAGAGTATTTTCTTCAGTGGGAAGGATGTTTCAACAACTACTGAATGGCTCTAAAAGTAAGGCCTTAGCTTTCAAGATATGCTAACAAGTGATAGAACTAATTTTTTCAGTTGGCAATAGCGGGTATATGCTTCTAGTAATGTCTTACTACCATAGTAAATAGAGAGTTGATTTCCTTTTTCTTTACGAACCAAAACTGCACTGACTATCGTCTTTAATACTACCAAGTACATGTAGAGTTGTTCTCCAACTTTCGATTTTGACAAGAATGGAGGTGAAGTTAAGTATTGTTTGAGTTGCTGAAGTTCTTCTTCACATGTCGAGGTCTATTCGAAAGTTTTATGTTTCCTCAATATGTTATAGAATTTCTAGCATTTCTTGAAAGATCGAGAGAAGAACTTGTTAAGAGCTGGAAGTCTTCTAATAAGCCTCTAAAATTCCTTAATGTAAGTAGGAGATGGAATGTTAATGATTGATTAGATTTGATATGGGTTTGCCTCGATTCCTAGCTGGGTTACTAAGTAAACTAAGAACTTGCCGGAGGATACTCCGAATGAACACTTGGACGGATTGAGTTTCATGTTGTACTTCTTTAGAACCTCGAAAGATTGCTTCAGGTGGTCTATGTGTTTGCTCTACAATCAAGGATTTCGCCAACATGTCGTTGATATAGACTTCCATGGATTTTTCGAGTTGATTAGCTAACATACAATTCACTAGCCATTGATATGTTGCTCCAACATTCTTGAGCCCAAACGAATGACCTTGTAATAGAACGTGCGTTGTTCCGTCACGAAAGCAATTTTCTTCTGGTCAATTGGGTACATCAGAATCTGGTTATAATCGAAAACTCATACATAAAGCTAGAAGCTCATACCCAACTATGGAGTCGACCTTCATATCGATATGTGAAAGTGGAAAGCTGTCCTCGGACATGCCTTGTTCAAGTCTATGAAATCGATACAAACTATCCACTTACCATTCTTCTTTTTTACAATAACAACATTAATTAGCCAATTTGGATAATAGACTTCTCGTATAGAGCCAACTTCTATAAGTTTTTGTACTCTTTATTGATAATGCGATTTTGTTCAGGAGCGAAGCTTCTTCGTTTTTGTTTGATCGGAATGTATTGGGGATCGACATTCAATTTCTGTGTCATTATCTATGGATCAAAACCGATCATGCTTGTGTAAGACCAAGCAAAACAGTCATAGTATTCCATGAGAAACTGAATAAGGCGTTTCTTGAGTGTTGGCTCTAACCTTGCACCTACTTGTTCAGCACTGAAATCGTTTAGCACTATCGTCCGACGAGTAAATATGTTTGCATTGCTTCCATTATCTATCAAGATGCGCTTGGTCAAGCAATTGGTGATGTTTAAACATATGACCAAAGCACCATGATGTGGATTAAGTAGTTACGTAGTCTTAGAGGTCGTGAATCTAATGATCTGTGGTGAGTCCGACTTACTTGGTTTAGACTCAGGCAAAGATGAGTTGCTCAATGCACATGTCTATGTGTCGCTGTCCTTGTTATCCCTCTAACTTCTAACCCATCGGTGATGAAGTTAATAGTTTTATCATGTGTCAGCACGATTGATGGACTTAAGCCTTGCTTACCACGTGGTTGTTATTGTCATCTGGCGATATTCTCTTTTTCTTTTTCAGTCAGAAGGTCTGTAAGGTGTCCTTGCTTCAACAGCTCTGCCACTTCCAATCTTAGGGCAATGTAGTCATCTATTCGGCGCTCTTAGTCTGCATGAAACCCATACCACTTAGTCTTATCATGTTGGTCACTAGAGCTTCTCATCTTTCTAGGCCAATTAACTGCGCCGCCCATCTCCTTCAGTACTGCAATTAGTTTCGTTCGTCCGATTGAAAGGTTATATTTAGGGATCCCAACCTTTGTCCTTACAGGGTGATCAAATGGTCTAGGTAGCTCTCTTCACCTAGTGTCCTTCCTATCTAGAGAATAATAAGTATTTGAAGGCCGTTTATCAACCCAATTTTGTCGTCGCGGCTCTTCTTTAGGGGGTTGTCATATGGTGAAATTGAAGTTAGCATCATCATCTTCCCATTTAATTTGGGCTCAGGCTTTAGCCAAGACATCCTCTATTGTACTACATGAATATTTGGTCTGTTCCTTATACAAATTCGTGTCCAGGAGGAGCCCCTTCCGAAAAGAAAAAACAGAAGTTTGTTGGTTGCAGCTAGTAATGGAAACTTTCTCCTAGTTGAATCGTCTGACAAATTTACGAAGTGATTCACTTCTCTTTTGTAGAGATCGTCAGGTCACTTCTCAAGTTGTCTACTACTTGCAAACTGGTCAACAAAAGTATCAATTAGTTGTGCGAACGAAGATATAGAATTATTGGAAGGTTTGTACACCACTGTAGGACTGGCCTCATATAACTAAAGTCGAACCCTTTACATATGCAAGCCTCACGAAGGTCTCTCGGTAAATAGTAGTAAACATTCTCTGTCTATATTAAACTATGTGATCATCCAGATCAGCCGTCCCATCGTAAAGTTTCATGTTAGATAAGCAAAACTCTTTGGGTATTTCCACTAGGGCAATTTCGTTAACAAATGGAGAGTCAACGAAATTTGCTGCACTCTTTTTGATTGGTACAGACATCCCAAGGATACATTGAACCATGGCTTCAATCGCCGCTAACTTTTGTGCAAACTCTGGATCTTGTCCGGTGGTAAGCTATGGTTGTACATCTTCTGTCCCTCCATTCAGCGGTGTGGCAAATTAGACGTTTAAAACAATGGTCCTAAGTCCATTTTGATCGAATATAAGCACTGGCCTGAAGGGAGTATGGGAATGGGACGGACGTTCCAAAGTTGGATCAGATGCCAATGAATCTACTCTTTCTTTAAAGGTCTCTACACAGATGGTAGCATTCTCCGCTTCTAGTCTCTCCAATTTTTTGTGAATTCTACTTTGTCAACGCAATGAGTTGGGTTAATTGTGCAGTTACTTCACCGATATAGTGATAGGTTGAGATAAAGAAAATCCACTGAACGACCGTCGGCTGGACTGGCTAGGTCGAATAAGCTGGTTGTGTAATGGTTGGCAAAGCAGTGATATGATTTAATGTGTCTCTCTATTTCCTTGTTGCTTCCACCTCCTAGCTAATCATTCTTTCCACTCATTGACGAGCTTTTTCATCCAAAATGTAATCAATAGAGCCATCCGTACGATAGATTTCAGATGTTTCTGACATGGTGATTGATAAATAGAGCTTCATTCGTAAAAATGATTGCTAGGGCCACACGTTAGGTGCCAAATTGTAGACGGTGGATTCTATGGTAGGGAAAATTGAGTTGATCAGGCCACCACCAATCCTACGAAAAAAGTAGAATGAGGAAGAAAGACCGCAAAAGATCTTAAGAGAACACCGATATGGTGTAGACCAAAGATCATCCGATGGTCAAGTTAGTAAGGATTATCAAGGATTATAGGAATGCTATACCAAAAGAAAGAAGAAGTAACTTAGAGTAGAGTAGTTTTCTATTATCCTTCTAGACGTAAGACTGACCACGAAATTTATAGCATTGGGATAACCATTTAGGCAGGATTGACGAGGACTCTGCGAGATTTTCAGGTTGGTTGGAACTGAATCTAATACGATCTATTCGGTTGAGATACCCAAGTTGTTTTTCTTATAAGTTCACTTGATCTGGTCAAATCATAGCGTGATTTATCTTGAAGATAAATTATCAGGGATTGCGAATTGACATGTGGGTCTTGGACCATGTCTTTGGCCCGATCGACATAACGAACTAAGCTAAAAGATGGCGCGTTTATCAAGTGGGCCTTATTTTCTGATTCTTATTTTCTGACTTGAGCCGTTTGGACTAGAGGAACAATTTTTACCAATACAGAAATATTGTAGGTACCAATTTTTTATCTGTTTATGATAACATATATTTGCTTAATACAGTCCTCTTATAAAGAAATCTTGCAGGTGAATTAACGTCATATTAAATCTAAATTTACCAATGACAATTTTACTTCATTATGTCACAAGTGTTAATATTGTATCTCTTAAAAGAGAATGAAAAAGCTTGTGTCAGAAGAAATTTTTTATCGTTATAACTTTTCAAACTTAAGTATTTGTGTTATTTGCATTAAGAAAGAAAGAAACAATATAAGGAGATTTGATGCTAGTAAAGCTTCAGACATTTTAGAACTAATGCATACGGATATATGTTGGTTGTTCCCTTTAACTTTTTGGAATGATCAATAGTCATTTATTACGTTTATAGACGATTTCTAGGGCTGGAAAAAACTCACAAACCGAATCGGATCGAACCAAATCAAGCGATTTTTCATAAGTTAAATACCTGAACAGGTATTTAAATGAGTTTGGTTCGGTTCTCAGTTTTAGACCAAGATCCCAAAAACCTTATAGGAACCGAATCTAAATAATTTTTTATATTTTTTATATTGAATTAATTAAATTATTTTAATTTTTTCTAAACAAATTAGTAAATTAACTAATTTAGTGATTAATGCTCCAACTCCCAAGCCAAGTCCATGCCTAGCTAATTCAGTCCAACCCAATTTCTAAATTCAATTTTTTGTTTTAATTTTTTGGCACAATTATTAATTTCATTGTTAGCTTAAGATCTATGCCTTTTTAAGTTTTTATCCTTCTCTTTTCAATTTCATACTTTCATTCGGTAAACAGAGGTCCACTAACCCCATATCATTTGATAAATTGAAAACCTACATTTACATGCCCAAATCGAAACTGCCACCACCGAGTCCGACTTCCCCTCTCTAACTGCCCATTGAAGCTACGAATGAACATATCATTAGTTGTATTTATGTAGTATTGTTGTAAATGTTTAAAAAACTAATTATGGTATAGAACCGAACTGAATGGAACCAAACCGAATGGAACGGAATCGCACTCGAACGGTTCCATAATTATATTTGGGCCCGACGGTTCCATTTATTAAATATCCAAAAAATTTGGTTTGGTTCTTTTTAGAACCAAACTGAACCATGTCCAGCCCTAAAGATTTCTCTCGTTATGGCTACATGTATCTCATTAATGACAAATATTAATCAATGGACATGTTCAAGGTTTACGAGGCTCACGTTGAAAATCAACTTAGTAAAAGAAAAAAGCAAATCAGATATGACCGTGGTGATAAATACTATGGCAGATATGATGGATCAGGATAACAATGTCCAGTGTCTTTTGCTATATTTTTAGAGGAATGTGGAATCGTCTCATAGTACACCAGTTGGAAATAGGCATATTTGGATCACATTACATGTAATTTTCATGCTATACATTCATACTTGATCTATGTCATTTGATTGTGTTGACATATGTGACAATTGAGGATTCAATTATGATAATGTAACGAAAATCGGTTTGGTCATATATTGACATAATTCATGGACGAGATTGTTCGAAGATCATTTTGGTTATGATAGCAAAAAATCTGAGCTCATAAGGTTATATACATTTATAAGATAATATATGTGGCCCAAATGGGAGATTTTTGGGAAAATATTTAATTTATTAGGTGGGTCTATATATGTAATTAATTGTTTATAAATGTTATGTTAAAATTAAATCCGTTTAAAGTGATTTAATAAAGAATTTATGTTATTGGACTTTGGGCATCTAAATAAAGTGTGAATTAAATATGTGTAGAGACTAGATCCATTAAAGTTCTATTTGACGATGTGTCGAATACATGTGAAAATATAAATAGGTTTATGATCCCCAATTCACATGTGATTCTTATTCTTTGTGTCATCTCATCAAACAAGAGTACAAGAGGAAACATGTTCAAGAGGAAAATTCAAAAATCCACAATTAAGATTATGGAGCAAAAAGCCATAGCCAGGAACAAGAATTCAAGAACCAAAAGAGGCAATATTCAAGATTAAAGATTAAGAAACCAAACATGAAGAGATT